>JAANYP010003246.1:0-135000 GCA_020465985.1 Centrapalus pauciflorus | reverse complement strand
GAACGCTGGCTACATGTGTGTTACATGTCAAGTACGAGTGTGCATCATAACAACAAATCAATCATGAGAGCCAACTGATGTATATGAACAATGTGAACATGCCATTGAATATGTAAACGTCAATGCAAAGACAATAAATGTTAGAATGATAATCTATTACTCACAGTGGTTTGTACAGTGTGTCGTGTCTCTGAATCAATGTGTGTTTGATAACACCACAATGATCTGTCAAGTCAGTGTAATAGTGATTTAATGTCAGCAATTGATTAAAACTTAAATTCTGAAAATTAAGTGTAATTGCACTGATTTCGGACCACATCCGAATTCGGATGGTCCGAAATAGGTTTGAAGTCCGAATTGTGCTTTGGTCCGAAATGGGGCAAGGTCCGAAATGAGTTGAGGTCCGAAATTGGGACATTGATCCGAACTCGGATGGATCCGAATTGGGATGGACCCGAATTCGGATGGTCCGAACCGAGTTCATCCGGTTCGAGTTCTTACTTAATTATTTTCCAACTTTTTCCAGAAAATACTTTCCGACTATTTTTGCATGTTTCAGTAACTAAAATTGAAATTATGAACTTAATGTACACTTTTAAACTTATAACATAACATGAATATACCAAATTAACCCATTTGTGTTCCTTTTTCATCATGTATCGATGAACACACACACTAAAACACACACTAACTTCAAAAATCCTACTTAGACTTCGAATCTGAATCTGAAATTTTGCATACTACATTATCAATACTCAATTTTAACATTTCGATAGCAAGTTTCAACATGCAATAACATCTCGAATCAAAATCCTATGATTCGGTTTTTATGAAAACCGAACCCAACATCCAAAAATTCGAAATATAGAATGATTTTTACCTCGAAACGTTGTTTGCAATAGCTATAGTTCTTTGTTTGCAACTTAATTCCAACTTTTGCACTTCAAATTTGATGATTTCCTTGTGTTCTTGAATTAAATCGGAGAGGTAGAGAGAGAGAGAGAGAGAGAGAGAGAGAGAGAGAGAGAGAGAGAAATCGGTGAGAGAAGAGAGGAGTGAGATTCTGAAAAATGAAAGATTTCCCCTTCTTTTATTTTCTATTTTGACCCATTTGCATAATACACCCCTCAACTTCGTATTTTCTTATTTAACCGATTTTAAATGTCCGGATCGGTTTCTCCAAGTTATGCTCGCTCAGAAAACTATCATGAGGATTTCTCCTCATCTTTTCTTATTTTTAAATTTGTGATCGAAATTGAAATAATAACTCCATCAATGCATTAATTTAAGTCTTAAATGGTAAATTACAAATGATTTAAAAATAGGGATGTTACACATTGTGTGAAGGAATGTTATTTTCCTTCATTCATTAAAAAATTTCATTTTTGATGGAATCCAATTCCTTTTTATAGTTGAACCAAACACATGAATTGACTGGAATTGGATTGCTTTCCCCTCCAATTCCCTCGGATTCCAGTGAACCAAACGACCCCTTAGTCTATAGTCATGCATTATTAGTAGTTTATTTCTATCATGTCAGTCCTACATCATTCCTTTTTCTCATTACAATCACAGTTCACACTCCGAAAATGATCATTTCGCTCCACTTTTTTCATTTTAAAATGAAAAACAAAAAAACATAAACATAAAGAGAGAGAAGGAAGCATGATGAATATGGTGGAAAGAACACGGTAGAATGGAGAAATTTGTGTAGTGTGAATTGAAGAGCGAACGGCATGCCACTTTGGTTAACTGTGGTTACATCACCATTTGATCCGTGAGGTGTGGTCATTCAAGACCTTACATGTTGGTCTTAGTCTATTAGAATTGGTAACCCTAATTCACAATTTATATTTGTATCACGCCAACACCATATCACTTTACCTTTCCATTACAATTCACAGTTCACACATCAGACTTAGAAATGATCTCCATAGTCCACATTCCTTTTTTTTTAAATAAAATAAAATAAAAACAAGAAAAAAATGTGTGTGTGAAAGAGTAATGAGGAAGCATGGTGGGAGTGGATGAAGAGTATGGTTACATCACGGAAGATACCGTGGAATGGGATGGTGGGTTATGGCTGGGGTGGTGCTTACCACCATGAACCGTGGCCACCTGGGCACAAATGGCGTGGAGTGTGGGTTTATTAAACCATTCGGAATGGTTTAATGGAAGATAAGCCTCATCAGAAAATCAAAGAACCGTTAGTTCTGTAACAGTCGGAGATAAATCCAAAAGTATAAAAGAAATCTAGGAAGAAAAGAAACTTGAAATATTAAATCTATAAAAACCTAGAATATCAACTATAACCTTCATTTTCGTCTTTGTAATCAAACTTTACTCTACATAATGCACCATCGGGGAAAACCATTAGAAGTGCCTACAACCTGTTCTTTAGGTTCGTTCACATGAACCCACTGTGCAGTCTATTTAATTTCCAATCTCCATATCTCTCTTTCCAATCTCCTCTATTTTCTTGTTAGACCATCCGAAATGGTCTTTTTAGACCACAACCCATGGCTTTTTTGTTTGCCTAGGTGGCCACAACTCATACTTGTGAGCACCACCCCGGTCATAACCCACCACGGTTCCACAGTTCCTAGCATGGTTCCTCCATGCACTTCATCCACTCTCCACACCTTTTTTTTCTCTCTCTCTATCATATCTCTCTCTCTTTTATTTTTTATTTAAAATTAAAAAAATAGAGTGTAGAGACCATCCCTGGGGTGTGAACTGTGAACTGTTATGAGAATGTAAAGTGAGGTGGTGCTAACGTGACACGAGTGTAAACTATAAATTCTCCACACCACTCCTGATGTACTTAGATGATTTTAAAAGAAAGTATCCCATAGGCTCATACTCTATTTGTTGCCTGACACAAGGTTAGGTTGGTACATACATGTCAATCATCTTATTATTTAAAAAGAGGACAATGTAAACAATCTAAATAGTCACATAAAAAAGTTGGGACATTATTCAAGATGATGAAATTGTTCCAAAAGTTTATAGATTGTTAATTAAAAGTTTAAAACCACATACAAACCAGATATCCAAAAAAACATTTTAACTTCAAAGTTCAAAGTTACAAATATCGAAACATACAAAACAAACAAACCAAATTGTTACCAAACAATTTAACTTCAAAGTTACATCCAACTATCCAATTTTTCAAAAGATATCCAAAATGTTTTAAATCTTGAACGAACATCCAATCTTGTAATCTTTCAAACCCACCTACAATATAAAAAAAATAATATTAATAACTGTTAGCGTGTGTACCCTGGTGGGACACGTGTCCCTATAGCGGAAATTCAATTATAAAATAATAGTAAAAAGTATATTATACTAAAAAATGGGTTTCGGTCCCCTCCTTTCGAGAAAATGACAGCTTCCCACATAGTGGCACTACACAGTACGTAGTTCAGAGAATGTTTTGTCTCCTTGTAGAGACAAAACTGGAATATAGCTCGCTAAAGGACAAAAACGGAAAAAGATCCATTTCTCATATAATCTGTAAGACAAACCCTAAGGTATTCTTCTTCTACGTTGTTTTTCCATAAGAAATCACAAAAGAAATATTCTCCTGAGAAAGCCATGAATACTGACTTGAGCGTCGGAGGTGCTTCACAGTGATCCCTCCCTGTGTAGGCACACTGACCTCTTCGTTGTTTGTGACCATTTTGTAGAGGTGATTCAGGATACCCGTGAGGACATTGCAGAGAAGTCATCAAGGGAAAGAGCTCGTGAAGGTTTGTTGTGCAAACAAATGGCGCCATCCGTGGGACCGGCGTGAAACAGCTCCGTTCTCCTTCTTTTTCTTCTTTAATAACCTTTCCCGGCAGATCTCTTTCTCATGATGACCAACCCTATGGAAACGTCTCAATCTCCTATGCCTGTGATAAACCCTTCTGTCATCCTGAAAACTCCCCCCAGAAACCAAGCACCCGGCGCCCCAGATCTCCTTCAAACAGGAGAGCCTTCTGTCATAGGAGGAAATACCCATTCGGAGGTTTCAGTTAGCCCATCATTCGTTTTTCCTAAGAAAGTCCTCAAGTTGTTGTTTTCAATTCGGTTTTCGGAAAAGTTTTGTTTTTTTTTTCATAATCAACCTTGACTTTTTCCACAAAAAACCAACATGTTTTCACTATTTTTCTCCGAAAAGTCCACAAACTTGAAGACTTTTTTGAAAAAATAAAAAAATATTCCGAAAATCACAAACAAATATATAACTTAAGGATTTTATATGTAAAAAATAACATGGAGAGATTAAACCGCAAAAACTTGAAAAACATGTTGGTTTTTTTAAATATTAAACCCATTATATAAACATATAAAAAAGTATAAAATAATTATAATCTTTAAATAAAAAAGTAGATACATAGTTTCTAATTATAAACTGGAAAATACTTCCTTATAAACAACATTGGTTGTTTTGATGTTAACTCTGCCTTCGTTGTCTAAAATTAAAAGTTTTAAACTTTCTTAGCTTTTAACTCTAAGGTGGCGTTTGGTTCGCAGTATATTTATTCCAGGAATGGAATCTGTTAAAGGAATGAAATTCTGAAAGGAATGAAATTTTCAGAATCCAAATACCGCCACCTGTTTGGTTGGCAAAAATGGAATGGATTTCAAATTCAATTTCATTCCTGTTTTCTGTTTGGTTTGTAAACCTGTCAAGATAACAATTTTCATAAAATAAAATTTTCTTAAAAAATGTTTCAATTTTCTTAAAAAAAAATTTAATTTTCTTTAAACTACAGATTTCTTAAAATTTTTGGCAAGAAATACATATATATATATATATATACACACACACACACACACACACACACACACACGAAGTAACTTTTTAGCAAGAAATATACATATCACTGTAATATACATATATATAAACAAGAAATATACATATCACTGCAATATTGGCAAAATCAAAGGGGTAATGTAATGTAGGCAAAAAAGGAGAGTAGTCGTTGAGATCTGATAGCGAAGGAGAGAAGTCGCTGGCGATGGAGGTGGAGGAGAGCAGTCGTCGAGATCTGGCGGTGGAGGAGAGCAGTCGCCGACGATGGAGGTGGAGGAGAGCAGTCGTCGAGATCTGGTGGTGGAGGAGAGCAGTTGGCGACGATGGTGGTGAAGAAGAGCAGCCGCCGCCGACGGTGTTGGAGGTGAGCAGCACCTGTGGAGGAGATGGTGATAAAGGAGCAACAGATGTAAAAGAGGAGGAAGTTAGAAAGGGTGAATGAAGTCTGATGAGGATTTGAAATAGAATTATAATTCCATAGAGTTTATCCAAGGAATGAAGATTCCTTAAAAAAAATGATGTTTTTAAAAAAGAATGAATTTTCATTCCTTTCTTTTCTACTACCAAACATGATATTGGAATGGAATGCTCATTCCAATTCCACCACATTCTATCAAATTACATGAACCAAACATGCCCTAAAAAGGGCAACATTTCCATAACAGAAACCCTTAATTGAATGCTTTATTTATAAAACATCTGCTAAATAATTCTATTTATTAATTTAATTTAATTTTTTATTCATTATAAATAGCAAAAAAAAAAAAATGATGTACCCATGACATATTTTTGTTAAGCAACTGAAGTTTTAGTTAAATGTCATTTGACATCTAGTTATTAATTTAGTAGAATAGATAGATTAAAGATACCATATATATTAAAATATTAAATATATATAAACTTGTAAATATTAAAATACGTTTTTATATAGATTATCATCATTCATATGAACCAAACCAAAATCATAAAGTGAATCTAGCTAGTTTCAAATTTAATAATTTACTAATTAAATCCTAATATAGATGGATTCCAGTCATTCCACTGTCGATAATTCACCAACACATTAAAGGGGATTTCGACTTTCATGATTAGAAAAAAAAAAAAAAAACATTTTTATTTTTCATTTACTGACGGCCTTTTCATTCATAATTTAACAACAAATATAGAATTCCAAGCTATAAACTTATTAATGAACTCCATTTAAAATTAGTTTTATTATGTTTGCTAATTATGGCGTTACCAATAAATTTAATTTAATTAGCATGTTTCACAAGAATGGCAAATTGTCAACAAAAAAAAAACATAAAATACAAAATTTTAACAATAAAGCTAACAAGAAATCTTTTATGTCGAAATGATTATAAATTTCAAATTTAACAGAATGGACCAATAGAGTATCATTTACCAATTAAGAAGGTAGAAATTGAATTTCGTGGTGCTTTCTCGACCTAAAAATTTTACAATACACGATCTCAAAATTCTATTTTATATTTTATTTTCTTGATAATATACCATTTTTGTATTGAAAAAGATATAATGTTTAATAACAAACACAATAAAATCAATCGAGAAGAATTAAAAAAATGAGACTGGCCGGTTAGAATAGCTTAACGATGAATATGTGCTCAAATGATGGCGACAAATAAACCACCGTTTGTAAACTAATGAGACCGATACATCACTAACCTCTAGTACGTGTGAACCCGTAAACCATTGATAACCTTGACGTATCTGTGGACTGATGCAAGGTTAAATGTAGGAGAGTGAGTTCGTGATAAGTAAAGAAAACGTTATGTATTTTTAAAAAGTTCGGATAAAAGATGTTAGTCTTTTTAAATGGAAAATTATCTTTGCTATATGTAATTAGTTATTATTCTTTTTATGGACAAGCATATAATTTGTTATTATCACACATATGATTGTGGATTATATATAATATATATAGTTATGAAAGTTATACGTGTTACATATATCTATAATGAAAAAGGAGTCTCCTTCATTCCTTTTCTTGTGCTAGTGAATTAAGAATTTAGAGGGTATTTTTATGAATAGCGGGTGTTATATACTTATATCTGGGTGATAATTCTGGTTCATACAAGCAAACGTGTCGATTACTGAAAGACAAAAATTTAACATAATTTTAAATTTTTTTTTCAAAAAATAATTTATTTAATACATCAATTTCTATAACTTTTTTAAGAATTATGTTCTAACTTAATTTTGTACTACGAGTCATTTTGATCGTGTTGTCCGTTTAACCAGTTGGGTCGAAATTACCACCCATGTACTTATATGTATGTTCGGATTACTAATCACACACTTCTATCCTTAATTAAGGAAAAACGCCCTTTAGGAATGAGAGCTGATTTGTACACAACAACATTCTTGTCATACACAATAACTTTAACTAAAATAACTATTTTATCCTTAATTATCTTTGTATCATGTTTGTCTATTAACTCCAAAAGTAAGGTTGAATTTGTCATTTTATATAAAATTATTATGCATGTAAAAAATGTATTGTGTACAAATCACTGTGTTTAGGAATGGTTTAGGGAATTGATGGGAAAGGAATCGGTGCTAGATTTGCATATATGTACGAGTCACCCTCACTCATGTGTTCAAATAATATGCCAAATAAAGTTAAAGACTTGATTTGTGGGTTAGGTTAGGTTGGCATCATTCTTTCGATGGAAACTAATTATGAACCTCCACCAACTTCATTATACCATGATGATCTTGATAGGCATTGTTTGGTTCTTTATCTCGTTAGTAACTTTATATCTTCCTCCCTCCTAATATATCTCTACCTTTTTTTATTTAAGGGATGTTCGGTTCACAAATGTGAAAATCGAAAAAATCAAAATTTATTTTCACTTTGATTCAACGTCTATTGTTGAATCACGAAATGATAAGATTATTCAAAATATGTGTTTTCTGATTCAATATTTCTCTTAAATAGATGATTTCAAATATTTATGAGAAATGTTGAATTAAGTGTTATTTCTGGTTCAACATCAGGTGTTGAATCATATACAAAATGAACATTTTATATTTCATTTTACATTTTTTGTGAACTCATTAAATAACATGTTGATTCAACATATATGTTATTTTGATTCAACATTTTATATATTTTCTACAAATATTTAATTTGTCAGTGATTTTATATATATATACACAAACATACATACATACATACATACATACATACATACATACATACATACATACATACATATATATATATATATATATATATATATATATATATATATATATATATATATATATATATATTATATATAGAGGGGGTTCAATGGAAAACCACAATGCACATGAAAACTTGTGAAAACCGCATTGCACCACCACAAATGCATCAAAATCCCGCGTGATGCATCAAATTTCCCGCGTGATGCATCAAAATCTCGCGTGATGCGTCACCTTATTTACGATCATGCCACGACGTTTTTCATAAAATGTACCAAATCGGACGGTATGCGTAGGTTTCCATAGTTTCAAGTGCATAGTGGTTGTCATTGAACCCACCCCTATACATACATACATACATACATACATACATACATACATACATACATACATACATACATACATATATATATATATATCTATATATATATATATATGTATATGTATATATATATAAATATATATTTGTGTGTGTGTGCACGAATATATGTGAAAATTTATATATCATCTTTATAATGATAATTAAAAAAAATGTTTATGAAAAAAATTTTAAAAGTTTTTTTATGTGTGGTAACTTCTGGTGCGCTGCATAATAAGTGGTATTTTATATATATATATATATATATATATATATATATATATATATATATATATATATATATATATATATATATATATATATATATATATATATATATTTCGTGAGAACGTGAGACCACTCTAAAATTTGTGCATTTAATGTATAAAATTATGCATTTGATACTAAACTTTATACTTCCGATAAATTCATTTCATGTAAACATTTACGCATCTCATGCTAAAATTGTCCATTTTATATACGAATTGTGGATTTGAGAATTTTTGTGCATTTAGTTTATAATTTAGTGAATATAATTTTTAAATGTAATTTTAGTGTTAGATTATGATTTTTATTAATATTTAAGAATAGTAATCATGATTTTAAGTTACGAATTTAATTTTTAAATTTGTGAATTTTGAGGTGGTTCTCACGTTCTCACGAAATTGAGAGTTCTTATCGGAACCCAACTATATAGACAAAAGATCTTTAGTATATATATATATATATATATGGAAGGGTTCTTTTAAACACCTTAAAGATGGTGAGAACCTAGGAATCTTTTAGAGCCCTTGGATCAAAAGTGTATTTTTGAAATAAAAAAATATTATCTCTCTCCACCTTTTTTATTGTATACATCTTCTTTTCACTTTCTCTCTCTTACTTTTTTTTTCATTTTCATTTTCTCTTTTTTTTATGAGAATTGATTTTAATATTAAAAAAATATTTTTTATAAAAAAATAATTTTTTTCTATATAGAAAATTATTTAATCGCTATAAAGTTAATGTATTCTATATACAAATATTATGTGTCTATATAGAATGTTATATTATTCTATATCGTTTTACGTAGATTAACATTACTATTCATAATCTATGTAGAATGTTATGTTTATTATATATTTCATATATTTTTATGTTTATTATACAACTTTATATCTTTTTATGTAGATTAACATTATTATTCATTGTGTTTTTGGTATATTTTATATCAGTTGTATACCAAGTGTTTGATAAAATGGCTAAATAAAATCTTATTTTTTTGTTTCAATGTGTTTTTGGTATATTTTATCATTTAATCTACGTAGAATATATGATACTTGACATTCTACATGACATTCTACGTAGATTGCATGTCATTCTACGTAGATTACATGCCATTCTACGTAGATTACATTACATTTTACGTAGATTGCATGACATTTTACGTAGATTGCATGACATTCTACGTAGATTGTACATAAAATATGTTCGTCGATACTATACATAAAATATGACAGATTCATTTTCCATGTTTTATAATGAAGATTATTTGTAAGATATTAGATTTATAATTATTGTAATAGTTATTAGATGTTTTACATGATAATCTACGTAGATTACATGATAATCTACGTTAATTACATGATAATCTACATAGAATATAATACAAGACTACTTGTAAAAAATCACACATAATCTATATAGAATGTTATATTTCTTATATATTTCATATATTTTTATGTTTCTTATACAATTCTATAGCTTTTTATGTAGATTAACATTACTATTCAATATGTTTTTGATATATTTTATATCAGTTGTATACCAAGTGTTTGATAAAATGTCTAAATAAAATCTTCTTTTTTTTGTTTCAATGTGTTTTTGGTATATTTTATCATGTAATCTACGTAGAATATATGATACTTGACATTCTATCCGACATTCTACGTAGATTGCATGACATTCTTCGTAGATTGTACATAGAATACGTTCGTCGATGCTATACATAGAATATGATAGATTAATCGTAGATTGTACATAGATTGCATGACATTCTAAGAACCTCAAAGTTTGTAAGAACTTAGAACCTTTTAGAGCCCTTGGATCAAAAGAGTATTTTTGGAATTAAAAAATATTATATTTCTCTCTCCACCTTTTTATTGTATGCATCTCTTTTTCACTTTCTCTCTCTTACTTTTTTTTTCATTCTCATTTTCTTTTTCTTGTATGAAAATTGATTTTAATAGTAAAAAAACGTTTTTTTACAAAAAAAAAAATATTTCTTTCTATATAGAAAATTATTTAATTATTAAAAAATTAATGTATTCTATATAAAAATATTATGTGTCTATATAGAACGTTATATAATTCTATATCATTTTATGTAGATTAATATTAATATTCATAATTTATGTAGAATGTTATGTTTTTTATATATTTTTATATATTTTATGTTCATTATACATTTCTATATCTTTTTATGTGGATTAACATTACTATTAAATGCGTTTTTTGTATATTTTATATTAGTTGCATACCAAGTGTTTGATAAAATGTCTAAATGAAATCTTCTTTTTTTATTTCAATGTGTTTTGGGTATATTTTATTATGTAATATATGTAGAATATATGATACTTGACATTCTACACGACATTCTACGTAGATTGCATGTCATTCTACGTAGATTGTACATAGAATATGTTCGTCGATACTCTACATAGAATATGACATATTCGTTTTCCATGTTTTATAATGAAGATTATTTGTAAGATATTAGATTTATAATGAATGTAATAATTATTAGATGTTTTACATGATAATCTATGTAGATTACATGATAATCTACGTAGATTACATGATAATCTACGTAGAATATAATAGAAGACTATTTGTAAAAAATCACATATAATCCATGTAGAATGTTATGTTTCTTATAATTTTCATATATTTTTATGTTTCTTGTACAATTCTATATCTTTTTATGTAGATTAACATTACTATTCAATATCTTTTTGGTAGATTTTATATCAGTTGCATACAAAGTGTTTGATAAAATAACTAAATGAAATCTTCTTTTTTGTTTTAATATGTTTTTGATATATTTTATCATGTAATCTACGTAGAATATATGATACTTGACATTCTACACGACATTCTACGTAGATTGCATGTCATTCTACGTAGATTGCATGTCATTCTACGTAGATTGTACATAGAATATGTTTGTCAATACTCTACATAAAATATGACAGATTCAATTTTCATGTTTTGTAATGAAGATTATTTGTAACATATTAGATTTATAATGAATGTAATAATTATTAGATGTTTTACATAATAATCTATGTACATTACTTGATAATCTACATAGAATATTATACAAGACTACTTGTAAAAAATGACACATAATATATGTAGAATGTTATGTTTCTTATATATTTCATATATTTTTATGTTTTTTATACATTTCTATATCTTTTTATATAGATTAACATTACTATTCAATGTCTTTTTGGTATATTTTATATCAGTGGCATACCAATTGTTTGATAAAATGTCTAAATAAAATCTTCTTTTTTTGTTTCAATGTGTTTTTGACATATTTTATCATGTAATGTACGTAAAATATATGATACTTGGCATTTTACACGACATTCTACGTAGATTGCATGTCATTCTACGTAGATTATACATAAAATATGTTCGTTAACATATTCTATATGAAAAAAAATATTGTATATAAACATTCTATATAGCCACATAATATTTTTATATAAAATACGTTAATTTTTTAGCAATTAAATAATTTTCTATATAGAAAAAAATATTTTTTTTTATAAAAAACGTTTTTTTTTACTATAAAAATCAATTCTAATAAAAGAAAAACAAAATAAAAATGAAAAAAAAAAAATAAGAGAGAGAAAGAGAAAAAGCAGACTTTTTTCTTACAAAAATACATTTTTCATACCTTTTCAAGATTCCCCACTATCAAAGTTCTAAATAATTACAAAATTGTCATCCAATATATCAACCATTGTTTCTATTTATCCAAAGGCTATAAAAGGTTCTTAAGTTCTCATAATATTTATGGTTTTTAAAAGAAAACTCTTCCCTATATATATATATATATATATATATATATATATATATATATATATATATATATATATATATATATATATATATAATCTTTTGTGAACACTTTATTCGTTGTGAACATTGTGAACAACCATAAAATAGCTTTTGAATCTTATGAATCTTGTTGAAAATACTACCGAACTCTTCTATTAACTCATTAATCTTATTGGATCCTATGGATTTTATTGAATCCAATTAATTTGTCGAATCTCATGAATCTTGTTGAATCTTATGCATCTTGTTATAAAAACTACGTACTATGAACCTTTTGAATGTTCTGAATCTTAAATAGACACTTCTATGAACCTTTTGTATCATATGAATCATATTACAAACACTTATTGATATATATGAATGATTATATGTATTTTTTTAATTTGTTCACAACGTTCACAACGAATAACTTGTTGACAATGGATCCCATCCCTATATATATATATATATATAGTCAGGTTCAAATTAGTACCTCTCGAAATCAAGTGCACCCGAAGATACCAGCCTTTAAAAAAAATTTAAATTTTTTTTTACATAATCATGTTCAATGTAAATGTTATATGCATGATATATGAATTTCATATAGTTTCACACTTTCTGTGTCCTTAAAAATTATGTGAATGCTCAATGTATATTTATGTGAATGTGAATGGTGTGAATGACCATTCACATGATCTTTTTTTTATCATTCACAAGGTTTATGATGTTGCTTCTTTTGAAAAAAAAAAGTTTTATAATGTTTTCTTATACATGTCTATCAAAAAAATATATGTGAATGATCATTCATATTAGGGTACGTTGGAATCTCATAGAAACGCTAATGAACCTGATTTTATATATATATATATAGAATATGGTTCGTGTGAGTACCAAAAAAATGCAGAGTACCGTGAGTACCTGTGAACACACGGTTTTCGTATGTGAACTTGCTCCGAAAATTTTTTTTTCCATATTTATTTAGATACAAATAAAATAAGGCTATTCAAAATTATATACATTCACACTTTCTAGCATCTTAAAAGTAATGTGAACGTGAAAAAATTCAAGTGAACATGCTTAGTTGTGAACACACGTTTACAACAGTACAGTTCATGTGAACACACGTTTCACATGGTTCTAGTGTGTGTTTATGTGTGATTTTTTGCAAGTAGTATTGTATTATTAATTTAAACATGATTATGAAAAAAAATTTCAAAAAAAATAATCTTAAGCGAGGTACCTCCGGTACTCCGCAAAACTAGTGGTACTCATTTGAACCCGTATATATATATATATATATATATATATATATATATATATATATATATATATATATATATATATATATATATATATATATATATATATATATATATATATATCTGTGTGTGTGTGTGTGTTTGTGTGTGTGTGTGTGTGTCTGTGTGTGTACCTACATAAAAAGAATCTCAATTGCCAAATTATGTTTTTGTGTGTGCATGATATCTCTAGGCACACATCTCACATGCATGCATACATGGTATATATATACACTTGCTTATTCACACACACATGCATACATATATTAGTTGTTTCGGTAACCAAAAGAAAAGAAATAGGGAATTTCAGTACTATGTATTATCATTACCGAAACCTTTTCAAGGTTTCGGTATCACCTAATTGCTTCGGTATATATATTGGGTTTCAGTAGTTAGTTCATAGTTTCGGTATTTACCGAAACTTAATATAGGTTTCGGTACTCCTATGGTCTCGGTAGCTTTTTGTTCTTATCGAAACCTTACATGGTTTCGGTACTTCTATGGGGTTTCGGTATTATTACCGAAACTAATTAGAGTTTCTATAGATTTCTATATATCACCAATATTTACTAATTCATGCTTGTATCAATTGATTGCTGTCATATTGTTACACCTGTTGTATATTTAGAGTATATATATGTATTGGTGTTCTTGATGATCTTTATACATCCGAGACTTCACCTTGGGTGAGTCTCGGATCTTTACACCATGCATATACTCAATATAAACTTCCAAGACTTGCTTTTACTTAGTTTAATTTGGTTGATGTTTGCTTGTTCAATACATCCGAGACTTCACAAATGGTGAGTCTTGGATCTAATACTACTATACATTACACACACATTAAAGACTTACATAATTCTAATTATGGTTGCTGTTGCTGCTTGCTATTGTCCAGATCACACAACATATCCGAGACTTAGCTATTTGCTGAGTCTCGAAACTTCTTTACACAAACACAACACACACTTAGTCTTTTATATAAAATGAGAAGGAAAAGGGCTGCTAAAATGTTTCTGTTATCACAGCATACATTCGAGACTTTGGAGTCTCGGATCTTTTATGCATAAACACTTCAGACACACTTAATTTACTTAGTTTATGTTAAGGTTGAGGTGGACTGCTGTTTGGGTTACTAACATCTGAGAATTACATCCAAGACAAGTCTTGGATGTTTCTTTTTCATGCGTTACAACACACGCACACATACACTCCACTTTGTTTCTATTTTTCTATAATTTCAGCAGCCACATAAGAAGATTAGAAGGTGTTGTATGCATCTAAATGAACCACAAACACATATACATAGTTATCTCGCCATGCCAAAGGCCAATGGCCTTCTTGGCCTCTCATATTTAGCAAAAACAGAATCTGAACATTATGACATCAACATATATACTAAGTTTCTGAATTTTATCTCAAATCTTGAAATTAAACTCTCAAAATGCTAGAATCTTCAATTAAACCTTAAAGAAAAACATACATGAGTTTATCATGATGTTTAACACACTAATTGATGTTCAATTTTGAAAATTTAAGGAACATAGAACACTTATGAATTTCCCAGAAGCCATTGACTTCAAAAGGAAAAACAAGAACCACATTTAAATGATATTTGCCTTCAAATCTTGATATGAACCTGTGGCTTGATAATTGTTTGATGATTCCTTTACTTGATTTCAATTTTTGTTTGCAAACTTTGTAGATGATCTTGATGATGGAGCCATGACTTTAGAGAAAAGAAGAGAGAATTTGATTTCATTGTTAGGTGAAATAAGCAGGCAACCCACAATTAGGGGTGTTTATATAACACAAGTTCCACTTTTATCAATTTGACCGCAAAACATGTATTAATTTCATTCTTTTCTTTTAACTCATCACAAAAACTATAATCAGTACATATTACTTGATTATAACTTTTATTAACTTGACATAATTTTATTAATCTTAAACCAAAAATTTCATTTAACTTACTATTTAACATTAAACTTGTTAATTACTGTTAATTAAAGTTCATGTTGTTACAGAATGGGCTTTACCACGCATAACTTCGTCCTCGAAGTTGTTTTTGTTCAGATAGACATAGTTTAGGAATTACAATGTATGTATGAATTCCCAAAATCTGACACAAACTTTCTGGTGTTTTTTGAATGAGCACCATCTGTATTTCACAACCTTAGTTTCTCTGTTCTTATTACTAAGGTATGCATTGATTTTTCAATATTAGTAAGCTTATTAACTGATGTATGTAACGACTTAAGGAATTTTAGGATTTCAGGCTTATCAAATAAATATTTAGGGGTTGTTTGATTGCATCTTCCATTAAGAGTTGTCTAGATTTAGTGAGCTGTCTGAATTAAGTAATGCTGACTAGAGAAATAACTGAATAGATAATTACTGTTTGATTGTTTCGTTGACTAAACAGTCTGAATGAAATAAAATGACAATTTTAACATTCTGTCTGAATTAAAAATCTGTTTGTTTTTTCAATCAAAATTATGGTATGAATGAAGAATTTTAAATTAATAAAAATAAATAATTTAATAGTATACATCAATGTAAAACTCTCAACAATTAAAAAGCATATATAAATCAAAATTAAACATAAAAATCCAAAGACGATTAAAAACATAAATGTTTCATTGACAATTTAAAGATACATTGACAATTTAAACATGAAAGCTCTATTGACATTTAAACATAAAACATCCATTGACAATTATAACATTATCATCCTTCCAACTAAGCCTAGCACGTTTTATTGCTAATTATCCATTCCTACATTTAGATTTATAAAAAGCCGAACTATTTTTAATTTAACCAAAACAGATTTGATTTCAATCAATCTGATATTTGGTTTGATTATTTTTATATATTTTTTAATTATGATTCGTGCTAGTACTGTAGCAAACCTTGTAGGTCGGTACTTGGTCCCCCTTTGATCACAAAGAACCCTTGTAAATTATGCATAAAATGTTGTACTATAGGAGAATCTCTTTAGAATTTTATCCTGTAGATATGAAGAACTGCCTGGAGGACGACGAGACCCATGGCAGTAGCGGCGCCGCAGAGAATAGAGGACGACGAGATCCACGGCGGCAGCAGAGGCGCTGGAGAAAAAGACCCATGGTTGTAGAAGCAGGAAGAAGGGCCGATGGAGAGATGGAGGAGCTTGCTAGCGATGGAGGGGTTAAGGACCGATTTTTCAGAGATGGAAGCACAACCGATGGAGGAGAAGGAGATCCACTCGCCGTCATTTCTTGTTACTGCTGCTGCAACACCACCACCCCCTTCCCTTCAAATCCAAAGGGTAAGGGCATCCCCTTCATCTAACTAAACGCACCCATCGACAACCGGTCTCCGGTGGCCGGAACTTCAAGCACAAAAAGAAATTGAAAACAGAAATAGAGAGATTGGAAACAAGATTTTGTAAATGTTTGATAAATGCATGTGAGCATGAAAACTCAGAAAGAAAAAAAACTTGTTAAAGTTTTGGTTGAAAATTTCTGTTATTTGTGTTTTGTTTTCTCACTGTGATGGAGGAGGAGAAAAACGCCAATGGGTCAACGCTTTTTTTATTTTTGTAGGGAAAGACAAAAAAAAGGGTAGTGATGGAAAATAGATGGACTGAATGGGGAACACACAAGCTTTCCTGACTTATTAAATGGGTTGACCGAATTTAATTCTTATTTGGATAAGTCATCATCAAACAAAGCTTATTTTAAATGGGCTGACCGATTTTTTTGTATTAAGTCCAATTAGTTGCAATCAAACAGCCCCTTACTGTGGTGACTTATTTTTGAGATACAATATATGTTAAGATAGTGTATCTATATTTTTTTCTTTGATCTTGAACTAGTTGTAATGCTTTTAAAGTTCAATGTCAGTACTTATTGAACAACTTCGTTCATTGATGATGTTATTATCATCAATCGCTTAGCAGACTCTTGGGTTGCGTTGACTATTGTCAAAAGTTGAAATGACTTTTCATTTATAAATCCCAGATCAGGATTACTTCATTTGCTTCACTAAAGACTTCTATTGACAAGTAAGTGGAATAAAATTCCATATATACATGCGTAGACTTATAATTGACTTTTCATTGGTCATTCAAGACTAATCTCTTGATTTTATATGAATCTCAATTTATTTCTTGTGACGACATTCTTTTTATTCCTTGTTTGACTCTTGCTTTGTGTCTTTGTCTTCTTTGATTTCTAGTCAAGTTGGCATTGCGTGCTTGACAAGTTGGTTCAATGACCATCTTCTTATTTAATTTTGTTGAATTAGAAACTTCTACCTCTGCCTCATTAAGAGACACACTGTAATCATTCAGATTACTAGGTTTTACGAAGTAGCTTGTGTTTAGGATCCAGTTTTGTTTTGAATTGTACAAGATTCAGACAATGATACCTATATTGCTTATAGGTAGAATTTCTTATTAGAAAGACATTTGTGTCATAGATTCAACTGATACAACCTATATGTCATCCACATTATTCACTATCGATGACATGGTCGTACAATCTAACACAAGAATTATTTTGAAATCACAAGTTGATTTACTTATTACAAAGTTTTCTGAGCAGCTAGACCTTTGAGGCGCTTAGAATGCGAATGGAAATGATATCTTGTCATATTTGAACTACGACATCAATTATTTCATATTATTATCATAATAAGCAATTGGAATCATGAATAGGAATTTTTCCTCATGATTTCTTTAGCAATCCCATTTTTTAAAATGTTTCAATGGAATTGGAATGAGGTCGAGATAGAAGACAATGTCATTAACAAGCAAAGTATGGTTATGATAATAGGTTCGGCCATATCAAGGTTATTACTGGCTGTTGCAATATCAAGGATAGCAAAGAGCTGGGCAAGTGACTTGGTTAACTAACGTGTCAAGGTTGTAGAGATAAAAAAAACAGTTTGAAGTAGAATCAAATGATACACGACTAATATTTAATATAGCAAAACATACTCATGAATGCATCTAGCATTTCCTCTGCTTCCTCGGCTGTGATATGAAAGGCGCGGGCTCTAGCCGACGGAGTTGCAGCAGTGCTCTTCATTGTTGAACCTCCGGTATATGCCTGGGATTGACTCTTGCTTCTTATTTGACACTGACGATTAAAGTGTCCATGTTTACCACACATGGAACAACCGAGACCCTTCATTGGGCATTCCTCGCTACTATGACCGATATTGTTGCAGACAAAACATATCACATCAATTGGATTACATCGTCTAATATGTGATTTCCTACACCTTTTGCACACCCGTTGTTCTGATGAATCGTATAGGACATGCTTTTTGAGGAGATCCATACTGTTGCATTTGTTGAGACTGTGTCTTTCCTGTGTTGAAAAATCTACTAACTCGTTGCTTCTTTGGTGGAGAGGGACTTGTAGGATTGATCTGAGTTGGACCTAGTTGTTCACGATACTCTAGGTATTCTCTTTCAATTTGTCTGACTGCTTCCACCATCTCCAAGTATGTCTTGTATTTGGTACCACTCAACGGATGACGATACATTGGATTCAATCCTCCATAGAAACGGTTCATTTTTCTTCCTTCCGTGGCTACCTAATAAGATGAATAGCCACATAGTCGTGAGAACTCGTGCTCGTATTCATCGACCATCTTGTCACTCTGGGTCAGTTGCATCAATCGAACTTCCATTTTATCTTGCTGATCTGCGAGACAGTACTTAGCATTGAACATGTCGAGGAATTGTTCCCATACAAGGGTTTGATGACATCCTCTCCGTAGATACTCTTTTGTGTCTTCAACCATGTGCGGGCAACTCCGACAAATAGGGCAATAGCATACTTGAATCTCTTGGAATCTATGCACTCATAGATACTGAAAATCTCTTCTGTGTGACAAATCCAGTCCAATTCCTGGATAAGGTTTATAGTACCCTCAAACATCAACGCACCACTAGACTTGAAGTCTTTGAATTTGCATCCTTTTGGATGTTTAGTTAGGGCATTGTCGATGGAGTTATCGGTATCAGACTCATCATTATGGGGTTGCTTGTCCTTTCTTTTGTTCTTTTTATCAGCTTTGCGTTTTGCTTCAGCCTCATCACGAGCATGAAACTGTTCTTAGATTAGTTTGATTTGTTGTTAATTTTGTTGTGCTGATGGTTGTTACATCATCTCAAACAGTTGCTGAGGAGTGACGTTATCAAGAATTCATCCTTGTCCAGACATCCTTACTAAAAAAATAAAAATTCGAGTAACTTTCAGTTTATAGACTTAGTGACTATGTACCATTTTACCCATCCTAACAGTCATGACATCCTATCTTAGTTTAAGCCACCTAGCATGATTGATACCTTTTGTATTGCTTAAGTTTGAGACCAAGTATTACTTACGTAATACTTGATTCACTCAAAATATTTGCTCTGATATCATCCTGTAGGACCCGACCTTACGAAGGAGTCTTAATGACTAGGTCCCAAGTATCAACACAGTATCAATCACAACTAAGATAGAGAATAATAAATTGCGGAATATAAATATTACAGATGTTAGGATTAGATTACAACAAGTTTAAAATTACATTATTAAAGGGCACAAGGACATTACTCTAAATAATAACCACGATACATAGCACATCTTCTACCCAAACCACCACTATAATCATCTTCTTTCGATACCAATTGCAGATCTCGAAGTGGTCTAGTGACTTCCAATTTTGGGCTTTCAGTACTTAAGGAGTTGGTTCAACTGGAATTTTCCCTTTGTCTATTCCTGTAAAAGATTCAACAACAACTGTAAGCGTTGGGCTTAGTGAGTTTATAGATTTAACAGTTAACATTTAAAGACATTAAAGCGGAGACTTGACTTTTGACTTTAAGCTTTGACTTTAAGCGTGAATATAACTAGGCTGCCGTTATCAGCCAGACATTGTGATACATATGACTTTAAGACAAGATGATGTCTATTCCCACACACACACTTTTATATGTGGGGATCAGCCACGTACTGGGCTAGCTACCAGTAATTGCCGCTAATTAAAGTTCAGGTTGTTACACATTGGGTCCATGACATTTTTTTCAATATCAAGTCACCAAGGGCTTGATAGATTACGTGGTTTACCCAGCTAACACAGTTTAGGTAGGAATATTTTTTCTTGAAATCTTTCTCAACTCTCAGCTCCCATCATTTTTCAACTTAACTCCCTCCGGCTCACTTTTGTTAGAAAAATCTTCAGTCAGCTTCAAATTGAAAGCATGAACTGATGCACCACCATCTCCTGTCAATATATCTCACTCATTTACATTTTACCTCTGCTCGACCTTTCAGCATCCCATGATGACTGAAAATTCTCAACTAATAGACCAAAAGACCCTTACCCACACAAACTACATGGTGGTTTGCTTCCTGGGTAGGTTTACCGGCTCTTGGTTAGACCACAGAAGCGACATATATGCCTAATCACTCAGTTTGGTGCAATGTCGAAGTCTGTAAATATATTTAAAAAATATATCAATGAAGCTCAACTGATAAGCTTATGAGATATATCAGAAGATGCTTAATAAGTCCTGAGAAATGGGCTAATCAGAATGAATTAAGGGATTATGAATTGGGGGATTGGGGAATCGGGAAAATTTAGAATGAAATGTGAAATCTGACATAGAATATGGAATTAAACAGAATTTCATGAACGAATGAGTATATGAGAAAAATTGGAAACTTCATAATGAATGAATGAAGTATGAGAATCAGAAATGAATAATAGAATACAGAATGATTTGGAGAATCAAGAATGACATAGGAGAAGAACGAAGAGAATCTCAGAAGAATTAAGATAATGAACATCACAAAGACTAGATCAATTAGCCGCAGTGATATGTCTCAGAGATCAGTGATCTGAAAATGTATCGTTTAAACTCATGAATAAGCTCAAAAATTATATGATAACAAAATTAATTTCCTTTATCTGTGCACAAAAATTATGTATTTTGTAAACGACACACAACTTTGAAAAATTTCTTCATCTGAGTATAGATGAAATTCCACCAGCAAATAAGCAAAGAATCAGTCATCTAAAATTCAAAAGATTGAACTAATAAAATTCAAGCTCCTCATGTTTTATCGCATGCTCTTTGTTGAACTGATAAAGAAATCAGGTCTGAAATTTCATTGTTGTGGAAGCTCGGGTTTTATACTTAGATGTATAGAAGCCATTATCATGAAATGCGGGTTTCAAACTGATGTGTTTGAAACCATTTCTTTCGAGATCGAATTCTGTACTAACGTGTACAGAAACCATTTCATTTAGAACAGGTTCCAGTTTGAAGTGTTCTGGAAACCATATCATGAAGTGTGGGTCCTTTTCTGATATGAGTAGAAACCATTTCAACTGCAAAAAGAAAATCAAGTGCCATTTGGTATCCATAGCTTTTTGGATCTTGACGGGTTAGGTGATTTAGGTACCCACTTCATTACAGATTTGGGTACCCATTTCAACTTGGGTTTAGGTACCCATTTCTGTTTAGTTTTAAGTACCCATTTCATTTTAGGTTTGGGAACCTAGTTCTGAACACTTTCCGTTGCTTCACTCTTAAAAGCTTAAATTAAATTCCTTTTTGTTTCAGTGAAAGTAATATTTGAATGGGGTAAAACCATACAATAGCAACATACTTTTGAAAATGTATCGATATGGTACGTCTAATTTTTTAATTGTCTATATGGTACGTGTACTTTAATTTTCTGTATTGATATGGTCATTGTACATAGTAGAGTCCGGTTTTTACATACGAAACAGGGTTCTAATGGTATGATAAAACAGTGGTCTATTACAAATATGGTCATATCGATATGAAAAATTGAAGTACAGGTACCATATCGATATTTAAAAAAGTATACGTACCATATTGATAAATTTTCAAAAGTAGGTTACTATTTTATGGCTTTACCCCTATTTGAATTGACAAAGACATTAGAATCAGAACAAACAGAATTATGTGAATGTTTCTTTCTGAACATCTATCCAGTACTAGCTTGTTTTTTATAATACTTCTTAGTCTTTTGACAAGCACACTTCTTGGAAGAATAAGTAGTATTAGCATAAACACCAGATTTAGAAGATTCACCAATGTAAACCTTAACCGAAAGGTTTTCTTTCACTTTATATTTTCCTCTATTTATCTTTAGAAGATATTTGAGTTTAAGAACGGAGTGTTGTTTATTCTCTTGATTATGTAAAGATTTGGAATCAGAAGAAATTGTTTTCACAAAGTAGGTGTCATTCTTAAGATCAAGTTCAATTTCTTCTTCATCTTCAGAAAGAAAGAAAAACTCATGAGATTCAACACACATATTTTTACTTTCAGTAAATAACACAGAATGCTCAACTTTCTTATTCAAAGAAATTTCAGGATATACATTATCCTTTAAACCATTTGAGAGAGAACTTTTAATTGTTAAGTGAGATATTTGATTCTCTAAATCACTATTAATGATTAAGAGTTTATCAACACCCTCATGTAAGAATTCAATGTCCTTTTTGAACATTAATTTTAAAGTTCGTTCAGTCTCAACTGTTTAAGTGATAATCTCAACTCTTATTCATGACAGAAATTTTCTTTCGAAGAGTTGTAAATTTCCTCTGAGTTCTTTAATAAAGAATTTTGATCATTTTGAATTGTCTGAGAAATTTTAACCTCAAGCCCATTTATTTTCTTAGATAAATAAGAATTGTTTGATAAAAGATGTTCAACTTTTTCAGCTTTCAAATAATTCGCTTGTTAAGAATTCTTTAACTTCTTTGTCAATTCAAAAATTCGACATTTAAGCTCTTCTTTTTCAATAATTGAACTTGGATTTTTCTTCAAATTCATTAATCATTAATTTCAAGAAATTAACTTCATATATAGCTTGAGTCTTTTCGGAAGTTGTATGTGTCTAAAGAAAATTAGACTCAATAAGTTTAGCGACTTTATCTTTAGTTAAATCTGAAATTAGATTACAATGAGCTGACCTGCTCTGAAAAATTTGAATGTGTTTTTGTTAGGCACAAGAAGGCCTCAGTTAAACATGCTCTACATCTTAGGGGGAGATTATTATTCAATCATGTTTGATGCACTTGAAGGTATAATTTAAGGCATGTTAATGCCTTATTAAAACCTGATAAGTGATTTGCAATATTAGTCAAAGCTATTTACCCTGTTCAATTTGTTGCAACTAAGGCAGACTATCCAAGCTGTTCTACTCTGTTGAACAGGCTGGGCATAAAGTGTCTACGCTGCTCTAATTTGTTGAGCAGTTTGGACAAATTCTAAGTGTTCTGTTCTTTGTGAACAGACTAAAGACTTTATGGAATTTGTTTCCATGTCCTCATGTATTGTCTTGGACCAAGAGATCAGTTTACAAAGTCGAAGACAAAGTGGAAAAACAGAAGCTGCTAAGACTGCCTATGCTGTTCTGTTACACGAAGACAAAGTGGATATTTGAAATGGGTGACAGACCATTTCTTATATCAAAATGGCTATAACAAAAGATGAAAGTTTTAAAGTTGACATTCCTCTTTTGGTTAAAGCCTTCTGCAACAGAGACAAAAAGGAAAAGACAAAGATCCTACAATGAAAAGACAATACTGCTTTGTCAGATCGTGCAAAAAAGTATTCTTGTCTTTTTGGAAATACATTCCACTATCTCTACGTCCAATGAGGAAGCTTAACTGGGATTCTCAGTGAGAGTATAAAAGGAAGCTTCTAAGGAATGTGAGATAACCAAGAGTGTGATATTCAGAACGTGCAAAGAAGTGTGTTTTCATGCATGCAAAGTTTTCTTGAATAAAATAGTAAAGTGTGTCAAAGTTGTTCTTGTTCAAGCTGTCCGTCTGTCTGTCTTGTAAACAGTGAGTTCATCTTTGTGAGTGTATTCATTGTAGCTAGTCTGAGTGAGTCTTAGATTAGTAGTTTCTGTTGTATCTGTCATCTCAGCTTGAGCCATTCCGTAGTTCAGGCTTGTTTGTAATTAACACTTGTTGATAATACATACAAACATTGAGAAAGGGTGTTGAATTTTTAAATAGCTGTATTCACCCCCCTCCCTCTACAGCTTAGAGCAACATACTAGGGAAACCTTTTAGGACCTACAACTAGTATCAGAGTAGATAGAGTGTGTGTTAACTCTAGATCTCTCATTCTCCCTATTTCCCACCATGGACAACAGTGCTACCAACTCTTCCTCTTATTATGACAATGGCTCTATGGCAAAACCTCCCAAGTTCAATCATCAGAACTTCTCTGGCTGGAAGTGAAGAATGATGCGCTATATAGAATCTAGACGTACAACTACCAGAGATAGTAATGGAGGGTCCCTATGTGCCAACCTCTGTTACTACTTTCACTTCTGCTGTTGAAGGAGCTGTTCTTGAAATTAGGACCTTTGAAAAGGCTAAAGCTCAATGTTCTGATGAAGACAAAAGGCTGGTGGCTCTTGATGCAAAGGCTAGGAACAACCTGGTTATTTCTCTTCCTAATGATGTGTTCAAACAGGTTGAGAAAATGAAGACTGCAAAGGAGATGTGGCATACTTTGTGTACCGTCTATGATGGTCCGACTATCACACTTGATAACAGGATCAACGATCTTGTTAGACAGTATGAACTATTCTTTGCAAAGCCAAAGGAGTCTCTCACTTAAACCTATACCAGGTTCACTGCCCTTATCAATGTTCTTAAAGCTGTTGGGATCACCAAAGACAGTTTAACTCTTGTAAACAAGTTTTTGGACATTCTGCCTGAGGAATGGAACTATTTCTCTACTATCCTCAGAAACTCAGGCATTATCAAAGGTATGGATCCTGTGAATAGAACAATCAAGGCAACAGAAAAGAAATGCCTTAGAAATGTCTAAAAGAGGTGCTACCTTAGTGGCCAGCGTGAGACAACCTGCTGTCAGGTGTGTGATGTGTTCACACAAGCTGATCAACAGGCTGATGATGAAATGGAAGAATTGTCTGAGGAAGAAGACTGTGAAGATCTTACTGAATTTGATGATGAGCAAATGATTGCTATGCTTGTCAGAAAATTCAATAAGAAGAGGTTTGGTGGAAAGATGCTACAAAAGTTTTCAGGTGCCATAAAAAAGAAAGGATTTGACAAAACGAAGGCTGAGTGCTTTAAATGTGGCAAAACAGGTCATATAGTTGTTGATTTTGTGTCTAAAGTTGTTGGCTCCTCATCTAAACGATACAAGACAAAGAAAGACGAAGGCTACAGGGTTAAGTACCTAATGACCATGGCTAAGCTGAGAAAGTTGGAAGACTCAGTGGCTTCCAACAAGAAAAAGGGACTCATGGCTGAGACTTGTGACTGGGAGGAATCTGACACATCGTCTGATGAAGAGGATAACAATTTTTTGATGGCCAACACTGATGTCCCCTCAACAAGCAATTTCAAACAGGACCTGGCTGAAGTTGAAGCTCTCAGCAGCTTGGAGAACTGGAACCCAACTATGATGTATAAGGTACAAAATTTTATGGATTACAGTTCTGATGAAAAAGTTAAAATGTTTGAATATTTACTTGTTGATTTAAAAACTACTATTGAGAAGCATGATGCTTTGTTGTCTGAGATCTCTAAGTAAAAACTGATCTTCAAACAAAAACTAATAAACTAGACAACTTGCATAAGTTGGAAACTGAACTTGATGAAGTAAAATACATCAATACCATTTTATTAAAAGTAAAGAGAGAGACAGACACAAAGCATGCCAAGCATCAAAAGATTGTTAACTATTGGTGCCAATCGGCACAGAAAGTCAATCATTGTATCAGTCAATAAACCCATTCTCAAATCCAAGCCTATCTTGGAGGGGATCTTGATACAGCGCCTTCAATTGTTGAGATAAATAATCCTCAAAAAGACTTATCCACTCTTGGTGAGCTTCCAAGTACTTTCATTCAAAGAGTAAATGGAAAGATGATCTCAACAAATAGGTTTGTCAGGCCTCAAAACACTGACAGTTTGTGTGAAAAAGTTTTAAAGACTGATGATGGAATGTGTTCTCCATCAAATCAGCCTGCTAAGTGCATAGCTGGTTCACACAAACAAAAGAAGGGAAAACAAGTTCAATCTGCAGCTTTGGACACTATACTTGTCAACAAGACAGGTTCTAGATCTAAAGCTGATGAGAAGAAACCTGTTAATCCTTTTGATGCTGAGCATTTTGAAAAAAAGTTTTCAAAAGGTAAACAGCCTGCTTTCAATAGGGATAAGTCTCATGTTGAAAGTAAATCTGCTGTGATTTCAAATAAGTTTTTAAATCATAGTGGAAAACTAGTCATAAATGAAGGTAAGTCTTTCAAAACCAGAAACAGTGATTATGTTGATAGGCAACACTCATCACATCTCAGTAAGGGCAAAGGCAAAGCCATTGCTCAACCTGAGAAAGTTGGGAATAAGTTTCCCAAACCAGTGGAAGGACAAAGGCCAATTAAACTTCCTATATTTGATCTCTGCCCTCCTTAAAAGAGGAAAGAGGACACAGGTAAAGCTGTTGCTATTGAGCCTTCCATTTAAACTGTTGGTCCTTCTAACAACAGTAATAAGTTTGCTAAACGTGCTCACAAGGCCAACAAGGATATCCCAGAATGTGTTTCTGGGAGTACTTATTCCAAAATGTCTAAAAAGAGAAAATGCTATAAATGTGGGAAGAAGACTCATATGGCCAAAGACTGTCCTGAAACTGAGGACATAAGGCCTGCTGAACTGCTAGTTCCAACATTGCAAAAACCAGTAGTGTTGGAAGTAACATGGTCATTGAGGAGAGTATCCAAGCTGATACAATCCAAATTGGAAATATTAGTGTAGATCTAAGTCGTCCATCAACAAATGTTAATGAAGAAGGAGAACTCATCCTTATGATGAGTTCCCCTAAAAATAACTAATAATTTCTCATGACACTCTGCAGGTTAAACAACCATCCCAGGTTTGGTACTTGGACAATGGCTGCTTAGGCCACATGACAGGTTGCAAGGACTTGCTAAGTGATCTCAGGCCTGAAAAAGGTCCAAAAGTCACCTTTGGTGATAATGTTCAGGGATCCATAGAAGGATATAGAACCCTTCCAGCTGGTGCTGCAATATTCAAAAGATTAGCCTATGTGTCTGGGCTAAAACATAATCATGTACGCATTAGTCAACTATGTGATGCTGGCTACTAGGTTAACTTTGATGAGCACCTTGGGTACATACTGGATCCTTAAGGCAAAGTTGTGATGTGTGCTCAAAGGAAGAAACGAGTATATGTTGTGGACATGAAATCTGCTGATCCCACAACTGAAACCTGCTTTATCTCAAGAATCAATGCGGACCTGAACTGGTTATGGCAAAAAAGGCTGTCACACCTGAACTTCAAGAATATCAACAAACTCTATAAGAAAGAGTTGGTAACAGGTTTGCCTTCTATAACCTTTGTTAAGGATAAACTCTGCACAGCTTGTGAGAAAGGCAAGAAGAGAAAAACATCTTTTAAATCCAAGCATAATTTTTCTATTGATACTATTGTCTTCTTAATCCGCATGGACTTGTTTGGACCTGTTAGTGTCCCAAGTCTACACTCTAGTAATGGTTGATGAGTTCTCCAGGTTTACATGGGTGATCTTCCTAAAGACCACAGGAGAGGCTGCCAGAGAAATTATTGGATTTATCAAAAAGATGGAGGTTCTGAACTCTGCTCAAGTCAAGCAGCTTAGAAGTGATCATGGTACTGAATTCAGAAACAGTACTCTTGAGGACTTCTATGAGGAAAGAGGGATCGCACAAAAATTTTCAGCTGTAAGAACTCCACAACAAAATGGAGTTGCTGAAAGGAGGAATAGAACCCTCATTGAAGCTGCTAGAACCATGCTGTGTGCATCAGGTTTGCCTTCATCATTTTGGGCTGAAGCTATGAATACTTCTTGCTTCACTCAAAACAGATCCTTAGTGGTGAAAAGGTTCAACAAGACTCCTTATGAATTAATCAAAGGGAGAAGGCCAAATATTAGCTATTTCCATGTGTTTGGATGTGCCTGCTTCATTCTGAATCAGAGGGACCAGCTGGCAAAATTTGAACCCAAAGCTGATTAAGGTGTGTTTGTTGGATATTCTGCTATCTCAAAAGCCTGCAGAGTATACAACTACAAAAGAAAGGTGATAGATGAATCTATCAATGTAACCTTTGAAGAGTCTAGGAATGCCTCCACCAAAGTTGTTCCTGAATCAGTTTAAGGACAATTCAGCTTTGAGGATCTTATGCATTCATATGATGAGAAAAAGGACTCAAAAGCTTCCACTTCACCCAGAGTGGAGCCTGTTAACCACACTGGACATAATGATGATAATGTTGATTCACCCTGTGTGAATAAGTGTATTGACATAGTTAATACACCATGTCAAGAACCAATCAATGATGATTTCCCTGAATCCTCTGCCGATGTGTTCAACAATAGAGATTCATGTTCAACAGGTGAACAGACTCAAGATAACAGTGTGTCTGCAAATCTTGAAAGCTGTTCTGCAAGACCTGATGAAGATGGAAATGATAGTGGAGAATCTTCATTGAAATGATCCTAAGTGGATCAGGTGTGACCCCAATGATCAAATAATTGGTGACATCAACAAAGGGGTACAAACAAGATGGGACAGCTTAGGAAACTTTTGTATGTTTTCTAGTTTTGTGTCCCTGATGAAGGCAAAGAAAGTAGATGATGCACTTAAAGATGCCAATTGGATCACTGCCATGCAAGAAGAGCTCAATCTGTTTGAGAGAAATAAAGTATGGAAGTTGGTCCCTGTTCCTAAAGGTAAAACTATCATTAGCACCAAATGGGTTTTTCAGAAACCAAATGGATGAGCAAGGTCATGTCATTGGAAATAAGACAAGACTGGTTTCTCAACGTTATAGGCAAGAAGAAGGCATCGACTATGATGAAACTTTTGCTCCTGTGGCCAGGTTAGAAGCCATTCGTTTGTTTCTATCCTATGCTGCCCACAAGAGCATGATGGTATTTCAAATGGATGTCAAGAGTGAATTTTTGAATGTTAAATATGTCAAGCATCCTCCAGGTTTTGTAAGTGAACAACATCCAGGTTTTGTCAATAAGTTGGACAAATCTCTCTATGGTCTGAAACAAGCCCCTAGAGACTGGTATGAGACTCTTACTAATTTTCTTATGAGCAATGGCTGTTCCAGTGGTAAAGTGGATACCACATCGTTCATAAAGAAGGTGAAGTATGATATTATGCTTGTACAAATTTATGTGGATGATATAATATTTGGTTCTACTAATGAATAGTTATGCAAAAATTTTTCACTGCTCATGAAATCGAAATATGAAATGAGCTTGATGGGTGAACTTACTTTCTTTCTATGATTACAAGTTAAACAAACCTCAAATGGAATTTTTTTTAATCAAAGAAAGTATACTTTAATCAAAGTTCTCCCATTAAAACCCTAATGGCAACCAATGTAAAATTAGATGCTGGTGCCTGTGGCAAAATTGTTTCAGTAATAGCTTACAGAGGCATGATTGGGAGCTTGCTATACTTAACTGCTAGTAGACCAGATATTATGTTTGCTACCTATTTATGTGCTAGGTTGCAAGCTGATCCTAAAGAATCACATCTAGTTGCTGTAAAAGGAATCTTCAGAACCTAAAGGGTACACCAGGTCTGGGTCTTTGGTATCCTTAAGACTCAAGCCTTGAACTAATTGGATATTCAGATTCTGATTTTGCAGGCTGCAGGCTAGATAGGAAAAGCACAACAGGTGGATGTCAACTCCTTGGTGGTAAGTTGATCAGTTGGTGTAGCAAGAAGCAGAACTCAGTTTCCACTTCGACTGCTGAAGTTGAGTACATTGCTGCTGCAAGCTGCTGTGGGCAGATTCAATGGATGCAGCATCAGCTTGAGGATTATGGACTTGTATATAGAAAAACTCCTATTCTATGTGACTATACAAGTGCCATAGCTATCTCCAACAATCCAGTCTTTCATTCCAGAACAAAACATATTGAAGTCAGACATCATTTTATCAGAGATCACATCCAGAAAGGTAATGTGGAAGTAAGCTTTATTTCCATTGATGAACAACTTGCATATATTTTCACAAAGCCTCTTGATGAAAACAGGTTTAATTACCTTGTAAGCAAGCTGGGCATGTTAAATAAAAGAGACTAAGGGTCATTGATGTTCTAAAGATCACTTGTTCAAACTTGTTCAAATTTTACAGAACAGCTTGAACAAGACAAGTTTTACTTGCCCTGTACTTAGCCAGTTTTTGAAAACTTGGACAGCTTGAACCCTGTTCTCTTCTAGCTGCACAGGTTGCATGAACAACTTGAGGAATGATTAGTTTGTGATGAAACCTGCTTATCACAGGTTTGAACTACAGCTTGGAACATCAGTTTTAATTACCTTTCTTCATATTTAAGTTACTTAAATTATGTATTTATTTAACTTAATTACCTGCGGATAATGTTTGTTAACGAGTGTTAGTTGTTAAAAAGGTCAAGCGGTCTGACAACCGTTCTGACATGGAAAACCGTTCTTTTGTCCGTTAAAGAACATTTCAAATCAACCGCCCAAACCTTTCTCTCTCCTACTCACTCACATTCAAATCCTATAAATACCTCAATCACTGTTTCATCTTCTTCTTCTTCTCTACTTCTTCCATAACTACCTGAAACCCTAAATCGACTAAGTGTCAAGCATCATTCATCTTACTACTTTCTAAATGGCTCACCAAAACAACCCCCGGCTTGCTGCCAGTATTCGTTGGTGATGATGTCCAAAAACATCCCTCTGTCACCACAATGCTCACACTCAAGCCCACCAAAAACTAACCATTCCCAAAAACTATGTGGGAAAGGGTTTATGAGTTTTGGTACACCTGCTCTTATGATCCTTCAACCAAAACCATCAGGGTAACCATTATCAATGGTACTCAAACCATTGAGATAACTACTGCTCTTCTCCGGGAAGTTCTTCATCTTCCTGTTGCTGATAAATATGACAAACCACATCCTGAGGATGAACAGATGGGCAATATGTTACGCTTCTGTGGTGTAGAAGAACCTAAAGTGGTGCTACTTTGTTCAGGAGGGACTTGTCTCCAACATACAACTTTCTATTCGCCTCTGTGGTGATATCCTTAAGCTGCAAAGTTGGTTCATTTGACCAGCTTAGCAGGGATGAGATTCCTATAGTCCTACAGCTTGTAGATGGGACTACCCTGAACATGGCAAGGTGGATTTTTGTGAATTTGAGGAACCAAGTGCAGCAAGAACATCGTCCTGCTGCTGTAAGATACCCAAGGTTTCTAAGCCTCATCTTCAAACATGTCTGTGGTGAGCATCTCTACACCTCTCAACCCTTGTTAACTACTGCTGCATTCCCTGTCATTGGGAATAGAGTTTTTTACACTCCAGTACTCAACAATAAGCCTCCTCTGTCCACTCCAATGAGGAGGCTACTTGGTTTAGTGGAAGGACCCTATACTCAGAGGGTGGATCCAATAGTTGTTCCCAAAGGAAAATCCAAATTCACGCCAAAACTTGTGAAAAGGGGCCTGCAATGAAGTGAAGCTGAGCCTTTCCGCATGAAGGCTAAAACAACTAAGTCTGCCCCATCAGTCGCTGAGGGGGAGCAGACTCCTCACCCTGGTTCATATGTTAAACCTGAAGCCTTTGTGGCTGGTGCCACTGTGGCACCTGAGACCATGGAACAGGCTGACCCTCTTGTTCCAGACCCAGTGTCACCACCAGTCCAAACACAAATCCCTGCCACTTCTCCTCAATCACCGACTCAAGGCGAAGATCAATAGCCAAGAAGAAGCCAACCTCCGAAACTAGCCCCTCTGACCCATCCCAATAGGAGTCAGTTGACAAAGAAGCAACCCCTGTTGCTTCTCCTATTTTGGGAGAAAGTTCAGCACATTTTGAGCAGGCTTCACTCCATCAAGAGTCCACCCTGAGTCAGCCTAGGCCCTCTAGTTCCTCCCAACAGAAACCAGTTGTACAAAAGGAGACTACCACATCCACTATCTCAGCCTCCCAACAGGTTGAGGATATTGAAAGACAGGAGTCCAATCCACTCCATACCAAGTCCACACAGTCTCCACCTCATACTTCTCATACACCATCTGAGTCTGCACGAGGTGCCAAAGCTGCTGGAACAGACCATCCAGCAGATCAGCCTCAAACTTCTGTTCCTAGTGATGCAGCTGTTCTACACCCAAAAACTGTTGAAGGACCATCAACCCAAGCTGATGAACCAGAGGGAATACACCTTCTGTCTGGTGAGGCTGCTCCCCAAGTACACATTCCATCATCAGGTTTCACCACTGATGATGTTGAAATGCACATTCCTTCTCCCCATGAAGAGGTGCCTAAAAACCAAGGTACAACTGAGGAAACCACCCCAGGTCTTAATCAAGGTGCTACAACACAAGCAGCATCTGAAAGGCCACTAACTATGACTTCACCTCATGATGCAGCTAAAGCCACTACTGAAAGTCCCTTTGACCCTTCCAAGCTGGGCCATTTAACTTATGCCCAGGCTATGGAACTTCTATCCAAATTCTCCCTACCTTCACCTACTGATCCATAAACTCCTCAGTCCTCACCATCTACCCAATCTAAACAATCCACCCATACACCTCCATCCCCCAAAGATCTTCCTTTGAAGGATCAGCTATCTTTGCTGACCAACAATGTTGGTTCTTTGGAAACCTCTATGACATCCCTACCTTCTATCATATCAGACTCTGTGTCTGCTCAGCTTCAGGGGTTCCTTGATTAGTTCAGGACTCCTTTCCTAAACCCTGCTCCCCAAGCTGACCTCTCATCACAACTGCTTGCACTCACTGCACAGCTGCAAAAACTATCCTCCACACTCTCATCAATTTTTTTTTACCCAACAGGACTATGTGTCCTCACTGTCAGCTGTTTCCCAACAACTGTCAGCTCTCTTTGAAACTTACTCAAACACTCTCCTTTCCACTTTGGCCAGCTTAAATACCTTAGTGGTCTCTAAGTCAAATTCTTTGTCATCAAACATTGATGATATGCAAGATTCTCTTGAACTAAATCTTGCACAGCTTCAAAGCTTGGTGTTCACAGCTTCTGACAGGGAAGCTATTGCTCAGCTGTCATCCCTTGATACTTCTCACTCTACCTCTCTTCAAACCTGTGTTACCCAACATGCATAGTTTAAGGATAACTTAGCTTTCTTAGTGCATAGCCTTGTTGTTTCCAAGCCTGCTGCCAAAACTACTGCTCTGCCTGTTGGATTCGTTCCTTCAGGCAGACCTATTCTTGAAGGCTCTGTGCCATCTCCTTCAAAGGGGAGAAGATATCTGCCTCAAAGACCAAATCTAAAGGGGAGAAATCTTCATCTCCTTCTAAGGAGAAATCAGCATCAGTGGGTCAAGCAGCAAGCCTTTCCCAAACAGGTCCTGTTGCAGGTGTCTCCAAAACCACCGAAGCTGCTCAGCCTACTCAGGCTGGATCTCCAAGCCCTGCACTATCTAAGGGGGAGGAATCCATTCCTGAGGCCAGGCCAAGCAGAAGAAGACATTTGATCTTGAAACAAACTGAAAAAGAGGAGGAAGAAGAAACTGAAGTTATCATTGCCACAACAGCTAAAGGGAAGAGAAAAGTCTCAGTGGACACTGACTATCTCACGGCTACTCAACTCAAATTCGATAAGTCTCAGGCGAAAGATATGGGCCTTCCCCTGGAGACTTACCATCAATTCAAAGAGGAAGAGCTTGAGATCCTGGAAAGACAAAAGAAAGAAGAAGCCAATGCCAAAGCTGCAAAGGCCTTTGCATACAAGGAGGCAAGAAAAGCTAAAATGCCCTCCTTGGATGTTCAAAGGAAACTGCTTGAGGCTGCAAAAGCGTCAGTCACTAAGAAAGAGGGAGAGAAAGAAAAGGGTGCTCAGGTCTCTGTGATCAAGTCAAAGCCAACATCCTCCTGAGTATGAGCCCAAGTACACTTTGACAACTTGGCAAGAAAGAAATTCTTTGATGTGGCTAACAGAATGCTTGTTTATGAAACAATTGTCAAAGTTGTCCCCATCTCAAAGATAGGCAAGCAATGGAAGATTCTATTAACAAGGCTAGGTGCAGAAGGTCCTGAATTAGAAGCATATGAATACACTGATGTAGCTTGCATGGGGTACAGAGAGTGAGTTGAATTGGCAGTTTCCTTGAGTCAGTCAAAGTCTGAAACTGCTAAGACTACCAGGGCATATGTCAAAACATTAATGGGCCTGATCTCAGAAGAACAAATCAAGGGTACCTCAGTGGTTGAACCCAAGATTAAGGCCATGAGAAGAGGAAGCAAACTGAGCTGGAAGAACTCTTGATTATGCTTGATCAAGGCATCCTAGCTGTTGAGATCAAAGGAGTGAATCACAGCCTGTCCAGAGGAGTGGAACCTGAGGAAGACAAGCTTATAGAAGAGCTTGAGTTTGGGTATTTTTTGTAGATCCCCTAACAAAGAAAATGTGTTTCTAGAGAGCATCTAATTTGCATAAGGTTGGTCTTAAGCAGCTTATAGCTTTCAGACTTGGTAACTCCTTCAAACAGTCTTCAAGATAGAGAGCAACTATCTGGGAACAGCTGAAAGGATTCTATGAGAGAAGAGAGCTTCAACACCCTTATTTCATGTTTCTTAGACATGAAATTGAAATGATTTATGAAACCATGGAGCACTTCGAACAGTTGCTCAAAGAAAGGCCACAACAGCTTGAAGGTCTATCTACTAGTGAGTAAATGAAGAATTGAAGCTGTCCATAAGTTGGACAGGCTTGCCATTATTTTCTCCCACTATCAACAGTCCAAATTTGTTGAAACTTTTCCTTGTACATATGTTGTACTTCATTACATTAGTTGTAATTTTCTTATTACATCAGTTGTAATCTACTTTAGTACATTAGTTGTACTTTTGTAAGAACATGTGTTGTTTGTAATAAATATCATTTTATATATAAACTGATCTTTTAGAATGATTATTGCAAATAGGGGGAGATTGTTAGGCACAAAAAGGCCTCAGTCAAACCTTCTCTACTTCTTAGGGGGAGATTATTTTTCAATCCTGTTCGATGCACTTGAAGGTATAATTTAAGGTCTGTTAATGTCTTATTGAAATCTGATATGTGATTTGCAATATTTGTCAAAGTTGTTTACCCTGTTGCATTTGTTGCGACTAAGGCAGACTGTCCAAGCTGTTATACTCTGTTAAACAACCTGGGCATAAACTGTCTACGCTGCTCTAATTTGTTGAGCAGTTTGGCAAATTCTAAGTGTTCTGTTCTTTGTGAACAGAACCTGTTCGTTGTGAACAGGCTAAACAATTTATGGAATATGTTTCCATGTCCTCATGTATTGTCTTGGACCAAGTGATCAGTTTACAAAGTCGAAGACAAAGTGGAGAGACAGAAGCTGCTAAGACTGCCTACATTGTTTTGTTACATGAAGACAAAGTGGATATTTGAAATGGGTGACAGACCATTTCTTTTATCAAAATGGCCATAACAGAAGATGAAAGTTTTAAAGTTGACATTCCTCTTTTTGGTTAAAGCCTTCTGCAACAGAGACAAAAAGGAAAAGAAAAAGATTCTGCAATGTAAAGACAATACTGCTTTGTCAGAGCGTGCAGAAAAGTATTCTTGTCTTTTTGGAAAGACATTCCACTCTCTCTACGTCCAATGAGGAAGCTTCACTAGGGTTCTCAGTGAGAGTATAAAAGGAAGCTTCTAAGGAATGTGAGATAACCAAGAGTGTGATATTCAGAACATGCAAAGAAGTGTGTTTTTATGCATGCAAAGTCTGCTTGAATAATACAATAAAGTGTGTTCAAGCTGTTCTTGTTCAAGCTGTCCGTCTATCTGTCTTGAATAATACAATAAAGTGTGTTCAAGTGTTCAAGCTAGTCTGAGTGAGTCTTAGATTAGTAGTCACTGTTGTATCTATCATCTCAGCTTGAACCATTCCGCGGTTCAGGCTTGTTTCTAATTAACACTTGTTGATAATACATACAAACATTGAGAAAGTATGTTGAATTTTTAAATAGCTGTATTCACCCTCCCACTACAGCTTAGAGTAACATACTAGGGAAACCTTTTGGGACCTCCAGTTTTAGCAACTCAGAATTCTTCTCAGTTAAGTATTTAACATTGTTACTTGCATGGGATTTTTCTTCATTCATTTGCATCAATACAACAAAGTTATTTCTGAACTTCTTCTCAGCATCTTCGGCTCTTGCAGTAATGGTTTGATATTCAGCAATACTCACGTGTGAAGCCATAATATCTGCAAAAGAAATTTAAAGTGTTAACCAAATAGGCTCAAAATAAAATTCAAATAAACTCCGAACTTCAAAAATAAAGTTGCACCAAAAAATTCAAAGTCAAAATAATATCTCAGTAAAATAATAAACTTTGAATTGATGCACTAAAGGCAAATCATGTCAAAATCAGGTCAAGCAGAGTCAACCAAAGTCACAATATGTCAAATATAGTCAAACAATATGATTTGACTCAAGTTGACTCAGAAAATAGTTAAAAATAAGATAAGTATCAAGTGAACAATCAGAATGTCTTGAATTGTAATCTGATGGGCGAAGGATAAAAAATTCAAGATTTGCCCACGTTCGAATGAGCAGGGGATCGTTCAATGACAGTAATCCAATGTTTAAGCTTCGCAAGATGTATATAAGATTGCTTACTCGATGAAAATTGACTTTGAAGTGATTTTTGAAAGTTAAGCTTTGCGATTACTTTTCAGAAATGTGACTATAACTTCTTCCAGGAGTCGATTTGGGCCCTGAAAAGTGTCAGAACGGGCTACTGCCCATTTATTGTATAGATCTCGATTTAAGCTTCGTTTTGATATATTATAGGCCCCAAAACGATACTCCAGTCAAAGTTATGAGCTCTGGAAGCTGCAAAGGTCAAAATTCAAACAGTTCCAATAAACACGTGTTCGAGTTCTTTGGACTTGAGTTCGAGTTCTATGGACTCGAGGTCTCGTTCAATGGACTTGAGTTGGATTTCAATAGACTCGAGTTCGAGTTCAATAGACTAGAGTTTGACTCCTTTAGACTTGAGTTCGAGTCTCCTTTACTCGAGTTCATGTCTCTTTTACACAAGGAGTTTTACTGGACTTGAGAAGCTATCTTCAAACTCTAGACTTCAGCATGGAACTCGAGATTTAATCATGCAAATCACTCAGGCTCGTGTAAACTGCAGTCGAGATCACTCGAGCTGGTGCACATTAGAGTCGAGCTCGACTTATAAAGACTCGAGATAACTTGCTGTCTGACTTGATATGGATTTTTCAAACTTGAATTGACTCGAGAAAGTTGTCCTTTTCCTGTAAAAAACACTACAAAAAGTTATTGTTATTACAACATCAACAAAGCAGATCGAAACACAGCAGTTACAAAAAATAATGAAGAACGACCAAATAACACTCGAAAAAACACGAATCAGACCAGCACTATAAATCATCAAATCGAATTAAAATCTGAAAATTTAGGGCACTAAACATGTTGTACAGATGCATAACATATTGACAATTTAGATCAAATGGATAAACAGAGAATTTTCTAGAAAATTTTAAAGTTGCTACTCTGTTTTTTGAAAAAAACCGAAATCAAAACTTTATAATCGAATTGCTCTCAATCAAGATCGAATTAGGCAATAAAATTTTCAAGCTTTTCATGTTATATTAATCACAATACTCAACCAAAAAATCAAGATTCAATTCCAAGCCAATCAAAAATCAGAAAAATTCACAAATTTAGAAACGTAAAAGTTGACAGAATTTCAAAATTCAATTACTCCCTGAATATGATGAATTGGAACTTGAATTTTTATAACAGTAGCTTCATCTGGATGATCTTCATATCATATCCAAAAATCAGCTCAATCCAACATCGTCTGAATTTTTAAAAACTCCAAAAGTTCACAGCTCTATCGTTGACTTTTTTAGTTTGAATTTCTCGAATTTCTTGAACTTTATTGCAAGATCACTTGATTGATTCACCCCCTAGGCTCTGATACCACGTGTTAGATCATGATCTAGATGAACCATAAACATTTTGAAGGAATCTTGCATTGATTTGAAATAATTCTCTCAACTACAACTTTAAGCACACTTACAAAATGAAAGACTTTTAAAACTCTAAAAAACACTATGAAAAATCCCTTGGAAATTTCCTTTATACCTAATTTCTAAAGTCTAGTCTAATTACATAATAGTCCTTGAACTTTTATTATAGTTGTTTTAACCTCTAAAATTAATACCTAATAGGAGGGGATGGGTTGGTAGTCTGATTTTTAATGATATCGGGTGAGGGATCGACTGGAAAGTGGTTAGGGATGATGTTGTGGGGGGGGGGGGGGTTGAGGTGATTTTCGATTCTATTTTTGGTTAAGACTTTGTTGGCAGATTTAGGAAATCAAAAGATGAGGTGTTGTCAGAATTTAGAATAATTAGTCAGGTTGTGCCTGACGACCCTTATATGACACTAAAGCCCAGAACGGGCCGCCTGCGGGCGATGATAACTAAATGTTGGGCTGCAAGCATATGACTTGACATGATATTCTAATTGAAGTGTTGCAACATGTAAGGACATCAACGGGCCACCTGTTGGTGTATGACGATGATAAATGTTGGGCTGTAAGCATGGTGAGGCAACACTTATTTTGCGAAATCATGAGTAGTACGTAGTTGGTAATGTAACGGCCCCGCCTGCGGACGATATTGATGGAACGTTACATTGTGCTACTAAGACAATATTTAGTTTCACACATTAACTTGGCTAGGTTGGGCGGTGAAAGTAGAACTTATTGATATAAATCATGTAAGTTAATCGTAATAATAATTTAGAATCCTATGGAAATAAATCTGAAAAAATCAATAGTCGTCAATGAGGTGAGGTGAATCATCACATAAGTTGTACATTGTGTAGGTCCCAAAAGGTTTTCCAATTATCTTTAGATTAACTGTAGGGGGTGAATACATGTTGTCCTTTATCACACAGATTTTTCTTAATGTTTGTGGGTTTATATTAACAATTGTTAAATTCACAAAGAAGTTTGGATTGCGGAAAGATCGAAACAGAGATGACAGATATGAACAACATACTTTAACTAGTCTAAGACACACTCAAACTAGTTATAATGTTATGACTCACTAAGATTCACTCACTATTTACACTCAGTGTTTACAAGACACAGATTGATCAGCTTTGGGAAACTGAACAACTTAGGCACACTTAGCTTTTTTACTCAAGTTGAACTGAACGTGCATGCATGAAAAACACACTTTCTTTTTTCCACTCACGTTCTTTGTTTGTGTATATCTCACATACTTTCTCTCTCCTTGGAAACTTCTCTTTTATATGCATTCAGAGGATCGCAGTGAAGCTTCTTCATTGGTTGTAGAAAAGCGGGAATGTCTTGTAATGAGACAAATTTTCTTTTCTGCACCAGGAGAAATCTGACAAAAATAGTTTTGTCTTCTTAATGTAGAATATTTGTCTTTTCCTTTTTGTCTCTATCCTCTTTAGCTTTACCCTAAAGAGGAATGTGAACTAGTGACCTGTATTCTTCCTTGTAAAGTCATTTTGGTATAACAAATGGTCTGTCACCCATTTCAGATATCCTTATTGTCTTCATACTTCAGAATAGCTTTGGTAGATATACAACAATTCTGATTTTCCACATTGTCTTGAATCTTTAGATTGATCCCAACATTCAAAACTTTACATGAAGATATAGAAACATATTCTATGAAGTGTTGGACCTGCTCACAAAGAACAGAACACTTAACAGTGTTAAACTGTCCAACAGATTTGGACAGGTTAGGCATAGTCTGTCAAACATGTCCAATAGATATGGATAGTTTAGACAAACTGCCAAGTTTCAACTAATGTAACAGTGTAACACAGACTTAGGTTGATTTGCAAATCACTTATCAGGTTTGAATAAGGCATTAAAAAGCCTTAAATATCTCCCCCTAAGTGTATCAATCAGGTTTGATTAGAAACTCCCCCTAGGATATTGGACAGGTTTCATTGAGGTCTTTTTGTGCCTAACACTCTCTCCCTATTTGCAATATTCAGTCTAAGGCTGACCACATCAGCTTTCACTATATATTTTTACAATACAGATGCAAAAACAAATTACAATATTGAAGTAAATTAAATGATCATCTCATATACAATGAAAGCTTTCTATAAACAACTGATGTTTACCAAAATAAAAATACAACTGATGTACATTACAATAAAAAAATACAAGCACAACTAATGGACTGTTTTTTGTTGGGAGTAGTTAATGGTAAGCCTGACCAACTAATGAACAACTTTGATTCTTCATCTACACAACGGTTATAGATGAATCCTTCTCCTTCTCCAATTAAGCAGCATCTTGGATAAGTTCTTCTTGTTCCAAACCAGCTAGGATTTCCTTTTTGGCTTCAAAGCTTTCAAATTCTTCTTTGAGGTAGAAAAGCTCCTTGCTATCAACTCCACCCCTAGCATTGAAGGCTGCTAGCTGAGTTAGGATGGAAAGTTTCCATTTAAAGTGATCTTTGTATGTAGGCATACATCTGAGGGCAAGAAGTCGTTTGGCTCCTGCTTTGTGAAGATTTTAAGCTCTCTCGAAGCACATCTTATTAGAAAGAAGCTTCAGGTTCTTCAATGAACTTTTCCTCAACTAGTTCCACACCTTTGGGTAAGTTGTGATTCATACCCTTCATTTCAGTAGCATAGAACCCCTGCTCTATCAGCATCACTATCTCATCGAGTTGTGTATCCTTTTTTGTCTTCTTGGCTTGATTTTGGACTCCATTCTGGAAGTACCTTCCGTTACTTCTTGAGGTATAAGACCCAACCCTTTAACCTTTTCCATCCGCATCCTTACAAATTCTCTAACAGTTTTAGTAGTTTCAGACTTTGACTTAGAGCAACTGCAAGATTAACCCATTCTCTATACCCCATCTTGGCTACATCTACTACTTCATATGACTCCATTTTAAGGCCATCAGCACCGAATCTTGTGATTTGTAGATTCCAAGGATGATTCTTCCTTGACGTGGGAACAACTTTTACAATGGTTTCCGTGGCTAGCCTTCTTTCGGCAACATCATAAATTTCCTTTTGGCCAGGTTGTCAAAATGGAACTGGGTCTTGATTGATGAAGGGGTGGTGGACACAGACTTCTCTTTGGTCACAGAGACCTTTGGTTCCTTCTCTTTCGCTATGCTCTTCTTCTCACTGTTAGTTTCTTTGACACCTTCCTCCAACCTCCTTTACACTATCAAAGATGGCATTTTTATTTCTTTGCCTCTTTGGCAATCAAACCCTGAGCAGCTTTCACAGAGGCTACTTCCTCTCTTGCGCTTTCCAGGAGCTCAGCTTCCCTTGTTTCCAATCGTAGTATGTTTCTATTGGAATTTTCATCCTCTTTGCTTGGGCTTTATCATATTTAAGCTGAAGCTTTCTTTCAACATCCACATCCATAACAGCCTTGCATTTTCCGTTGGCTGATGCGGATGGAGAAATCTCAACCTCCTCCTCTTCTTCTGTTAGTTCCAAGATTAATTGTCTTCTTTTGCTAGGTCTGGCCTCAGTCATAAGTTCCTCCCCCTTAGATGGTGGAGGGCTTGGAAACTTAGACTGAGTAGGCTCAACAGTCCTAGAATCAAGAGATGTACCTTTAGTAACACCAACTGTTAGTTGGCTTGTTGCTTGCCCAATTGAAGTTGATTTTTCCTTGGAAGAGATTAAGATTTCTCCCCCTTAGACTTAGTGGAAGATTTTTCCCTCTTTGCCTTTGAGGCAGACTGCTTCTACCCCTTTGAAGGAGATGGCACAGAGCCTTCAATAACAGTGTTGCCCAAAGGAACAAATCCAGTGGGCTTGGCTGTAGCAGGTTTGGTAACAAGTGTTGGACCAACTAGGCTATGCACTAAGAAAGCCAAGTTGTCCTTCTCTTTAGATAATTGGGTAAGGAATTTCTCTAAAGAGGATAATTGAGAGGTATTGTTAGTTGTAAGAATGGAAATTGCAGCTCTGTCTACATCAGTGAACATGAGGCTTTTAAGCTATCCAAGAGTGAGATTTATGGACTCCTGCACATCTTCAAAGCCAAATCCCACTGAATTTGACAGCGATACCACTAAGATATTTAGAGAGGCTAAGGTGGAGGGTAGAGAGACTATACATGCTTCAGCAACACTTGACCGCTGTTGAGAAACAGATGTCAAGCTGTACACAGAAGCCTGCTGATTAGGGAGAAGGGATGAGAGCTAAGATGAGAGTTGATGCAGCTGTGCATTGAGTGCAATCAGCTGAGAAGAATAATCAGGTTGAGGAGAGGGCTGCGGAAAGGATGACTTGAATGAATCAAGAATCCTGCAAGCTATGTAGACACAGAGTCTGCAATGGTGGATGGCAGGGTGGACATGGATTTGTCCAAAGAATCAACCTTGTTAGACAGTACATGAAGTTGTTCTTTCTAGGAAAGATCCTTGGGTGATGGAGAAGTGTGGGTGGATTGTTTGGATTGTGTAGAAGGGGATAAAGGCGAGGATGGAAGTGAACCTTGAGGGGATGAGAAAGTTTCATTGGGTGATGATAGAGGCATAGTGGTAAGATATTCTGTAGCCTATGCAAATAAGAGATGACCTAATTTAGAAGGGTCAATGATACCCTCAGCAGTGGCTAAACCTGCATCATGGGGTGAGGTGGTTGAAGTGGTTGGTTTCTCAAGAACCACTAGTATTGTGATACTATTGTTAGATCGATTAGCTTCAAAGCTATTGTCATAACATGTGGTGATGTAGTGTCGTCAAAGTTGTTCAATGTGTAAACTGGGCATGAAAACTGGTAAGTGATATTTGAACCGGTTTCATAGTCAAACTTGTTTTGGAACTGAACAGGTTACAAGGCTTGTAATTTATGTAACTTTTGAACATCAATGACACTTAGTCACTTTTATTTAACATTCTCAGCTTGTAGACAAGGGTATTAAACCTACTTTCATCAATAGGTTTGGTGAAAATATCTGCAAGCTGATCCTCTGTGGGAACAAAAGATACATCAACATTACCTTTCTGGATGTGATCCCTTATGAAGTGATGTCTGACCTCTATATGCTTTGTTCTAGAGTTGAAGACAGGGTTGTTTGATATGGCTATGGCATTTGTGCTATCACAAAGTATAGGTGTTTTCCTATACACCAATCCATAGTCTTCAAGCTGATGTTGCATCCAAAGAATTTGTCCACAGCAGCTTCCAGCAGCAATATACTCAGCTTCAGCAGTAGAAGTGGACACAGAGTTCTGCTTCTTACTTCTCCAACTAATCAACTTGCCACCAAGAAGTTGACACCCACCTGTTGCGCTCTTTCTATCAAGCCTGCATCCTTCAAATATCTGAATCTGTGTATCCAATTAAATCACAACCTAAGTCTTTAGGATACCAAAGACTCAAACCTGTTGTAACCTTGAGGTATATAAAGATTCTTTTTACAGCAGCAAGATGTGATTCCATAGGATCAGCTTGAAGTCTAGCACACAAACAGGTTGCAGATATTATATCTAGTCTACTAGTTGTTAGATATAGCAAGCTCCAAATCATAATTCTGTAGGCTGTCACGGAAACAGACTTACCACAGGTATCAGCATCCAACTTAAAATTAGTTGCCATTGGGGTTTTAACGGGAGAACACTTATCAAATTCAAATTTTTTCAAAAGATCTAGTGTATACTTTCTTTGATTTACAAAAATTTCATTGGAGGTTTGTTAACCTCTAATCCTAGAAAGAATGTGAGTTCACCCATCATGCTCATTTCATATTTAGATTGCATGAGCAATGAAAAATTCTTGCATAGCTGTTAATTAGTAGAACCAAATATATTGTCATCCACATAAATTTGAACAAGCATTATGTTAGATTTCACTTTCTTTATGAACAATGTGGTATCCACTTCACCTCTGGAGTACCCATTGCTCATAGAGAATTCAGTAAGAGTGTCTCAACCAGGCTCTGGAGGCTTGTTTCAGACCATAAAGAGCTTTTCCAACTTATAGACAAAACCTAGATGTTGCTCATCCTTAAAGCCTGGGGCTGCTTAACATATACTTCTTCTTGCAGCTTGCCATTCAGAAATGCATTCTTCACATCCATTAGGAATACCTTCATGCTCTTGTGAGTGACATATGCAAGAAACAAACAAATTGCTTCAAGCCTAGCCACAGGAGAAAATGTTTCATCATAATTAATTCTATCTTCTTGCCTATACCCTTGAGCAACCAGTCTTGCCTTATTTCAAATGACATGACCTTGCTCATCCATCTTATTCCTGAATACTCATTTGGTGCCAATTATAGTTTTTCCTTTAGGCATGGGGACCAGCTTCATACTTTATTTATCTCAAACTGATTCAGTTCTTCCTGCATGACAGTGATCCAATTGGCATCTTTCAATACTTCATCAATCTTCTTTCGCTCTATCAGGGATACAAAACTTGCAAACATATAAAAGTTTCCAAGAGTATCCCACCTTTTTTGCACACCTTTATTGATGTCACCTATTATCTGCTCATTTGGGTGACACCTGATCCACTTAGGATCATGTTTCAAGGAAGATTCTTCTTGATCTTGAACACCAGTTTCATCATCAACAGGTCTTGTAGAACACCCTTCTTGATCACCAGACACACTGGCATCTTGAGTTTGTTCATTTGTTGAATGAATGTCATTGGTGTTGAACACATCAGTGGAAGATTCAAGAAAATCAGCATTTATTGGTTCAAGATATGGCACAACAACTATATTAGTGCACTTATTCACATAGGGTGAACCAATTTAGTCATCATCATGTCCACTGTAAGTAGCAGGTTCCACTATGGATGATGTGGAAGCCTTAGAGTCTTTGTCTTCAGCATTTGGATGTATAAGTTTGTCAAAGCTAAAGTCTCATAAAACTGATTTAGGATCGACTTGGAGTGAGGAATTTGAAGATTCTTCAAAGGTAACATTGATAGTTTCGTCAACCACCTTTCTTCTAGGGTTGTATACTTTGTAGACCTTGGAAATTGCTGAATATCCAAATATTCCTTCATCAGCTTTGGGTTGAAATTTAGCCAGTTGATCCCTTTGGTTCAGAATGAAGCAAGGGTATCCAAACACATGGAAGTAGCTTATATTGAGCTTTCTCCCTTTAAGTAATTCATGAGGAGTTTTATTGAACCTTTTCACCACTAAGGGTCTGTTTTGATTGAAGCAGGCAGTGTTGACAGCTTCGGCCCAAAATGATGAAAAGAGACCTGATGCACACAACATAGTTCGAGCAGCTTCTATGAGAGTTTTATTTCTCCATTCAACAATTCCATTTTGTTGAGGAGTCCTTACAACCGAAAAGTTTTGAGAAATTCTTCTTTCATCACAGAAGTTTTCTTTGAAAGTTTTGAATTCAATACCATGATCAAACCTAATCTACTTTACTTTGGTAGAGTTCAGAACCTCCATTTTTTGATAAAGACAATAATTTCTCGGGCAGTCTCTCCTTTGGTCTTTAGGAAGATTACCCATGTGTGCCTGGAGAACTCATCAATCATTACTAAGGTGTATCTTCTTGCTCTTAGACTTGGGACATTAATGGGTCGAAACAAGACCATATGGATTAAGAAGGGAGGTGAATCAATAGAGAAATTGTGCTTGGATTTAAAAGATGTCTTTTTCTGTTTTCCCTTCTTAGAAGCTGAGCAAACCTTATCCTTAACAAAGGTTATAGAAGGCAAACCTGTCACCAACTCTTTGTTATAGATTTTGTTGATATTCTTGAAGTTCAGGTGTGAGAGCCTTTTGTGCCATAACCAGTTGAGGTCTGCATTAGTCCTTGAGAGAAAGTAGGTTTTTGTTGTTTGATCAGCAGATTCTATGTCCACTATGTATACACCATTCTTTCTTTGTGCACACAACACAACTTTGCCCTGAGGATCCAGTATGTATCCTAGGTTATCATCAAAATTAACCTTATAACCAGCATCACACGGTTAACTTATGCTAACAAGGTTGTGTTTTTTAGCACAGCCACATAGGCTACTTTGTTAAAGATTGCATCACCAGCGTGGAGAGTACCATACCCTTCTGTTGATCCTTGGACATTGTCACAAAAATTAACCTTTCGGCCTTATTCAGGCTTAAGGTCACTTAGTAGATCCTTGCAACCTGTCATGTGGCTAGAACAGCCACTGTCCAAGTACCAAACCTGGTTTGATTGCTTAACATGCAGAGTGACATAGTGAAACATTAGTTCTTAGGGGTACTCATCACAGGGACGAGTTCACCACCCTCATCAACATTTGTTGATGGACCACAAAGATCAATATTAATGTTTCCTATTATGAATGTATCAGTTTTGATACCTTCCTTAATGGCATTGTTATTTTTCCAACACTCCTTGGTTGAGTAGTGTTAGGTTTAACAGCGTCACTAAGCCTTATGTCCACAGTTTTAAGACAATCTTTGGCCATATGAGTTTTCCTTCCATACCTGTAGCACTTCCTATTTTTAGGTTTTGTGGAAGAAGAATTTTTAGAAACACATTATGGGTTTTCTCTATTAGTCTTGACAACAAGTTTTACAAAATGTTGATTTGTTTTGGAAAGACTATTTAGAAACAGTGTTGCCTTTGTCTTTAGAAACATCAGCCTTAGAGACTTCCTTTCTCTTTTTGGGAGGACATAAATAAAAAATTGGTAGTTTTACAATCTTTTGTCCTTCCTGATTTTTGGAAAACTTATTTCCAAACTTCTCAGGTTTGACAGGGGATTTGCCTTTTCCTTTATTGAGATTTGATGATTCTTGAACACTTATAGTTGTAGAACCATTTTGTTCGGTTTTAATAAAAGACTTACTTTCATTTATAACCAATTTACCACTATGGTTTAAAAACTTATTTGGAATCACAACAGCATTATTCCAAACATGAGACTTACCCTTGTTAGTTGTATGTTGTTTTCTTTTTAAAAACTTGTTTTCAAAATATTCAGCATTGAACGGTGGTATAAGTTTCATGCCACTAGTCTTGGCTTCAGATTTGTCTTGTGGACAGGTTTAGCAGCCTTGACTTTAGATTTGACACCTTTTCCACCAAGCTGTTCATGTTGAATAGGTGAGCACATTGTAATTTAGTGGGGAATACATCCTATCATCAAACTCCACAACTTTCACACATGAACTGTCAGTATATTGAGGCCTGACAAACCTATTTGTTGAAACCAATTTTCCTTTTACATTTTGTATAGAAGTATTTGGAAGTTCAGCAATGGTGGAAAGATCTATTTTCAAATTTTGATCTCAACAATTGAAGTTGTTGTATCAAGATATGCTTGAATTTGAGCAAGGATTTACTCATTAATATATTGATTTTTTCTCTAGCAGAATGGCACCAAGGGTCAACAATCTTTAGAGCTTGGAATGCTTTAAGTCTGTTTCTCTTTTCTCTTCTAATAAAATAGTGTTGATGTGTTTTACCTCATCAAGTTTAGTTTTCAACTTATGAAAACTATCAAGTTCATTAGATTTAAGTTCAAGATCGTTTTTCAATTTTGAAATCTCAGAATTTAGAGCATTCTGCTTTTCAACAGCAGCCATGAGATCCACAAACAGATAATCAAACATTTTCTCTTTTTCCTCAACACTATAATATTTAAAATTATGTACCTTATACATCATTGTAGGATTCCAGTTGTCCAAAGAGCTAAGAGTCTCAGCTTCAGCTAGGTCTTGTTTGAAACTACTTGATGACGGAACATCATCATTGGCCATAAGACAGTTGTTTTCTTCATCATCAGATGATGAGTCAGAGTCTTCCCAATCACATGCTTCACCATGAGCCCCTTCTATCTGTTCGAAGCCACAGAGTCCTCCAAATTCTTCAACTTGGCGATGGCTATAAGATTCTTAACCCTATAGCCATCATCCTTGTTAGTCTTGTAGGGTATGGATGACGAGCAAACAGCTTTAGAGACACAGTCTGCAGCTATGTGACCAGTTTTGCACATTTAAAGCACTCAGCCTTAGATTTATCAAATGCTTTCTTCCTGATGGCACTTGATTTCTTCTATAGCATCCTTGTTCCAAAATTTTTCTTATTAAACTTTTCGACAAGCATAGCAATCATCTACTCATTATCAAGCTCACCAAAATCTTCAATCTTCGCTTCATCTTTAGAAGTGGCTTCCAGGTGCTCATCAGCATGAGAATCTGCCTGTGTGAACACATCACACACCTGATTCACAGGCTACTTTACATCAGCCGCTAAGGCTGAACCTCTCTTAGATTTTCCCAAGCCATTTCTCGTTTAAAGCTTTGATTTCTCATAATTCAGCAAGGATCCATAAAGATATACTATATTCATGCCTTTGATGATGCCTGAGTTTCTGAGTATAGCTGAAAAATAGTTCCATTTTTCAGGCATAATATCTAAGAACTTACTCACCAATGTTAGACTATCCTTAATGACCCCAACAACTTTGAGATCATTTATTAGAGTAGTGAACCTGGTGTAGGTTTCAGTATGACTCTCCTTTGGATTGGCAAAGAACAGCTCATATTGTCTAACAAGATTATTGATCCTGTTTTCCAATGTGATAGTGGGACCATCATAGACGGTAAACAAAGTATCCCACATTTCTTTGGCTGTCTTTAGTTTCTCAACCTGCTCGAACGAATCATCAGTGAGAGATATCACAAGATTGTTCCTGGCTTTTGTATCAAGAAAAACTATTCTCTTGTCTTCATCAGACTATTGAGCTTTAGCTTTTTCAATAGTCCTGACTTCAGGAACAGCACCTTCTGCAGTGGGAGTGATGGTAGTGATAGAGGTAGGCACATAGGGACCTTCCATCACTATTTCTGGAAGTTGTACATCTAGATTCTCTAGGTAGAGCATCATCCTGAATTTCCAGCTAGAGAAGTTCTGATGGTTGAACTTTAGAGGTTTAGCCCTTGAACAATTGTCATAGTAGGATGAGGAGTAAGAAGTAGAGTTGTCCATAATGGGTAAATGGGAAGAAATGTGAGAGATCTAGAGTTAACACGCACTCTAACACTACTCTGATACCAGTTTTAGGTCCTAAAAGGTTTCCCAAGTATTTTTTGATTAATTGTATGCGGTAAATACAGTTTATCCATTATCACACAGATTTTTCTCAATGTTTATAGGTATATATTAATAATTGTTAAAGGCACAAACAAGTTTAGATTGCGGAAAGATCCAAACAGAGATGATCGATATGGAACAACAGACTTTTTCTAGTCTAAGACACACTCAAACTAGTTACAATGATATGACTCACTAAGATTCACTCGCTATTTACACGCTAAGTGTTTACAAGAAACTGATTGATTAGCTTTGGGAAACTGAACAGCTTAGACACACTTACCTTTTTCACTCAAGTTGAACTGAACGTGCATGCATGAAAAAACACACTTTCTTTTTTGGACTCACGTTCTCTGTTTGTGTATATCTCACACACTTTCTCTCTACTTGGAAGCTCCTCTTGTATATGCATTCAGAGGATCCCAGTGAAGCTTCTTTATTGGTTTTAGAGAAAGCGGGACTGTCTTTCAATGAAAGAAATTTGCTTTTCTGCACCAGGACAAATCTGACAAAAGTAGTTTTGTCTTCTTACTGCAGAATCTTTGTCTTTTCCTTTTTGTCTCTGTCGTCTATAGCTTTACCCCAAGGAGGAATGTCAACTAGTGACCTTTAGTCTTTCTTGTAATGCAATTTTGGTATAAGAAATGGTTCGTCACCCATTTCAGATATCCTTTTTGTATTCATACTTCAGAACAACTTTGGCAGATATACAACAGTTCTGAGTTTCCACATTGTCTTGAATCTTTAGGCTGGTCCCAACATTCAAAACTTTGCATGAAGACATGAAAACATATTCCATGAAGTGTTAGACCTGCTCACAAAGAACAGAACACTTAACCGTGTTAAACTGTCCAACAAATATGGACAGCTTAGACATAATTTGCCAAACCTGTCCAACAGATATGGACAGTTTTGATAAACTGCCAAGTTACAACTAATGTAACAATGTGTAACACAGACTTGGGATGATTTTGCAAATCACTTATCAGGTTTGATTGAGGTATTAAAAAGCCTTAAAATCTCCCCCTAAATGTATCAATCCGGTTCGATTAGAAATCTCTCTCTATGATATGGAACAAATTTAATTGAGGCCTTTTTGTGTCTAACAAATTGGTTATTGTCAAATGTTTGATAATAGTTGAAATAATTGGAATGCATGACATCATTACTGTGTAATTGTTCTATATATTAATCTTGGAATTCACTAAACAACTTTGTTGTTTACGTTTTAGTAGTTAACCTTTTACAAGTTTTGTGATACCACGCTGGAAGTATTCAGACTTACTTATTGTTAAAGATAACATATTTGAGACTAACAATATGACTTGTATGTTATGTTGGGTTTTTGGTAGTTGACTTCTCGTCCTTGACTATTTGTTTGTAGGATCATGACCGGTCTCCTTGTAGACATTAATAGTTTTTATTCGGATGCATCACTTACGATGCAATAGTTGTAAAAGTTTTATATCTACCCTAATTTCGCACGTATTAGCATATTAATTACTGTTAATTACACTTATATATGTATTACTTTTGTATGGGTGTTTCAATTTGATATTAGAGTCGTGGTTCGTCGACTTAGTATAGTGCACGATACTCACTCATGAACCCTTGAACGATGCTTATATTAACCCACCTAGGCAAATATTCTGATAAAAAATTTAGGTTTGAATTTGGCCTAGGATGGGGAATAAATTGGGTAGACGTATGTTAATAATGAGTTGTAATATATATAAAAATTGAATTATATATTTCACATATGGCCGATGATGAGCATAGCCGTAATATGGGAAGTGATGAGATGGACCTGAAAGAAGCTCAGTTTCTTTGCAAGATGGCAGAAATGATAGAACAGGGTCGAATAAGGAATGAGATGATGATTGACACAAACTTGAAAGTTTTGCAAAATGTTGTCGAAAATAATGATGGATTAGGTAAAAGGAAATGTAAGAGGCACGACGGTTCCTCTTCAAAGTCATTAGGGAAAGATTCTCTTTCCAAGACTTTGTTAAATGTAGACCATCCAATTTACGGGAGGGGTTGAACCCTTCAATCATTGTATTTGATTAAAGAAGTTGAGAAGAAATTTTTGTTATGCGGATGCAGCGAATATGACAAAGTTGAGTACAGAGTCGCTTTGCTGACCAGTCCTACTTTAGTATGGTGGGATGCTAATATTGCCATTTTGGGGCAAGAATTTGTAGCTTCCCTGACTTGGGAGCAATTCAAGGACCGTTTCAACTGACACTTTAGTTCGTCGACGTCCTTACTATGGATAAGGAGAGAATTCATTTTCCTTCATCAAGGTGAAATGACTAAAGACAACTATATATCAGAGTTTAACTTAAAGGCGTTATTTTGTCCAATGTGAGGTTTAGTTTGTCAGAAATGTGGTTATGTGGGCCACATGATTCGCGATTGCCCTCAATGGAAGACTACTTTTGACAAGGCTGAAGCCACAGTCGAGTATTATGAGTCCCCGTGGTGGAAGCATCGTCTTCCAATTATTATCTCAGGTACAATATCTTGAGACATTGTTATGGTTTGTTGCATTTATTTGAATTTTCCTGACAAATTGTCATTGATATGGATTGAATGCATGTTTAATCAGTTGACTTAAATAGAGAGCCAATCTTATTCATCTGATGATATGATATAAATTGTGTGATAATAGGCATGAGGTCTAGTCAATCGGTGCTGATAGTACTCCGACTTGGTAGAAATAATGGACTTTATTTCTAGTAAGATAAAATTAATTTCGAGAGCAGTAATCTGGGTACTTGTTTAGCACTTTGACTAACACGCTGTTGGTAGGACAAAACCCGAATGACTATTAGATTCAAAGGTTCCTTGTAGAATGCTAGCTGCTATGAGTATCATTATATTGTGTCAAATTAGAATGGTTATGCCTTGGAATATTGTTCCAATGGAACTGATTTCGTGTTCGAAAAAAAAATATTTTATGGTTGATGGTAAATTACTTGGAAAATTTATGGGTTAAGTGGACGACTTGTGCTTAACACTGTACGCGTCACGGTACAGTCGACTTGCAAGTGATCCCAGAATTGTCTAACATATGGCAATATGATCTGTACATTATGTGAAAGTGCATATGACACCCTGGAATGTGCCAAGAAATCCACCATTGGTCTAAAAGCCTGAGCTTCAGTAAGCTCCCGATCTGGCGATATGACCATATTATGCTTCTGAAAGAAGGCTCTTTCACCCATATCTGCACATTAAACAGTAACATATATTAGAAGTGAAAAATAAAAATGAAACTTGATTAAATTCAAATTTGTTTTTTTTTTTTTGAACTTACAAAGTTCAAACTCCAACACATTTGAATTTTTACAAGATTGAATTTAAAATTATGCAAACATTTCGATTTTAATACTAAATTTGAAGGACATGTTCGAATTTGACTTGAACTCGAGTTTGCTGACAAATTCGAATTTACTGATAAATTCGAACAAGATGAACAAAATCGAATTCGGTCACTTTCAAACACAAATCCATGATTTAAACCCCGTTAGACTTAGAAAATTGTATTCACTAGTCCTAATAGGTTCTAATCAAAGATATATGTAACTTATTTGAGGTTTCACCAGTTAAAACTTGTGATTTTGAATCACTAAGTTTAAAGCCTTAAAACTTCAAAATCCGTCGATTTTTTGCAATAAATGAGTCCTAGACTACCTAAATCTTGTATAACACTTATGTTTATACCTAGATTAACAAGTAGATTCGAACACAAGTGGACAAAACTTCGAGTAATAGTGAAAGAATCGAAGTCGGCAAAGTCGAAGTTAAGTTCGAAATCGCCGGTGTGCAAGTTCGAATGAACAAAGACGAATGTAGGTGGAAATGAATGTGCACTGTTGACCTTTAAATACTAACCACCTTCGAACTTGCATTAATTTCGAATTTACTGACAGATTCGAAAATGAATTCGAGTTTGTCTTAAATTAGAATAAAATTGAAAATTTTGAAAATCTTCGAATAAAATTCAACTTTTTCAAACTTTTCCAACTTTGACATGCAACGACACAAACTTTGCAAAATTATTCACACAAAGTGATTGATTTTCATGTAATGTATGTTTATTCAACTAAAAATGCATCCTCAGTAACTTTGACATTTTTCCTAAAAATAAAAATAAAAATAAAAATAAAAATAAAAATAAACTAAAATAAACTAAAAATAAAATAAAATAAGGTAAATTAAAATAAAATAAAATACAATTTTGAATAAAATTTAACCTTAAACTACTCTAAAATATTTTTAAAATTTACATCTTATACTTACAGAATATTTTTGGCGAGAAAGTCAAAGAAAAGTTCAATCAGATAGCGGTGTCAAATACGTACTTTCAGTATCTTACTTTTACACTTAGGAAATTTTGATTTCTTTGATTGTTTGTCGTGACACACATTTCTAGGAGATTGTTGGTATTATTTTCCCTTTAAACATTTTACACTTTGGAATATCCCTTGGCCTTTTTATTTATCAAGAAATTTCCTTACGTGACTCATACTTAGACATACTTTTATGATCAAGGCATACACACAATGATTATAACTTTTCGGTACATTGCAAATTTTCTTTAAAAGGCAAGCGTCGGACACAGTTCTGTATTTACATACAACAGAGTGTCTTAGTTTGTCTTAAAGTTTATTTTAAAGCTAGCAAGACAGCGGTGACAGGTCTGTACCGACGTGTAACAAAGCGACTTATCTTGCTAACTCGAGTCAAACCAGAGGCAACAGGTCTGTACTTACGTACAACAGAGTTACTTGCTTTGACTCTCAATTAGTATCATGATTTTTCTATTCTTTTCTTTTCTTTAAGATGTATATGATGTTGCTATACATCCCCCAGAAAATTTGCATACCTCATTTAGAATCAATGTATGTATGTCTAACATAAAAATTAAGACCATTTGGTCATACATCTAAGTTAGTGACACGTCTGACTTTTTCTTGAATACCCTTTGTGTATTTTGTCTACCAACACATCATACTAGAAAATGTACATCACTTAGAATTTTAGGTGCATTATGTGTGAAAGCTTAACACTTAGAGATTGTATCGATTGTGCTAATTTTCGTCACTTTGAACCTATGAATCTAAGACTTAACATATTTTCTAATATTCTCTTTTTTTTTTTAGCTTTTTATGGTTTTCTCCCTTTTTTCTTTTGTTTTTCATAAATAAGAGTAAGAAAATAAACTAACCTACTAACATACTATTTTTGGAAAGAAATTCTACTAAGCTACTAAACTTACTATAAAGAGAAAGAAATCTACTACTATAAAAAGAAATTCTACTAAGGTCAAGTTACTCTGGATTACGCATTCCGTTTAGTTGAACTAACAACTCAAAATGTGACTTATCAAAAGCTTTGGTAAATAAATCAGGATTATTATCTTCCGTTGCCACTTTTACAAGCTTAATTAAATTCTTTTCAGCACAATCACGTATAAAGTGGTGTCTTATGTCTATGTGCTTGGTTTTACTGTGTTTAACTGGATTATTGGTTATTGCTATAGTTGACTGGTTATCTATCCTAATAGGAGTATGAGTATAAGTCAAACCGTAATCCCGCAATTGTTGTTGTATCCAGAAAACTTGTGAACAACAACTACCAGCAGCAACATATTTGGCCTCGCACGTTGACACGGCTACGGAAGTCTGTTTATTGCATTGCCAGGAAACGAGTCTTCCTCCAAGGAACTGACAACCTCCAGTTGTTGACTTGCTATTCAAGTTGCATCCTCCATAGTCTGAATCCGTGAATGCCTCCATTTCCAGATCACCATCCGCGTGATACCAAAGTCCTAGCTTCGGTTTCGACTTGAGGTATCTTAGAATCCGCTTCACAGCTTTCATGTCCATCTCTTTTGGATTAGCTTGAAACCTAGCACAAATACACACAGCAAACATTATGTCAGGTCTAGAAGCAGTAAAATACATGAGTGACCCAATCCTGGCCCGATATAACGTCGGATCAACATCGGTATCACTTCCTGTACCCGGTCCGAGATTATGATTCACTTGAATCGGCGTGCTGAAGTGAGCTGTCAGCTTGGTTCCTTCCATCCTGAAATCTAGAATGTCGTAGACATACTTCGTCTGATGAACAAACATGCCATCCATCCTCTGTTCGACTTGCAAACCAAGAAAGAAGTTTAACTCACCCATAGCACTCATCTCAAACTTAGACATCATCACCTTTTCAAAGTCTTTGCACATCTGCTCGTCTGATGACCCAAAAATGATATCATCGACGTACACTTGTACCAAGATGAAATGTTCACCCTTTCTTTTCACAAACAGCGTACTATCTATTCTCCCTCTTTCAAACCTGTTGTCTAAAAGATTATTAGATAGTGTCTTGTACCACGCCCTTGGTGCTTGATGTAGTCCATACAAAGCCTTATCTAACTGATACACTCTGTCTGGATACTTCGGATCCGTAAACCCGGGCGGTTGTTCCACATACACCAGTTCCTTCACTTAGCCATAGAGAAAAGCACTCTTTACGTCAAGTTGATAAACCTTAAAACCTTTGAAGGAAGCAAAAGCTAGAAACAAACGGATTACTTCAAGCCTTGCCACTGGCGCGAACACTTCATTGTAATCGATTCCTTCCTCTTGGTTGAAACCCTTTACCACCAGCCTTGCCTTGTTGCGAGTCACTATACCCCGATCATCTCTCTTGCACTTGAAAACCCACTTGGTTCCTATAGCAACTTCTCCTCGAGGTAACAGAACTAACTCCCACACTTCAAATTTCCTGAATTGTGACAGCTCTTCCTTCATCGCTTCAACCCAAGAGTTGTCTTTTAATGTCATTTGCACATTCTTTGGCTCTACTTGCGAGATGAAACATGAGTAGAAGCAAGTGTGAAAGGCCTCAGAGTCATTGATCATCGACAACAACAATGTGTTGTTATTCAAACTACTCCTAGTCCTCACACCAGCATGAGGATTTCCTATGATACTCTCAACTAGATGATCCTTATTAATCCTCGATGTTTCTACATCATCAACCCTAACGAGGGAACAACTTCAGACTCTACATTTTCTTCCTCATGGACATTGTCTTTAGAGTTAGAACTTGTTGTATGATTTTCGTTTGTAGGCATTTCAGAATCATTTTCTGATGGAGATCTATCTTCACTTGTTGTAGGCTCAGAAGTTGATGGAACAATCATCCTCGGAAAACTCTGACCCTCGTCATTCAGATTTAATGACGACAAATCCTGTTCGATTTTACCTGCATTTCCATCCGAAGGAATGTTAAATGATTCAAATAATTTGTCATAATCAAAAATCCATTCCGGACCAGTTTGGGGTTCATGTGTATAACTTGTTACATCAGTGTTATACACAATCTCTACTGTACCATTCGATTTGTTAAAAACCCGTTTGTTTGGTGAGTTCGGCACAAAACCTAGGAAGTATCCTTCGTCAGCCTTTTCACCAAACTTAGGTTGATGTTTTGTTTTCATTAACGTAAATGGTACCCCAAATGGTTCGAAGCCAGTTAAATTTGGTGGCCTTTTATTCAAAACTTCATAACAGGTTTTGTTCAATGATTTGACAGTAAGGACCCGATTTAAAGCATGACAAGCGGTATTCACTGTCAGAGTCAGGTTCCGATCCTGGGACCTGTGGGTTATGGCAAAACTCCATAATAGTCTGATTGTCTGACTTTTTCACTAACATATGTCAACATCAAAAAAAATTTCATTAACGTACATGGTACCCCAAATGGTTCGAAGCCGGTTAAATTTGGTGGCCTTTTATACAAAACTTCATAACAGGTTTTGTTCAATGATTTGACAGTAAGGACCCGATTTAAAACTTTACAAGCGGTATTCACTGCCTCCCCCCAAAACATGGTAGGAAGCTTTGAATCCGAGAGCATGGTCCTTGCTGCCTCAATCAAAGTCCTGTTTTTCCGTTCTACCACCCCATTTTATTGTGGCTCATATGGTGCACTAAATTGATGCACTATGCCCTTTGATAGGCAATATACACCAATAACCGTGTTTTTAAATTTTGTTCCTTATCACTCCTGATACGTTTTACCCTCGTTCCGTAAGAGTTTTCCACTTGGTCCAAGAACCCGATTAGCTTGGCAGCTATCTCGTCCTTTGTACCTAAAAAGAAAACCCAAGAAAATCGTGAGTAATCATCAGTAATAACCAAACAATACCAACTACCACCTATACTCCTTTTGTTGATTGGTCCGAACAGGTCCATATGCAACAAATCGAACGTGGTAGCTATTGAGTTCTGAGTCTTGGACTTGTGTGCCTTCTTGTGTTGTTTTCCTTTCTTGCACGGTAGACACTTGTCCTCAAACTAAAAACTCTTCATGGGAACACCTTGCACCAATCCATTTTTCATAATGTAATTCATTTTCCTTAGGTGCAAGTGTGCCATGCGTCTGTGCCATAGAACTGATTCAGTCTTTGAAGCTTTTGATAGTAGACAAATTGGTCCCATCGAAGATTACGGCTTGTTCATATCTAGCATGTACAGGTCATTCTTCCTTGGAGCCCTCATCCGTATCCACTCTTCAGGTACTGTGAATCCTGGTTTCAGCACTAACGCCTCAGTATCAGAGAAAGGTACTGAGTTCTTCTTATCACAGATTTGAGATACACAAATGAGATTGTGAACCAGTTTATCAACGTGATAAACTTGATCCAGTTTGATAGTCCCATTAGTGACCACTCCAGTACCGGTGATATTTCCTCTTTTATTGCCAGCGAATGATACAAAGCCCGTATGCCCTCCCTTGAAGTCTGCGAGTAGACTTCTTTCCCCAGTCATGTGCCTCGAGCTACCACTGTCGACTTACCATTTGTAGTTTGGACCTGTAGTTATCTCCTGCACATGAAAGAAAAGAGGTTAGTTATCACGAGGAACCCAAGCCATGACGGACTTGGTAATACCATTCTCGTCCACATACTTGAACTCTTTCAAATACCCATCTCTCCTTTCAGGTGACTTGGGTTTTTGATTTAGAGCCTGTTGTGGTGCAGAGTGATTTAAGTTCACTCTCGGCCTTTGAGTAGGCATTTGCTGAGGAGCTCTTGAATAGTTTCAATTATAGGGCATTTCCGATTGATATCCCTGAGCTCTACCTTGTGTTTGATGTCTTACAGGAGTGTGTGACCTAACCGGAGTATAAGCTCTTCTAGGTGTAGTACTCCTATAATTTTGTTGGGGTCCTGACCTAGATTGATTAGTGAATCTATTTGGTGAATTAGTCGTAATCACTTCTTTGGTTCGACCTGACACAGGTGTTTGTTTCACAGTAGATTTTGGTGTGGCTTGCACAATTTTCTCGGTGTTATGAGAACTACTTTTGCTTGCAACACTTGTAGAAGGTTTATGTTGTTCTGGCTTTCCAGTTTTAGGTGTAGAGTCAACCTTACTATGTGGACAACTAGAAGCAACATGTCCCTTTTCATGACATCTAAAGCAAGACATTTTGTCAATCGACTTCTTATGTGTGCCCTTTGACTTAGCTGTCTCACTAGTGTCTTGTACTTTCGTGTCAACTATAGTGACTGGTTCCTCCTCTTGATCATTAAAGTCAATTTTGGCTTCTCTTACAGGCTTATCACTAGAAGATGGCACAAATTTGACCTTCTTCATCTCGACATTATTACTAGTCACTTTAGCTTCTTTATCCTTAACTGGTTCAGACATAGGTTCAGGTGTTACCTCTGATTCAACTGGTTTTTCAGTTTTCTCCTGAGGCTGAGGTACATAGTTATCATTGAAAGGTGGAGGACTCTTATTATATCCTGAACCTACAGGTTTCTTAGACTGACACTGTGCATCTGAGATCTTTCCTAGGTTGAGTGATGAGTTCCTAAACTTTTCCAGTTTACTATTCACCTCGCCTACCTTAACCTTTGATTCAGCTAGCTCTACCTCTTTGATCTTAAGCTCTTTGGTCAATGCCTCAACATGTTCATACATCAGTTTTATTCTAACACACTGCTCACTCAGCTTGTCTTTCAGAATTATGACATCTTGTGCATCTACCTTAAGCTTATTCCTAAGGTCTTCCTTTATATATAATAGGCTAGCGTTGTCTGATTTTAAGGATTCATTCTGAGCAGTTATATTTTGATGTGATTCTAGCACTAAGTTCAATCTATCATTAGACGTAGCAAACAAAGCACATAAATCACGGAAAATAGAGAAGTTCATAATTACCTTGGCGTGATCTGATTCCACATTGGCCATCTGTGCGGCGAACTCCAGAATCGTCTGATCTTCTGACTTTTCTATAAACATCGGACTGATATCATTCTGATTGATGTCCCTTGTTTCTTCCTCTGCTCCAGCACTTCCAGTCTCTGTGACTTCAACCATAAAGGCTCTAGCGTTGGACTTTGGATGTGTACTCCAGTCATATGTTCCATCTAGCTGTCTGTCAGATGTGACATTGGATAACAGACCAACTATATTTGTCTGACTGCTTGAACTACCATGCTGATATCTCCCTTGAAATTGATTCTGGTACTGGTACTGGTTCTGGTAGTTCTCGACTTTAGGTCTTTGACACTCTCTCGCGAAATGTCCTAACCCTTGGCAGTTGTAACATTTAACTTTGGATTTATCAAACCCAATCTTATTGTTACTGACATTGAGATTTCTGCCCGTCCTCTTGATGAACCTTTTAACTCGCTGAGTTACCATGGCCAGTTGCCATTGCAGATCCATCTCCTCTAAATCATCAGGGTCCACCTGGTCATAATCCTCATCCCATAGCGCAGGATCGTTGATTTTCCCTTGAACGCAATTGCCATAGGCGGCCACAAATGAAGCCAACAGATTTTGATGGTCTTCAGCTGATTTTGCGCTCATCGGCATCTTAGAATACCATTGAGATGTAGATGTAGACTTAGTTGGCTTTTCTTCTGGTCTAGAAAAACCTAAGAAAGCCCGGCTCACTGAGTCTTCTGCTTCAACCTGAGTCGATGTTACACCCGAAAAGAAAGCTGTAGCCGATTTCACGTCACTTGCCCCTGAAGGTTTGGACTTCCCAAAATACATATCCGGATCCTGTACCTTGTCATAATCCTGTTCCTTCTTCAGCAATTCAAAGTTATAGGCCCTCAGCATTCCTATCACATTTTCTAGAGTTAGAGTATAGAACTTTTCTTCATCATGTTTTATCAGCGCCACATACATTTCCCATTTGGCTGGTAAAGCATCTAGAATTTTGACAATCTTCTCTGACTCACTATACTCGACATCATGGTTGTCTAACTCGGTTAACAGATGATAGAATCTGGTAATTCTCTCATCCAGCTTTTCGTTCTTCAAAGCATTGAATATTGCGAACTGCTGCTTGAGCATTTCCATTCTATTTTTCCTAACCCTGGGATTTCCCTCACACCTTTTCTCCAAAGCATCCCACAACTCTTTTGCTGTGCGTTGATTGCGAAATGTGTGCAGGATCTCCTGAGGTAAAGCCATTCTAATGATCAAGAATGCTCGGTTCTCGGCCTCATAAAGCTTCTTATCATCATCTTTCATCTTCTGATATGACAAGACACGTTGACGGCCTTCAACCTCGGTTGTAGGAGGAACATATCCCTCTTCAATACATATCCACATCCTCATGTCATTAAATCTAGCGAAGTCGGCGAACCTATCCTTCCACCAATAGTAATCCACCAATTTCATCAACTTTGGTGGAGAATTTGCTTTTCCGACTTCATGGTCCATCTCAATAAACCTTTGTAAACTTGTCATTGTTTCAAAAATTTTTGAATTCAAACTTAATAAATTTAATTCGAAATTAATTTAGACTAACTCTTTCGAACCTGAGTAAGTTCAAATTTAATTAATTTTAAAACTTGTTTGGAATTAAATTCGAAATTAAATTTGAAGTTCAACTAAAATCGAAATATGTGACAAATTCGAAGGTTAATCAAATTTGAAATCCTGAATTCGAATTTAGAGTAAATTCGAAACCTGAGCAAATTCGATTTAGGCAAAACTCGAATCAAACCCTAAGGAACTTCGAAAGGAGCGTATTATCCTGACAAACACGAAATTTGAGTAAACCTTAATACCTCCTTGATGTTCGAGCGCCGCAAGTTCGAAAAATGGCTAATACTTCAAAATTTTCAAGGTTTCAGATTAAACCAATATTTTTAAGAGTAAAAATATTGATTTCGATCAAAAACTTGAACTAATGGAAAGTATTTTCCGATATCTTACTTAATAAACTCGAAAATCCGTCCAAAAGTGTGATGTAACCGTCCACAACGTCAAGAAACCACAGATGTTATTAGTGAACACGAAGAACACCACGAACACCCAATTGCTCTGATACCACTTGCAAGGTCTGCTCTCTACGGATCTATCTTGACGCGACACCTTCCAACGAGTGCGGAATCCTCGTTAGTGGCTTGACGGTAAGACCACGCACACCGAAACACGGAGACAACCAAGATGATAGACGAACAACTAGAACGCCCCAACACGATGATTCTCTCCGAACGAAACTCTCCAAATGCTAGCAAGTTCGAGATCTCCCTTTTGCTTAAACTCTCTGAAATCTGACAAGTCTCTGTCTAATAATTAATCAAATTAACCCTTAATTATACTGACAGGTTCGACTTTATCTAGGACAATTTCAAACTTGGCCTAAGGCCTATTCGAACTTGTCCTCCTAGACAAATTCGAACTTAGCCTAAACTCGAACCTTATCTTTCAAACTTATGTTTGAACTTATGTTTGAATTTATCTTTGTACTTTACGTTTGAACTTATTGCAATACGTTACCCTAAGTTCAAACATACAATCAATCAATATCAAACATACATAATCAAACATATATATCAAACACTTGTTAATATTCAATATCAAGTAAATTGGCATACACAAAATGCTATCTAACCTTAGACTGCTCTCGTCACACAGGATGTACTAACAGGGAAGAAGATATACACAAGATGGCATTCAGAACTCGTTATGGACATTACGAATTTCAGGTGATGCCATTCGATTTGACCACTAGCCGTATTTATGTACCTTGTGAATCGAGTGTGTAAACTGTATTTGGACAAATTTGTAATAGTGTTCATAGACGATATCCTTATCTATTCCAGACGTAAGGAGGAGCATGAGCAGCATCTGAAGTTGATTTTGGAGCTTCTAGAGAAAGAACAGTTGTACGCCAAATTCTCTAAGTGTGAATTTTGGCTACGAGAAGTCAAATTTTTAGGGCATGTGATCAATAGCCAAGGAATTCAAGTAGACCCATCAAAAATCGAGGCCATTAAGAACTGGGCAACTCCTAGGACTCCCACCGAAATCCGTCGGTTCTTAGGTCTTGCCGGTTATTATAGGCGATTCATTGAAAACTTCTCAAAGATAGCTGGTTCCTTAACGGAATTGACTCAAAAAGACATGAAGTACAACTGGGGTGAAGATCAGGAAGCGGAATTCTGACTGTTAAAGCAAAGGTTGTGTAGTGCGCCTATTTTCTCATTACCGGAAGGGACAGAAGATTTCGTGGTTTACTGTGATGCCTCACACAATGGATTGGGTTGTGTGTTAATGCAAAGAGACAATGTTATCGCTTATGCATCGCGGCAACTTAAAGTTCATGAGGTAAACTACATGACTCACAACCTGGACTTTGAGCTGTGGTATTTGCTCTCAAGATATGGAGGCACTACCTTTACGGTACTAAGTGCACGGTATTTACAGACCACAAGAGCCTTCAGCATATTCTGAACCAGAAGGAGTTAAACATGAGGCAACGACGCTCGGTTGAGCTGCTTAGCAATTACGACTGCGAGATCCGTTATCATCCGGGTAAGGCAAATGTTGTAGTTGATGCCTTGAGCCAAAAGGAACGGGTTAAACCCCTAAGGGTCGGACCTTTGGTCATGACTATACAGTCAAACCTGAACTCTCAAATCCGCGAGGCACAAGAGGAAGCAGTCAAGGAGGGAAATCTGCTAGATGAAGCCTTGCGAGGAATGGATAAACAGTTTGAAATCAAGACCGATGGATGTCGGTACTTCATGAACAGAATTTGGCTACCAAAATTTGAAGGATTGAGGAAGCTGGTCATGGATGAATGGCATAAAACAAGATATGCTATTCACCCAAGGTAAAATAAGATGTATCACGACCTGAAGGAAATGTACTAGTGGCCAAACATGAAGGCTGACATTGCTACGTATGTCAGCAAGTGTTTAACATGTTTGATAGTTAAGGCTAAGCACCATAAGCCGTTAGGATTGTTGGTTCAACCGGAAATACCCCAGTGGAAGTGGGAGAAAATAATCATGGACTTTGTCACAAAGTTGCCAAAAACTTCTGGAGGTTATGACACTATTTGGGTGATTGTGAACCGACTCATAAAAACTGCACACTTCTTGCCAATAAAGGAGACTGATAAGATAGATAAGTTAACCCGAATCTATCTTAAAGAAGTTGTCTCGAGGCGTGGAGTCCCCATATCGATTATATCTGATAGAGACAGCCGGTTCACATCAAGATTTTGGCAATCATTACAAGAGGCATTGGGTACACGTCTGGACATGAGCACGGCATATCACCCACAGACGGATGGTCAGAGTGAAAGAACGATTCAGACATTGGAGGACATGCTAAGGGCATGTGTTATCGACTTTGGCAAAAGTTGGGACAGGCATCTGCCATTAGTTGAGTTTTCCTATAACAACAGCTACCATTCGAGTATTAAGACTGCCCCATTCGAGGCACTTTATGGGCGAAAGTGTCGGTCACCACTTTGTTCGGCTGAGGTAGGAGATAGCCAGATCACTGGACCCGAGATCATCCAGGAGACTACAGAAAAAATAGTCCAGATTCGGAACCGATTAAAGATCGCACGGGATCGACAGAAAAGCTATGCAGATGTTAGACAGAAGGATTTGGAATTCCAGGAGGGAGATCAAGTAATGCTGAAAGTCTCGCCTTGGAAATGTGTAATCCGTTTTGGGAAACGAGGAAAATTAAACCCTCGTTATATCAGATCATTCAAGATCTCCAAAAGAATTGGTCCGGTAGCCTACCGACTCGATCTGCCCCCAAAGCTAAGTAATGTTCATAATACCTTACACGTGTCCAACCTTAAGAAGTGCCTGGCTGATGAAACACTCGTCATACCAATGGACGAACTAGAACTAGATGATAAATTGAACTTCATTGAACAACCCGTGGAAATAATGAACCGAGAAGTCAAGAAACTAAAGCACAGCCGAATCCCGATAATAAAAGTCAGATGGAACTCTAAGCGATGTCCTGAGTTTACATGGGAATGTGAAGATTAGTTTCGGGAAAAATACCCTCATCTGTTCTCAAATACTCAAGCAGTGAAGAACACGAGCTAATTTCGGGACGAAATTCCCTTAACAGGGGGACACTGTTACATCCGACACTAAACCAGGTTAGCAACTATGACCTAATCAGTATTTACTAGCCAATTATAACCTAATCAGTGGTCATTAGCAATTAATCAAAGTGATTAACAAAGTTCATAAGGAAATTCAATTCAATTAGAAACAATTTCATTGGTGCGATGAATCGGCAAATTAATTAATCCGATCAATTTGCGATATGATGGATTAATTCAACTAAGTACATAATTAAATTATGATTAGTGACACTAATCATACACTAATACAATTACTTACCATTAATTATGCAAGACTAAATCAATTCATTAAATAAATGCATTCCAAAAGTAATTATGAATTAACAAAAAAAGAAAATACAAGAATACATTCTAAATACAGTTATACAAAAAATAATACATAGAAATACATGTAGTGGCCGGCCGTTAGGGGTGGTACACATAGGTGTTGACATTCAATTTTTTTAGTGTTAAAACACCATACACAACCACCATCACCATCATCACACTTCACTCTTTCACTCCACCAAGATTTACACTCAACCTCCATATCCTTCATCATTTCAATCTACTTTATTCATATATAAATAGAGACCAAATCCTCATTTCATTTCCACACCTTCAAAACACCAAACTCTCTCTTTTCTCCCTTCACAAATTCGGCAACCACCCCTCATCAAAGTCAAACTTTGGAAATTTTTAATCTTCAAGTTTTTCAAGAAAGTGTTGTGCAACAAAGTTCAAGATCAAGTATTCTACTCATTTGCATTCTTATACTTCATCAAAGTAAGTAAATACTAACTTATAATCTCTTATATTTATGTTTATATAAGTCTTGCATAATATATATAATCACCAACAACAACAAGTTTCATAAAAATTCAAGTTTATAAATCACTAGTTTTGTTTTAAGTTTATTTTCTTCAAATGTGTTTATAAATATATAAACACATTATGTAAGTATAAATATTATAAAACAAGTTGTATAAATGTGTTTTATAACCTTTATACATGGGGTTTTTGAATAAACAAAAAAGAATCACAAGTTTGAATCATGTTTATAAAATCCAGATTTTCGGCAGAAATATTACATCAACTTTGAAAACTCATAACTTAACGAAATGAGTTGACTCTTGTCTCAAAAGTTAGATCTATGTCTTAACTAAAAATCTGGAGGTTTTCATAATTTAATATGGAGTTTAGAACCCCCAGATATTATTTGGGAACCCGAAAGTTTGACAGCTCAAAAATGGTCAACATAGGGTTTTTAACGAGCTTTTTCCCCAACCTAAACACCTCGAAAAATGTCTGTTCTTGACTTTAAAAATTCTTTGTATATGGTAGTTTTATGTCTAAGAAAACCAAAGCCTAAATCGTTTGGAGCTTGGTCAAAAAAGCCTTAAAGTAGGCTGAAAAACCTTTAAAAAAACAAGAAAATTATATATATATATATATATATATATGTAGACTTGACGTTCTAAGTGGGTTTTTATTTATAAACTTGTAATGTTGGGTGATTTAAAACATATTAACCATTATACATACGTATTATCATATATGGGAGTTATTAAGTCCCTTATATCATTTAGGACTCGGTTAAACACATCCAGTTTCATCACCCATCAAACAACGCAAATTTGCATTTTCGCTCGTATTTGCCATCGCACTCTCGGTGAGTCTTCATAGCCCCTATTTTCACACTGTTATGTTTTCGGGTAGAAATACATGCTACGTTTTCATATGGACACATAAACTACTTCATTTCTATTATGTATTACACATGTGGTTCCATCAGCCCTCAGATCATGAACTGTTAGTTACATTTTATGTTAGCGCGAATATATTATGGATAGATCTATCGGGATTAATGTCCTCCACCACCTAGGTTAGTCGCTCCAACTGCTAAGGGGTGCATATATATTTAACATTACGGTATTACATTGGGGATACTGCACAGGGCAAACTCATAATTAAGTTTCGGTTGCATGATGGTTTTTATGTAATACATAACATGGAATTTATGATTTTATAAATTCAAACTCCATTGTTGATGTCCATACAAGTCATATTTACGTGTAAACCAATGAACACACCAACAATTTTGTTGACGTATTTTAGCATGTATTTTCAAGAAATTAAGGCACGTGCACGACATGGGAAGTATTTCAAGGCTTCCGTACTTTGGGAGTCGCATAAATTTTCAAACTTTCGAAGATTTAATTGCAATATTAATGTGATTATGGTTATGTATTTGAATCTCTGTAATTTGCGAACTAAATACGCTTTATTTTTGTTATGTAAAACAATATTTATATTTGAAGTTAAATCATTGTATTTTTGAAAACGTCCATATAGTGGTCGTTCACTTAATTATAACTATGCTTCCGCGACGTCACGATTCTTTGCCAACCGGGGTAACGGGGTGTGACATCTCGGGAAGTCTGACATGCTTTTCTAAGCACGACATGCTTATGTTATGCATGACATGCTTGTTAGTATGCTCTTTCAAACTATTGGCATGCTTTATAGAGCATCTCATGCTCTATGGCATGCTTCCCTGTTTGATACAAATACTTACTTTTGAGTTTGGGGAATATCATATAATGTTATTATAACTATATTAACACATTATTAAACATAGTTAAATAACTTTAAACACGTTGAGTGAACTCGAGCCACGTGGGTTGTTGGAATGACCCGAGATGCTCATTTTAGTAGCGGAAATGACGTTCGGTGAACTTTATGTGTTTAAAAAGATTTGGGGCTTATGTATTTATTATATAAAACTTATGTAGGTCAATCGGTCGTTGATGCATATTCGAAGAATCTTTCGCCTATTTAGGCATTTGTGAGGCGAATTGGGAAGTTGAGGCTATACTTAGCCAAACACTGTGAGTTCTAGGATTAATGTAGTATAAGGATTACATGTTAATTGTTGTTTAATCTAGGGTGTTAACAAGCTATTTGATCATGCATAATCATATGCTACATTGATAGATTCAATGTAGCCATTATTAGACATGTTATCATGCATAATATATTAAAAGGGTATTGTCATGCTAGTTGACATTGTTGTGGATTGGTTTTCCATGCATGACATATTAAAGATACATTATATTTTAATGAGACAACATATGTCTTGGTGACCCTGTTGGTTGGTCCAATTGTTTATATGACTATTTGGAGAGTCATTTATGTGATTAATTGTTGTTAGTCTTGTATGATAATTATTATTATTTAGTCTAGCATATCTTGAGACCATTATCTATTGATTCCTCATGGCACATTGCATGATTAACTATTTGGTCGAAAGTTGTCGATTAGGGACTGTCTAATCGGTAAGCCTAATATGGTGACTGTACAGTACCCATTTGGAAGGTTAACGTTGGAAACCTAGTAGATAAAAGATGAAACTGACAACACATGAGACAGATTGGCCACAATGGGTCATTCCTGACCAATTGGATTGTTGGGTGTACAACATACTTGATTTGGGGGTAACCACTCCTGTACTTGATCAAGGTAGACGTGGTTATATGTGTTTGTATATATATACATATTGTTGGAAACCACTACTCGTACTTGATTGGGGTAGACGTGGTCATTTATATATACATATAAAGGTTGGATTGCGATGGATTCTTTCATGTAAGGACAGCAGCGGGCCACCTGCGGGAAATGATGATTAAATGTTGGGCTGCAAGAATCACTTGATAGGATATTGAAACATGTGAGGATAGCAATGGGCCACCTGCGAGCGATGATAACTAAACGTTGGGCTGCAAGCATGAATTGATAGGATATTCAAATCAAAGTATTGCAACATGTGAGAGCAACAACGGGCCGCCTGTTTGTCAAGACCCATCCTTTCGGGGCAGCCTGGACGACTACGTCCCAAGGAGCAATACAGCATCAATCACAACTAAGATAGAATTAATAAAGTGCAGAATTAAGTCATTACAGAAATTAGGATTATTTTACAATAAGTTTAAAACAAAACTATTAAAGGGCATAATGACACTAATCTAGAACATAAGCACAATTACATGTCACTGCTTCTACCCAAACCACCACGCCTAATCATCTTTATTCGATACCAATTTCAGGGTCAGTAGTGGTCTAATGACTTCCAATCTAAGGACTTGGTTCTGCTGGACCTTTTCCTTTGATTAAACCTGTAAAAGATTCAACAAAAACTATAAGTGGCTGGCTTAGTGAAATTCTATATTTAACAGTTAACATGCAATGACCATTTAAGCGAAGACTTGACTTTGACTTTTGACTTTTATCTCTGACTTTGACTTTAAGTGCGATTTTAACAAGGCTGCCGCTATTAGCCGGACACTGTGAGACATAGGACTTAAGATCGGATGATGTTTAATCCCATGCACAAGCTTTTAATTGTGGGGATCAGCCACATACTAGGCTAGCTACCAGTAAGACAACGTGGGCGGACATCGGAGTAGACTTAATCATAGACTGGCATAGATGTTGGTCCCGAAAGGTTACCGAAATATATAGCCTTAAGCTGTAGAGGGGGGGGGGGGTGAATACATCAATTTAAAAACTACACACAATTTTCCAAATGTTTGTATGTATTATCAACAAATGTTAATTACAAACGAGCTTGAATGCGGAAAGGTTCAAGCTGAGATGACAGATACAACAGTATGTTTAACTAGCCTAAGACAGACTTAAACTAGTTACAATGAATACACTCACTAAGAATCACTCACTGTGTTTACAAGACTCTGAGGAACAGCTTGAACAAGAACAGCTTAGACACTGAGTACTGTTTTATTCAAGCAGACTTGCATGCACGTTCACTCTTGGTTTCAGCACTTAGCTTTTTTGGCTTGTTCTTTCAATCCTTGAAAGTTTCTTTTTATACTCACTCAGAGGATCTAAGTGAAGCTTCTTCATTGGACGGAATGAAAAAGGTAAAGTCTTGTTGAAAAGACAACATAACCTTTTCTGCACATTCTGAAAAGCAGACTTGTCTTCATGTGGGCAGAACTTTTGTCTTTTCACTTTGTCTATTGTTGCATTGCCTTTAACTAAATAAGGAATGTCAACTTTGTGTTTTTCTTCCTTTGTAAAGGCCTATTTTGATATAAGAAAAAGGTATGTCACCCTTTTTCAAATATCCTTTTGTCTTCATGTAACAAAACAGCTTGGGCAGGCTGAGCAGTTCTGTTTTCCACTTTGTCTTCGACTTTGTAAACTGATCTTCTAGCCAAAAACAATACATGAGGACTTGGAAACACATTCCATAAACTGTTTAGCCTGTTCACAAAGAACAGGTTCTGTTCACAAAGAACAGAACACTTGTAAACTGCCCAAGCTGCTCACCAGTTTAGAGCAGCGTAGACAGTTTATGTCCAGCCTGTTCAGCAGACTGAACAGCTTGGGCAAAACTGCCTTTGTTGCAACACATGCAACACATAGAACAGCTTCAGGCTGATATTGCAAATCATTTTCAGGTTTCAATAAGGCATATAACAGGCCTTAAATTCAACCTTCAAAAGCATCAACAGGTTTGATTAATAATCTCCCCCTCAGATGCAGAACGGGTTTGACTGAGGCCTTTTTGTGCCTAACAATCTCCCCCTATTTGCAATAACCAGTCTAAGCTGGCCTTATCAAAAATCACTATATATTTTTACAGTACATTTGTTGAAATAAATATTTCAACATCAACATAAAGTAAACGATCAGTTTATATATACACTGATTTTTTATTACATTAGAACAACACATGTTCTTACAAAAGTACAACTGATGTACTGATGTATATTACAAATAATACAAAATAGAAAATTACAACATATGTAAATAAAGTACAACTAATGTACATCACAATGGAGGGGGACCTTCAAACATCTTCTCAAGTTTCTCTCTAGTATCCTCAAGTTCTTCAATCTCACTTCTTATGATCATAAACTTGGGATCTTCAAGTTCTCCTCTCTCATAACAGCCTCTGAGCTGATCCTAGATAGCTGCTCTCCACCTGCTTGACTGCCTGAATGAAACTGCAAGTCTGAAGGCTACAAGCTGTCTCAGATCCACCTTGTATAGATCTGATGCTCTCTGAAAGCATTTCTTCTGAGTGAAGGGATCTACAAAAAATGCCCCCAGCTCAGGCTCTTCAATGATCTTGCCATCTTCAAACTCAATTCCACTAGGCAGGCTGTGATCAACTTCTTTCATCTCAATAGCATAGTCACCTTGTTCTATCAGGATAAGGAATTGTTCCATCTCAGTGTCCTTCCTTGTCCTCCTGGCCTTTATTTTTGGTTGTGTCACATAGACACCTTCACTAACTTCTTTTGAGATCAGGACAAGATTCTTCACTCTCTCCATCAGCTTCTTGACGTATGCTCTGATAGTCTTAGCAGTTTCTGACTTAGGCTCACTCAGAGCAACTGCCAGCTCAATCCATTCTCTGTACCCCATTTGTGCAACGTCAGTGTAGTCATATGTTTCTAGTTCTGGGCCTGTTGCACCCATTCTAGTTATTTTCAACTTCCACTAACTGCCTTTTCTTGATATGGGCACAGCTTTGACAATTGCTTCCTTGGCAAGCCTTCTATCAGCAACATCTTGAAATTTTCTTCTTGCCAGGTGGTCAAAGTGAAACTGAGCTCTTGCAGAGGGCACTGAAGTTTTGGCCACTGAGACCAGAGCACCCTTTTCTTTTTCTGCTTCCTTCTCTTCTGCTGATCCCTTAGCAGCTTCCAATATTTTCTTTTGCACAACCAGAGAGGACATTTTGAGTTTCCTTGCCTCTTGAAGTGCAAAAGACTTAGCAGCATTGGCAGATTCTTCTTCTTTCCTTAAAGCTTCAGGGCTTGAAGTTGTTCTTCTCTAAACTCAAAATATTTGTGCATAGGAAGACCCATTTCTTTGGCCCTGGCTTTGAGAAATTTGATTTCTGCTGCTTTCTGCTGTAGGGGATCAACTCCTGCTTTTTCTTTTCCTTTAGCTGCTGTAGTAACAGCAGCTTCAGTACTTTCCTTTTCCTCTTCTTCTTCTTCTTGTAAGATCAGATGCCTCTTTCTGCTGCTTGGCCTGTCCTCAGGAATAAGTTCCTCCCCCTTAGATTGAGTAGGGTTTGGAGTTTCAGCCTGAGTAGGCTGAGCAGCGTGGGAGGCACCCTCCATTGTACCTGTTGTAGATGATCCTGCTGGTTGACCAGTGAGTATTGCAGGCGCTGATTTCTCCTTAGGAGAAGAAGTTTTCTCCCCCTTATACTTAGTCTTCGAGGTAGATGACTTCTCCCCCTTTGAAGGAGATGTACCAGCACCTTCAACACCCGGTCTGCCTGAAGACACGAAGTCATCAGGCTTGCCAGCAGTTTTGGCAGCAGGCCTGGGGCCAACAAGGCTGTTCACTAAGAATGCCAAGTTGTCCTTCACCTCTGCAAGTTGTGAAAGACAGGTTTGAAGAGAAGAGGATTGGGTATCAGCAAGGGAGTTCAGCTTAACAATGTTTTCCCTATCAGAAGCTGTGAACAGCAAACTTTGAAGCTGTGCAAGATGGAGTTCAAGAAAATCTTGCACATCAGCAAGGTTTGATGACACAGAATTGGATAGGGAGCCAATAAGTGTGTTCAAGCTGGCCAGAGTGGCAGGAAGTGTAGAATTGCAAGAAGTGAGGAGAGATGACAGCTGTTGAGAAATAGTTGTCATTGAGGACACAGAGTCCTGTTGTAGTGAAAGAATTGAGGAGAGGGAGGTAGACACAGTTTACAGCTGTGCAGTGAGTGCAAGCAGCTGTGGAGAATTATCAGTTTGTGGAGGGGCAGGGAAGGAATCTTTGAACAAATCAAAGAACCCCTTAAGCTGTTCAGACACAGAGTCTGAAATAAGAGAGGGTAGAGAGGTCATAGTAGTTTCTAAAGAACCAACTTTGGTGGTCAGCAGAGAAAGCTGATCCTTCAAAGGCAGGTCTTTAGGAGATGGAGGTGTATGGGTGGACTATTTAGATTGGGTTCATGGAGAAGAAGATGATGAGACTGGTGTATGAGGATGTGATGGAGAGGGAAGTGGAACATTTGAGAGAAGCTCCATAGCCTGGGCAAAAGTAATGTGGCCCAGCTTGGAGGGGTTAAAGGGTCCCTCAGCAGTGGCTGTAGCTGCATCAATCAGGACAGGGGTTTGATGTTGGGGGCTTTTCAGATGCTGCTTGTGTTGCAACACCTTCATGAAGGCCAGTGGGTGTTCCCTCTGCAGTGCCTTGGTGTAAAAGCACCTCATCATGGGGAGATGGGATATGCATTTCAACATCAGCAGTGGTGAAACCTGCTGATGGAATTTGCATAGAAGGAGCAGCCTCACCAAAGGGATGGTATGTTCCCTGAGGTTCATCAGCTTGGGTGGTTGGTCCCTCAGCAGCTGTTTGGTGTAGAACAGTTGTATCATGGGGAGCAGAAGTTTGAGGCTGAGCTGCTGATTGGACTATATCAGCAGTGTGGGCACCTCGTGCAGAATCAGGGTGTAAAGAAGTTTGAGTAGGGGACAGTGTTGACTCAGTATGGAGTGAAGAGGGCTCCTGTCTTTCAATATCCTCAGCCTGTTGGGAGGCTGGAATAGTTGAGGTAGTTATCTCCTTTTGTACAATTGGTTCCTGTTGGGAGGAACCAGAGGGTTTAGGCTGACTCTGGGTGGACTCAGGTTGGAGTGAAGCAGGCTCCAAGTGTGCTGAACCTTCTCCCAAAATAGGAGAGGCAGCAGGGGTGGCTTCTCTTACAACTGAACCCTGTTGAGAGGGAACAGAGGAGCTGGTTGTTTGGGCTGATTTTCTTTTGCGATGGTGTAGGATGGATGAAGTGGGTGATTGACGAGAGGAGATGAGAGGTTCAGACTGGACAGGTTTAGAGACTGGGTCAGAAACAGGTGGGTCGACCTGTTCCATGGTCTCAGGTGCCACAGAGGCACCAGCCACAAAGGCTTCAGGGTCAACAGATGACCCAGGGTGAGGAGTCTGCTCCCCCTCAGCCACAGAGGCTATGGGTGCAGACTCAGACTGAGCTGTTTTGGCCTTCTTTTGCACAGGCCCAGCTTCAGCGGTTGCCAAGGTCCTTTTAATATGCTTGGACCTGGCTTTGGATTTTGCCTTGGGAGCAGCTTCTGGATCCACCCTCACAGCAGAGGGTCCTTCCACCAATCCTAACAACCTCTTCATTGGTGTTGATAGAGGAGGTTCATTTGGAAGAACAGCAGTATATAAAACTGTATTCCCTATTACAGGGAAGGCAGTAGTATGAAGTAGGGGCTGAGAGTTATACAGATGCTCACCACAAATGTGTCTGAATATGAGGCTCAGAAACCTTGGGTATCGAACAGCAGCTGGTCTTGTCTCCTGCTGCACCAGGTTCCTCAAGTTCAGAAAGATCCACTTAGCCCTGTCCATTGTAGTCCCATCCACCAGCTGTAGGACTATTGGGATTTCATCACGGCTCAGTTGGTCAAATGAACCAACTTTGCTGCTGAAGCTCATCATCACTGAGGCAAACAATAAGCTGTAGGTTGGAGACAGATCCTTCCTGAACAGCGTAGCACCAATTTTGGGTTCTGCTGCACCACAGAAGCGTAGCAGATTGACCATTTGTTCATTCTCAGGCTGAGGCATGTCATATGAATCAGCAACGGGCAGATGAACTTCCCTGAGAAGATCAATAGTGATCTCAATGGTCTGAGTCCCATTGAGAATAGTCCCTTTGATGACTTTGGTGTTGGGGTTGTAGGAACAAGTGTACCAAAACTCGTACACCATCTCCTGGTACAGGTTACCAGGAGAAGCAGTCATGGCATATCTCAACGGATGAACTGTTAAAAACTCAACCATTTGGTCATAACCTTTCCCCACATAGTTTTTGGGGATTGTGAGGTTTGCAATCTAGTTAGTGGGTTTGAGGGTTAGCATTGTGGTGACTGATGAATGTTTCTGCACATCATCACCAACAAATACTGGTAGGAAGGGGTTGTTTCTGGGAGCCATTTTGAGAGTAGTGAGAGTAGCAGAAACACAAGACACTTAGTCGATTTTTAGGGTTCTTAGGAGGTTTATGATAGTAGTGAGGAAGACGAAGATGAAACAGTATGAGGTATTTATAGGATTTGAATGTGAGAGGGTATGAGAGAGAAACATTTGGGCGGTTTGATTTGAAAAAGTCGTTAACGGAAAATGGAACGGTTGTCCATGTCAGACCGTTTGTCAGACCACTTGAGCCCTTTTTAATCACTAACACACGTAACCCACATTATCCACAGTAATTAAGTTAAATAAAAACAGAAATTAAGTAACTTAACTTTGAAGAAAGGTAATTAAAAACTGTTGGTCTAAGCTGTTGGTCAAATCTGTGATGAGTAGGGTCATCACAAGCTGTTCATTTTTCAAGTTGTTCCCTCAACCTGTTCAGCCATGTAGGAACAGGTTGTGTCCAATAGCTGATCAGGTTACAAGACAATGTCTTGTAATTCAGTGTGAGGGAATGAGCAGAGTGAAGAATGGAACATCAGAGCAGGCTGGACGAGTAAACTGTTTTTGTTCGGCCTGTTGTATGTTCAAGCTGTTCAAGGATTTCAGAAAAATGGCTAAGTACAAAACATGCATAGCCTGTTCTGTCTAAGCTGTTTTGAGAAACTTGAGCAGAGTGAAACAGACAAAGTCCTAGACCTTTAAGGACACTTAGTCACTTTTGTTTAACATGCCCAGCTTGCTGACAAGGTAATTAAACCTGGTTTCATCAAGAGGTTTGGTCAAAATGTCTGCAAGCTGTTCATTTGTGGAAACAAAACTGACCTCCACATTACCTTTCTGAATGTGATCCCTGATGAAGTGATGTCTGACTTCAATATGCTTTGTTCTTGAATGAAATACTGGATTGTTGGAGATTGCTATGGCACTTGTGTTGTCACACAGAATAGGAGTTTTCCTATACACAAGCCCATAGTCTTCAAGCTGATACTGCATCCACAGAATCTGCCCACAGCAGCTTCCAGCAGCAATATACTCAGCTTCAGCAGTAGAAGTAGACACTGAGTTCTGCTTCTTGCTACACCAACTTATCAACTTTCCACCAAGGAGTTCACATCCACCTGTTGTGCTTTTCCTATCTAGCCTGCAGCCTGCAAAATCAGAATTTGAATAACCTGTTAGTTCAGGACTTGATTCTTTGGGATACCAAAGACCCAAACCTGACGTGCCCTTCAGGTATCTGAAGATTCTTTTAACAGCAGCTAGATGAGATTCCTTTGGATCAGCTTGGAACCTAGCACACAAACAGGTAGCAAACATAATATCAGGTCCACTAGCAGTTAAGTATAGCAAGCTCCCAATCATACCTCTGTAAGCTGTTACTGAAACAGCTTTGCCACTGGCATCAGCATCCAATTTTACATTGGTTGCCATTGGGGTTTTAATAGGAGAACTTTGATCAAATTTAAACTTTTTCAAGAGATCTAGGGTATACTTTCTTTGATTTATAAAAATTCCGGTTGAGGTTTGTTTAACCTGTAATCCTAAAAAGAAAGTAAGTTCTCCCATCATACTCATTTCATATTTGGATTTCATGAGTAATGAAAAATTCTTGCATAACTGCTCATTGGTAGAACCAAATATTATATCATCCACATAAATTTGAACAAGCATAATATCAGATTTCACCTTCTTTATACAGTGTGGTATCCACTTTACCTCTGGAATACCCATTGCTCATAAGGAATTCAGTAAGAGTGTCATACCAGGCTCTAGGGGCTTGTTTGAGACCATAGAGTGCTTTGTCCAACTTATAGACAAAACCTGGATGTTGTTCATTTTCAAAACCTAGAGGCTGCTTGACATAAACTTCTTCTTGCAGCTTCCCATTCAAAAATGCACTCTTCACATCCATTTGAAATACCTTAATGCTCTTATGGGCAGCGTAGGCTATATACAAACGAATTGCTTCTAGCCTGGCCACAGGAGCAAATGTTTCATCATAGTCAATTCCTTTCTCCTGTCTATAACCCTGAGCAACCAGTCTTGCCTTATTTCTAATGACATGACCTTGCTCGTCCATTTTATTCCTGAAAACCCATTTAGTGCCAATTATAGTTTTACCTTTAGAAGCAGGGACCAGCTTCCATACCTTGTTTCTCTCAAACTGATTGAGTTCTTCTTGCATGGCAGTGATCCAATTGGCATCTTTTAGTGCTTCATCCACTTTCTTTGACTCCATTAGTGAAACAAAACTAGAGAACATACAGAAGTTCCCTAAGCTGTCCCACCTTGTTTGTACCCCTTTGTTGATGTCACCAATTATTTGTTCATTGGGGTGACATCTGATCCACTTAGGATCATTCTTCAATGATGATTCTTCTGAGTTATCAGCAGCTTCAGCAGGTCCTGTTGAACAGCTCTCAAGATTTTCAGACACACTGTTGTCTTGAGCCTGTTCACTTGTTGAACATGATTGACCACTGTTGAACATATCAGCAGAGGAACCAGGAAAATCAGCATTGATAGGTTCAGGACATGCAGTTGTAATTAGGTCAGTACACTTATTCACACAGGGTGTATTGACATAATCATCATCATGCCCATCATGATTTACAGGTTCCACACTTGGTGTAGTGGAAGCTTTTGAGTCCTCTTCATTGTTTGAATGCATAAGATCATCAAAGTTTAGTTCTTCTGGAACTGATTCTGGAACAGCTTTGGTGGAAGAATTCTTGGACTCTTCAAAGGTGACGTTGATAGAGTCTTCTATCACCTTTCTTTTGTTGTTGTACACTCTGTAGGCTTTGGAGATAGCAAAGTAGCCAACAAACACACCTTCATCAGCTTTTGGTTCAAACTTTGCCAGTTGGTCCCTTTGATTCAGAATGAAGCAGGGACAACCAAACACATGGAAGTAACTGACATTTGGCTTCCTCCCTTTGAGCAGCTCATAGGGGGTCTTGTTGAACCTTTTTACCACTAAGGATCTGTTTTGGGTGAAGCAGGCAGTGTTAACAGCTTCAGCCCAAAATGATGAAGGTAAACCAGATGCACACAACATGGTTCTAGCAGCTTCAATGAGAGTTCTGTTTCTCCTTTCAGCAACTCCGTTTTGTTGTGGAGTTCTTATAGCTGAAGAGTTTTGAGTGATTCCTTTCTCTTCACAGAAGTCCTCAAGAGTACTATTTCTGAATTCAGTACCATGATCACTTCTAAGCTGCTTCACTTGGGCAGAGTTCAGCATTTCCATCTTTTTCACAAATCCAATAATTTCTCTAGCAGCCTCTCCTTTGCTCTTCAAGAAAATAACCCATGTGTACCTGGAGAACTCATCAACCATTACTAGAGTGTATCTTATTCCTCCTAGACTTCGGACATTAACAGGTCCAAACAAGTCCATGTGGATTAAGAAGAGAGGAGTATCAATAGAAAAATTATGTTTGGATTTAAATGATGATTTCCGCTGCTTGCCTTTCTCACAAGCTGTGCATAGTTTATCCTTAACAAAGGTCATAGAAGGCAAACCTGTCACCAACTCTTTCTTACAGAGTTTGTTGATGTTCTTGAAGTTCAGGTGTGACAGCCTTTTGTGCCATAACCAGTTTAAGTCTGCATTTGTTCTTGTGAGAAAACAGGTTTCAGTTGTGGGATTAGCAGATTGCATGTCCACAACATATACACCTTTCTTTCTTTGAGCACACAGCACAACTTTGCCTTGGGGATCCAATATGTAACCCAGGTGCTCATCAAAGTTAACCTTATAGCCAGCATCACACAATTGACTTATGCTAACAAGGTTATGTTTTAGTCCAACCACATAGGCTACTCTTTTGAACACTGCAGCACCAGCTTTAAGAGTTCCATATCCCTCAGTGGATCCTTGTACATTGTCACCAAATGTGACTTTTGGCCCTTTTTCAGGCCTGATATCACTCAGCAGGTCCTTACAACCTGTCATGTGCCCTGAGTAGCCACTGTCCAAGTACCAAACCTGGGATGGTTGTTTTTCCTGCAGAGTGACAAGAAGAATATTAGTCATTTTTAGGGGAACTCATCACTGAGATGAGTTCTCCTACTTCATCAACATTTGTTGATGGACTTGTGATGTTAACACTAATATTTCCTATTTGAATGGTATCAGTTTGGATACCACTCTCATTAACTGAGATGTTTCCAACACTGTTTGTGTTAGCAGTGAGGGAACCATCAGAGTCAGCAGGCCTCATGTCCTCAGTTTCAGGACAGTCTTTGGCCAGATGTGTCTTCATTCCACATTTATAACATTTTCTTCTTTAAGCATTTTTGGAAGAAGACCTTTCAGAAACACATTCTGAGTTAATTCTGTTGATTTCATCAGCAGGTTTAGCAAACTTATTACTTTTTGATGAATCAACAGCTTGAGTGGAAAGTTCAATAGTCACAGCTTTGCCTGTCTCTTCTTTCCTCTTTTTAGGAGGACAGATGTCAAAGATAGGAAGCTTAGTTGGCTTTTGAACTTCCACAGGTTTAGGAAACCTATTTCCATCTCTCTCAGGCTGAGCAATGGCTTTGCCTTTGCTCTTCCTGAGATGTGATTGATGTTGCCTATCAACATAATCATTATTTCTGGTGTTGAAAGACTTATTCTTATTTAAAACCAGTTTACCACTATGATTAGAAAACTTATTTGAAATCACAGCAGGTTTGCCTTCAGCCTGAGACTTACTCTTGTTAAAGGCAGACTGCTTACCTTTTGAAAACTTATTTTCAAAATGTTCAGCATTAAAAGGATTAGTATGTCTTTTTACATCAGCTTTAGACCCAAAGCCTATTTTGTCAGCAGGTTTGGTGTCCACAGCTGCAGTTTGGAAATGCTTTCCTTTCTTTTGCTTGTGTGAATCCGCAGAGCACTTAGCAAGCTTATTTGATGGAAACTTATTTCATCAGCAGATTTTGAGCTAGGTTCACACGAGCTGTCAGTGTTTTGAGGCCTAACAAACCTGTTTGTTGAGATTAATTTACCATTCACTTTTTGAATAAAAGTGTTTGGAAGTTCACCAAGAGTAGACAAGTCTTCTTTTAAATTATTAACCTCAACAATGGAAGCTATTCGGTCAAGATCCCCTCCAAGATAGGCTTGGATTTGTGCAAGAATCAGCTGACTTATGCAGTGGCTGACTTTTTGTGCAGATTGGCACCAAGAGTCAACTATCTTTTGAAGCTTATCATGTTTTATATCTGTTTCTCTCTTTTCTTCCAGTAAAATGGAATTGATGTGTTTTATTTCATCAAGCTCAGCTTCCAACTTATGGAAGCTGTCCAGTTTACTAGGTTTTGTTTCAATATCAGTTTTAAGTTTAGAGATTTCAGATAATAAAACAGCATGCTTCTCAACAGCAGCTTTCAGATCAACAAGCATATATTCAAACATTTCAACTTTTTCCTCAGAACTGTAATCCATAAAATTTTGGGAGAATTTCATATATACCCTTCTAAAACTTCATAATATGATATATACCCAACCTAAAATTTTAATATCATATATATCCCTTCTAAACATCATAATATCATATATACCCAATTTTAATTATTAATATCACATATATCCCCTCTTAAACATCATAAATATCATATATACCCAAATTCATTAATTTAATTATTTTTATAACATTTAAAACTCATAATTAATATTGGTTATTAATTAATGACCATTATACCCTTACTCATTTCTTCTTTCAACTAAACTTCAATTAAATTAAAATATTATATCCCTTTTATAATTTTATATAATTTATTTTTGTAAACTTTACTAAATAAATTCTTCAAACTAAAACAAATTAATATTAAAAATAAAAATAAAAAATTGTATCATGTTTTTGCTCGTTTGTAATCAAATCGTATCGTCTTCTTATATTTTATTATTTGTTTTTTTTCTACAGGTAGTCTATATACAATTAACTGATTACATATTATGTTCTTTCTTTTCTATTTCTTTTATAATTTTATAGTTGTATCGAATTTTGTTTTTTTAATTTAGTATATATTTTTTGTTTTCTAATACATTAGTATATATTTTTTCTTTATTTTTTTTTATAACAAATGCAATGCAAATATAAAGTTCGAAAAGAAAAATAACATAATATGTAATCGGTTAATTGTATATAGATTACTGTAGAAAAAAAAAATAAAGAAGAAAATATAGTAAGACGATACGATTTGATTACAAACGAGCAAAAACATAATACAATTTTCTATTTTTATTTTTAATGTTAATTTGTTTTAGTTTGAAAATTTTATTTAGTAAAGTTTACATAAATAAATTATATAAAATTATTAAAAGGGATATGATATTTTAATTTAAGTTGGATAAATATGATATTTTGAGGTTAGGTTGAAAGAAGAAATGAGTAAGGGTATAATGGTCATTAATTAACAAGCAATATTAATTATGAGTTTTAAATGTTTTAAAAATAATTAAATTAATGAATTTGGGTATATATGATATTAATGATGTTTAAGAGGGATATATTTGATATTAATAATTAAAATTGGGTATATGTGATATTATGATGTTTTGGAGGGATATATATGATATTAAAATTTTAGGTTGGATATATATGATATTATGAAGTTTTAGAGGGGTATATATGAAATTCTCTCTAAAATTTTGTACCTTATACATCATTGTAGGGTTCCAGTTCTCCAAGCTGCTAAAAGCTTCAGCTTCAGCCAGATCCTGTTTGAAGTTGCTTGTTGATGGGACATCAGTGTTGGCCATCAGACAGTTATTGTCTTCTTCATCAGATGATGAATCAGACTCCTCCCAGTCACAAGTCTCTACCATAAGTCCCTTTTGCCGGTTGGAAACCACTGAGTTTTCCAACTTTATCAGCTAAGCCATAGCCATAAGGTACTTAGCCCTATAGCCATCATCCCTGTTTGTCTTGTGTGGTTTGGATGACTGATCAACAGCTTTTGACACACAGTCAGCTGCTATATGGCCAGTTTTGCCACATTTGAAGCACTCAGCTTTGGTCTTGTCAAATGCTTTCTTTTTGACAGCATTTGAACTTCCTTGCAGCATATTCCTTCCAAACCTTTTCTTGTTGAACCTTTTGACAAGCATGGCTATCATTTGCTCATCATCCAGTTCAGCAATATCTGCATTGTCTTCCTCATCAGACATTTCCTCCTTATCATCAGCCTGTTGATCAGGTTGAGTGAACACATCACTCACTTGATTTACAGGTTGACTCACACTGGCCACAAAGGTTGCACCTTTCTTAGATATTTCCAAGGCATTTCTCTTCTGTTGCCTTGACTGCTCACCATTCAGTAAGGATCCATATAGGTTAACAAGATCCATACTTCTGATGGTACCTGAATTCCTTAAAATTGTAGAAAAATAATTCCATTCTTCAGGCAGGACATCTAAGAACTTGTTTACCAGAGTCAAGCTGTCCTTGGTGATCCCAACAGCTTTGAGATCATTTACAAAAGCAGTAAACCTGGTGTAGGTTTCAGTGAGAGTCTCCTTTGGTTTTGCAAAGAAGAGTTCATACTGTCTAACAAGATTATTAATCCTCTTGTCAAGTGTGATTGTGGGTCCATCATAGACAGTACACAAAGTATCCCACGTCTCCTTTACAGTCTTCATCTTCTCAACCGGTTTGAACATATCATCAGGTAGAGAGATGACCAGATTGTTTCTGGCCTTTGCATCAAGCCACCAGTCTTTTGTCTTCATCAGACCATTGAGCTTTTGCTTTCTCAAATGTTCTGATTTCAGGAGCAGCTCCTTCAACAGCAGGAGTTATAGTTGTAACAGAGGTTGGCACATAGGGACCCTCCATTACAATCTCTGGTAGTTGCACATCCAGATTCTCTAAGTAGAGCATCATCTGCACTTCCAACCAGAAAAGTTTTGATGATTGAACTTTGGAGGTTTGCCCATTGAGCCATTGTCATAGTATGAGGAACTTGCAGCACTGTTGTCCATGGAAACTTTAGGAGAATGAGAGATCTAGAATGACACACACTCTAGCCTGCTCTGATACCAGTTGTTGGTCCCGAAAGGTTACCCAAGTATTTAGCCTTAAGCTGTAGAGGGGGGGGGGGTGAATACAGCAATTTAAAAACTACACACAATTTTTTCAATGTTTGTATGTATTATCAACAAATGTTAATTACAAACGAGCTTGAATGCAGAAAGGTTCAAGCTGAGATGACAGATACAACAGTATGTTTAACTAGCCTAAGACAGACTTAAACTAGTTACAATGAATACACTCACTAAGAATCACTCACTGTGTTTACAAGACTCTGAGGAACAGCTTGAACAAGAACAGCTTAGACACTGAGTACTGTTTTATTCAAGCAGACTTGCATGCACGTTCACTCTTGGTTTCAGCACTTAGCTTTTTTTGCTTGTTCTTTCAATCCTTGGAAGTTTCTTTTTATACTCAATCAGAGGATCTAAGTGAAGCTTCTTCATTGGACGGAATGAAAAAGTTAAAGTCTTGTTGAAAAGACAACATAACCTTTTCTGCACATTCTTAAAAGCAGACTTGTCTTCATGTGGGCTAAACTTTTGTCTTTTCACTTTGTCTACTGTTGCATTGCCTTTAACTAAATAAGGAATGTCAACTTTGTGTTTTTCTTCCTTTGTAAAGGCCTATTTTGATATAAGAAAAAGGTCTGTCACCCTTTTTCAAATATCCTTTTGTCTTCATGTAACAGAACAGCTTGGGCAGGCTGAGCAGTTCTGTTTTCCACTTTGTCTTCGACTTTGTAAACTGATCTTCTAGCCAAAAACAATACATGAGGACATGGAAACATATTCCATAAAGTGTTTAGCCTATTCACAAATAACAGGTTCTGTTCACAAAGAACAGAACACTTGTAAACTGCCCAAGCTGCTCACCAGTGTAGAGCAGCGTAGACAGTTTATGTCCAGCCTGTTCAGCAGACTGAACAGCTTGGGCAAAACTGCCTTTGTTGCAACACATGCAACACATAGAACAGCTTCAGGCTGATATTGCAAATCATTTTCAGGTTTCAATAAGGCATATAACAGGCCTTAAATTCAACCTTCAAAAGCATCAACAGGTTTGATTAATAATCTCCCCCTCAGATGTAGAACAGGTTTGACTGAGGCCTTTTTGTGCCTAACAATAGACTTACTCAGAATTGAATTTGCAGAAGCAGTATGAATGCATTAACAAGAAGGCAAATAACTAAACGCATACGAAGTAATGAATCAAGATGGCAACAGCAATATATATCAGAGACTAATTCAGACTTAAAGACATGTGTCAAGGATGATATATTAAAAGCTATCATGGTCCACATGGCATCACTGTACCAAGGTGTGCACAGGTCACATTCTAGCTGAGCATGTAAGACAATATGTCTCACAGGAAGACAAGCACTACTACAAATCGAAGCTAATGCAACACTTTTGATGCAATACATTTAAAAATTGTTGCTTTTTTATATAAGTTCGCTCTAAAGCAACACATTGACAATAAGTGTTGCATATAATGATTTAATGCAACCCTTTTTTAAGTGTTGCCATTTTTACTAAAAAAATGCAACAATTTTCTAAAGTGTTGCAATTTTTACTAAAAATTGCAACATTTGTTTAATGTGTTGCATATTTCAATAAAAAAATGCAACACATCTGTATCTATGTATGGAGTTGTGTTCGATAAGAACCAAATATGTGTAAGGTGACAAATGCTCTGGTTGTAGACCATTCTCGGCTGCATCTGCTGCAATATTGTGTTGATAAATGAATGCCATTTGTTACTCGTTTTCTTGCTTAAAATGTTTATAAAAATGCTCCTTAAATGAAAATGTAGTGTGGTAGTACCAAAATACTTTGTTTATGTGTTCAATCGAGTTAATTAGGGTGTGAATGTCATACACCATAGGACAAGGAAGTAGATTAGTAGAATATTAATAATAGTTATAATGGTAGTTTAGTGGTTGAAAATATAAAATTTATAATGAAGTCTATAAGACTAAAAGTCAAACCATAAACATGTTTATATTGTGTGAGTGTGTTATCCTTCTAGTATTATAGGGTCTGCTAACGGAATGATAGTAGACGATGAGTACGTGGTTATAGGATCTGCTAACATTAACCAACGTTCCATGGTTGGGTCAAGGGATACAGAGATAGCCATTGAAATTTTGAATTTTCTGAATTATAACCACTCAAGTTGTGCCCAATCAGCCATAAATTTCTGAATTTCTACCAATAATATTGTGAATGGAATCATCCCTGAGATACAAGTGAGTGCATTTATTTAGTCAATTATTTCGGTGATTTTATCAATCAATATATGCAGTTACACATGTTAGTATGGTAACATAATTCATATGATTTTTTGTTTTCTAACACACTCTATTCATATTGCCCTTTGCAGCAATTGGTTTCGTTGATAATGATGTTTTATTTTTCAGCCTCTGCCTTTATATGTGCATTAACCATGAAGACATTGATGAGAAACACTAGCAGGTTATTTACTTTTTCTCCCTACTTGTTAAGGGCATAGATATGTCTTTCACATGACACACATATATATATGACCTTAATTGTATTCAAGTTTTAGTAAACTATGAATGTTATTTGCTTATTTGGGCTAATTCTATTAATGTGTTGTTATTGAGATTTGACATATTTTATTTTACAGTGAGGTTTAGATGTTATGCTAATATTGTTATGCTTTATTGAAATAATGATAAGTGATGTTCCTTGTTTGATGTACTAATTGAAAACACTCTCAACATTTGACAAACACCTATATGACTATATGGAAAATGATGTATCTTGCATCTTATTATAATAACCATTACAGTTTCTTAGAAAATAGATGAGATAGGACTAATGGTTGACGGAATTGAGTTCGGCCCAGATTGAAAGGTTAGTTGATAAATAGTGTCTGCGTCTTCTTATTTATATATTTCTAGTGTTTTAAAGTTTCTTAGAAAATAGGTCCACAAGGACCACAACAATTAAAATTTCTCTCTTAATTCTGTATTTGTAAGATTTGAAGTCTTAGGTAGAAATGGTTTATTATCATATTCTGGAATCTGGACTTTTGGAGAGTTATGCAAAAGCAGGTTATAAATATAGGACACACTCTGTTTCTGTCAAGAAAGTCAATGATAATAACAGAAAGTTGAAGCATGAAGGAAGTTTATTATCATCCTCCATATACCATCATAGTAAAAAGATGATGTGTATCCAGTGATTATATCAGGATACCTCCCACACGGTCACAGCGAGCAGGTCATTCTTTATGGACTTTGTATAATTCGTTTTTTTCATTATTATTATTATTTTTGCATTATTATTACCGTCGTGCAGCTGAGAAAGTGTTTCCACTGTTGGTAAGCTAATCCATTCAATGTGACAAGTTTTGTTGAGATTGAATCTTGACTAATAGGACTAATTTTTTTTCGATTTACAGGATTTCACGCAGCAACCTCAGGCTCAAGAATTAATTGCAAGGGATTTACATGACAATGAATGGAAGTGTAGACATATATTCCATGGTACGTGATTTGAATTTGATGTGTTGCACAAATAGATAGCCTGACTTTTTTTGTAAGTCATTGTGATGATCCATTTCAGGACAGCCGAAAAGGCATCTCTTTACAACCGGTTGGAGCGTTTTCGTAAGTGCAAAAAGACTTGTTGCGGGTGATTCGGTCTTGTTCATATGGTAACCACTTTGTATCCGTCCTACATATTATTTTGTGCGTTTATGATCCGAAAGATTGAAATTGTAGTATTATTCGAGAAGGAACGAGAAAAACCAGTTGCTGTAGGGAATTCGGCGAGCAAATCGTCCGCAAACTGTTATGCCGTTTTTGGTTTTATCCAGTGACAGTATGCACTTGGGGCTACTTGCTGCGGCTGCAACTAATAGTCGTTTCACCATTTTTTATAGTCTGAGGTATGTTGTTTGTAATTAGGCGGAATTGTACTTAATAATACCTTCTCAAAATCTCAATCTCTGTGGGGCGAGTACGTCGGAATTTGTCATACCGCTTGCTAAGTATGTTAAAGTAGTCTCCCCTTTATATGTTAAATTGCAAAAATGTATAAACGCATTGGACCCGGTTGTTTAGTGTATAAACCGGGTTGTATCTTTAATTTTTTTTCTCTTTGAAAACAATTTGAACCCGGTTGTGTGGTAAAAAACTGGGCTATATTAGGTTTTGGACCCGGTTAAATAACCGGGCTATAATTAGATCATAATCAAGCCATCCCCTTAAAGCCCAGTTGCATAACCGGGCTCCATTATGCATTTAACTGGGCTTGATTACCCTTTTTGTAGTAGTGTATGTTTCTCTCTGTTCCGTCGGCAATATATATATAAAATTTAGAGAACACACTAACGATATGGTATATATTGTACGTGTTTTCATATGTTGCAGGTTAGTTACTTTCTTTTGACATATGCAAAGTGATCGACAGAAGGAGTGCATGATAAACGTCGGTTTCGGATGAAAGAAATTACAAGAAGAGGAATTGAATATGCATTCTCAAGATTGTCATTTACTTTTTCGTTGTATCACTTATACATTTGATAATCCTTATTTAAGTTGTAGACGTTTATATACTTGAAATACTTTTTGATTGATATTTAAGAAATGATATTATTTTTCTTAAAATGAATTGTATGTAGAAAAACTATAGCAATTAAATAAATATTTGTATTTGCATTAAATTTAAAAAATAATGAATGTGTTTCTTTTGTCTAGAAAATATTGCATTTATGTAATTTTAAAATAATAAAGTGTTGCAATAGATTGATAATGGTGTTGCATTTACATTATGACAACATTTGATAAGTGTTGCATTTGATAAGTAAAGTGTTGCTATAAGTTGATAACAATAAATTAAAATTGTTGCTTTAGAGTATAAAAAATGTTGCATTAAAAAAGTGTTGCATTTATAAAATAATAGCAACACATTAAAAAGTGTTGCTTTAGAATATAAAATGTGTTGCATTTATAAAATAATGGCAACACTTCTGAAAAGTGTTGCATTATCTAGTGAAGGTGTCGCTTTAGACCTAAGGCGACGTTGGCTAAGGTGGCACTACATAAAGTGTCGCATTAGGCCTATAGCAACACTTTTAAGGCCTAACACAACACTTTTCCCATGTTGCTTTAGGTTCATTTTGTTGTAGTGAAGCATGTATACAGTTATATATATAACTCATAGTTACTGTGTAAGGCATGATTGTTGACTTTGAATTTCGCAAGCATATTACATCCACCACCTGAGTTATCTCAGGATTTGACTTTAACTTTACAAACTTTAGCTTTGACTTTACTGACTTTGGCTTTGACATGCTTCTATAACTTGAGCTTGCCTTTACTGACTGAGATTGACTTTAATAGCTTTAGCTTGACTTTTCTGGCTTGGCTTTACTGACTTTAGCTTTATAACATAGTTCAAATTTAGCTGAACCTGTTCAGTGTTTGGAAATCAATTTACATAAGTTCATTGACTTTACACAACATAATTGTGTATTCCTGCTTAATTCTTTGACTTTCTGAAGCTTTTGTATAGACTTATTCATTTATTGACTTTTCGAGTCATTTCAGACTTTGTTGAATTCATAATCAGTTTTATGACTTAACTTCACATGATTTTAATGACTTTCAAGCTTTTATACATTTCATGGATATGTATGATCTTCTTGACCAGTCTTTGGCTTTATTTGCAATTTAACTTATTTTTTATCATGGCAATTACACATCGTGCATTATGAACATCATTATACTTCCAAATGTATTTTATCACTTACTTCACATATTTCATGTGTAAGAATGTATTTATCTCATAATCTCTCTATTTAAGATATAAACTCAGTGTTGTGACTTATAAGTCTTGAATTTATTGAACATAAACACATGCTTTTCTTTATTTCTAATATAAATGAACAACATCCCTTTTTATCATATGCTTATGATTATGTCAATATTGTTAGTGCACCCTGTGTGACGATAGCAGTCTAAGTATAGACATATTTTGTAAAAGTCAATTTGACTGTTATTATACACTAACAAGTGTTTGATATGTGTATGTAATATGTTTGATTATGTATGTTTGATATTGATTGTATGTATGTTTGAACTTGGTGTAAAATATTACGATAAGTTCAAACATAAGTTCAAAGATAAGTTCAAACTTAAGTTTGAAGGCTATGATTCGAATTTGTAGTAGACAAGTTCGAAAGGCCTTGGGCCTGTTCGAATTTGCAGAATTTCAGAGCGATTAGTGCAAAGGGCGATCTCGAACTTGCAAGAAATCAGAGAGTTTGTTCTTGGAGAGAATCATGTGTTGGGACGATACGTTGTTCGTCTATCACTGTGTGTGTCTCCGTGTTTCGTGTGCGTGGTCTATCCGTCAAGCCGCTAACGAGGATTCCGCACTCGTTGGCAGGTGTCGCGTCAAGATAGGATCCGTAGTCAGGCGACCTTACAAGTGGTATCAGAGCAATAAGGGTGTTCGTGGTGTTCTTCGTGTTCACAAGTAGCATCTGTGGTTTCTTGACGTTTTTGGACTGTCAAATCACGTTTTTGGATATATTTTCGAGCTATACAAGCAACAAAACGGGGAAAAGTTCATATTAGTTCATCATTTTGGTTGAAATCGTAGTTTTTAATCCTAAAAACTTTGGTTTAATCTGAAAAGTTGAAAAAATCGAACTTTTGGCCGTTTTTCGAACTTGTGGCGCTCGAAGATTAGGGGTATTAGGGTTTATTCGACATTCGAATTTGTCAGAAAATACACTCCTCTCGAATTTAATTTAGGGTTTGATTCGAATTTGATAGATTCGAATTTGCTCATTTTCGAATTTCCCTATATTCGAATTTAAATATTCGAATTTGGCAAGAACTTCGAATTTGTCATCACTTCGAATTTAGTTGAGTTCAAACTTAATTTCGAATTTAATTTCAAACAAATTTAAAAATTAACCAAATTCGAACTTACCCAAGTTCGAAAGAGCTAATTTAAATTAATCTCAAATTTAATTAATTAAGTTCTAATTCAAAAGTTTTTTGAAACAATGACAAGTTTACAAAGGTTTATTGAAATGGACCATGAAGTCGGAAAGGCAAATTCTCCACCCAAGCTGATGAAGTTGGAAGACTATTATTGGTGGAAGGATAGGTTCGCCGACATTGCTCGATTCAATGATATGAGAATGTGGATTTGTATCCACGAGGGATACATTCCACCTACAATAGAAGTTGAGGGACGTCAACGAGTCTTGTCATATCAAATGATGACGGATGATGATAAGAAATTATATGAGGCCGAGAACCGAGCATTCTCGATTGTTCGAATGGCATTACCTCAGGAGATCCTGCACACATTTCGAAATCAACGAACAGCAAAAGAGTTGTGGGATGCAGTCGAGAAAAGGTGTGAAGGAAATCCAAGGGTTCGGAAAGGTAGAACGGAGATGCTCAAGCAGCAGTTTGCTATTTTCAAGGCTTTGAAAAATGAAAAGCTGGATGAGACTATCACACGGTTCTATCACTTGTTGACAGAGTTAGACAATCACGATGTCTAGTATCGTGAATTAGAGAAGATTGAGAAAATTCTAGATGCTTTACCAGCAAAATGGGAGATGTACGTCGCGCTGATAAAGCATGATGAAGAGAAATATGAGACTCTAACTCTAGAAGGAGTCATCGGAACGCTGAGGGCCTATAACTTTCAGTTGCTGAAGAAGGAACGGGAGTATGACCAAGTACAGGATTCGTATATGTATTTTGGGAAATCCAAACCTTCAATTGCAAGTGAACTAAAGACAGCTACAACATTCTTTACGGGCGAAACTTCGTCTCAAGTAGAAGTAGATGACTCAGGGAGCCGGGCTTTCTTAGGGTACTCCAGACCGGAAGAAAAGCCAACTCAGTCTGCATCTACGTCTCAAGGATACGCAAGGATGCCAATGAGCGCAAAATCAGCTGAAGATCATCTGAATCTTATAGCTTCATTTGTCACAGCATACGACAATTGCGTTCAAGGGAAAATCAACGATCCTGCCCTATGGGATGAAGACTATGATCAGGTAGATCCTGATGATTTGGAGGAGATGGATCTTCAATGGCAACTGGCCATGGTGACTCAGCGAGTCAAGAGATTCATCAAGAGGACGGGCAGAAATCTAAATGTCAGCAACAATAAGATTGGATTCGACAAATCCAAAGTTAAGTGCTACAACTGCCAGGGGTTAGGACATTTTGCTAGAGAATGTCAAAGACGTAAAGTTGAGAACTACCAGAATCAATCTCAGGAGAGATATCAGCCGGGTAGTTCAGGTAATCAGGCAAACATAGCTGGTCTGTTGATGAACGTTACATCTGACAAACAGCTTGATGGAACATATGACTGGAGTACACATCCAGAGTCTAATGCTAGAGCCTTCATGGCTGAAGTAATAGAGACTGGAAGTGTCGGAGCAGAGGAAGAAGCAGAGGACAGACACCAGAATGATTCAAGTCCTGTGCTAGTGGAGAAGTCAGACAGTCAGACAATTCTAGAGTTTGCTGCACAAATGGCAAACGTGGAATCAGATCACGCAAAGGTAATTTTGAACTCTTCTACATTCCTCGATATATGTGCTTTCTGTGCTACTTCTAATGATAGATTAAATTTAGTGCTAGAAACACATAATAATCTAACTGGTCAAATTGAATCCTTAAAATCGGACAATGCTAGCCTCTTAGATATAAAAGAAGATCTTAGGGATAAGCTTAAGGCAGATGCTCAAGATGTCATAGTTCTAAAAGACAAGCTAAGTGAACAGTGTGTCAGGATAGAACTAATGTATGAACATGTTGAGGCGTTAACCAAAGAGCTTAAGATTAAAGAGGTAGAGCTAGCTGAAGCTAAGGTTAAGGTTGCGGAGGTAAATAGTAAATTAGAAAAGTTTAGGAACTCCTCACTGAACCTAGGGAATATCTTAGATGCACAGCGTCAGTCTAAGAAACCTGTAGGTTTAGGGTATAACGAGAGTCCTCCACCTTTTAATGATAACTATGTGCCTCAGCCTCAGGATAAAACTGATAAACCAGTTGAATCAGAGGTAGCATCTGAACCTGTGTATGAATCCGTTAAGGATAAAGCAACTAAGGTGACTAGTAACAATGACAAGATTAAGAAGGTCAAATTTGTGCCATCTTCTAGTGATAAGATTGTAGGAGAAGCCAAACCTGACTTTAATAATTAGAAAGAGGAAACAGTCACTATAGTTGAGACGAAAGAACATGACACTAGTGAGACACCTAAGTCAAAGGGCACGTCTAAGAAGTCTATTGATAAAATGTCTTGTTTTAGATGTCATGAAAAGGGACATGTTGCTTCTAGTTGTCCACATAGGAAGGTAGAATCTACACCTAAAAATTGGAAAGTCGGAACAACATAAACTCTCTCCAAGTGTAGCAAGCACAAGTGGTTCTCAATACACCGAGAAACTTGTGCAAGCCACACCAAAGACAGCTGTGAAACAAACACCTGTGTCAGGTAGACCAAATGATGTGGTTAGGACAAATTCACCGAATAGAATCCCTAATCAATCTAGGTCAGGACCTCAACAAAATTATAGGAGTACTACACCTAGAAGAGCTTACACTCCGCTAGGTCACACAATCCTGTAAGACATCAGACACCAGGTAGAGCCCAGGGATAGCAATCTGAAATGCCCTATAATAGAAATTATTCGAGGGCTTCACAGCAAATGCCTACACAAACGCCGAGAGTGAATTTAAATCACTCTGCACCACAACAGGCTCTCAATCAAACACCCAAGTCACCTGAAAGGAGAGATGGGTATTTGAAGGAGTTCACGTATGTGGATGAGAATGGTATTACCAAGTCAGTCATGGCTTGGGTTCCCCGTGATAACTAACCTCTTTTCTTTCATGTGTAGGAGCTAACTAAAGGTGTAAACAACAAGTGGTTCATCGACAGTGGTTGCTCAAGACACATGACTGGGGAAAGAAGTCTACTTACTGACTTCAAGGGAGGGAACAGGGGATTCATATCATTCACTGGTAACAAAGGAGGAAATATCACCGGTACTGGAGTGGTCACTAATGGGACTATCAAACTTGATCAAGTTTATCATGTTGATAAACCTGATCACAATCTCATTAGTGTATCTCAAATCTGTGATAAGAAGAACTCAGTGATTTTCACTTATACTGAGGCGTTAGTGCTAAAACCAGGATTTAAAGTACCTGAAGAGTGGATACTGATGAGGGCCCCAAGGAAGAATGAATTGTACATGCTGGACATGAATAAACCGGATTCTTCGATGGGACCAATATGTCTTCTATCTAAAGCTTCAGAGACCAAATTAGTTTTATGGCACAGACGCATGGCACACTTGCACTTGAGAAAAATGAACTATATCACTAAATATGGACTGGTGCAAGGTATCCCGATGAAGAGTTTTCAGTTTGAAGACAAGTGTGTACCATGCAAGAAAGGCAAACAACACAAGAAGGCACACAAGTCCAAGGCTCAGAACTCCATAGTTGCCACCTTCGATTTGTTGCATATGGACCTGTTCGGACCAATCAACAAAAGGAGTATAGGTGGTAGTTGGTACTGTTTAGTTATCACTGATGATTACTCACGATTTTTATGGGTTTTCTTTTTAGGTACGAAGGACGAGACAGCTGCCAAGCTAATCGGGTTCTTAGACCAAGTCGAAAACTCCTATGGGACGCGGGTAAAACGTATCAGGAGTGATAATGGAACGGAATTTAAAAACACAGTAATTGGTGTATATTGCCTATTAAAAGGCATAGTGCATCAATTTAGTGCACCTTATGAGCCACAACAAAATGGGGTGGCAGAACGGAAAAACAGGACTTTGATTGAGGCAGCAAGGACCATGCTCTCGGATTCAAAGCTTCCTACCATGTTTTGGAGGGAGGCAGTGAATACCACTTGTCATGTTTTAAATCGGGTCCTTACTGTCAAATCATTGAACAAAATCTGTTATGAAGTTTTGAATAAAAGGCCACCAAATTTAACTGGCTTCGAACCGTTTGGGGGTACTATGTACGTTAATGAAAACAAAACAACAACCTAATTTTGGTGAAATGGCCGACGAAGGTTATTTCCTAGGTTATGTGCCTAACTCACGAAATAAAAGGGTTTTTAACAAATCAAATGGTACGGTAGAGATTGTGTATAACATTGATGTAACAAGTTATACACATGAACCCCAAACTGGTCCGGATTGGATTTTTGATTATGACAAACTGTTTGAATCATTTAACATTCCTTTTGATGGAAATGTAGGTACAATCGAACATGACTTATCGTCATTAAATCTGAATGACGACAGTCAAGGTTTTCCAAAGACGAGCTTTCCATCAACTTTTGAGCCTACAACGACAGAAGATAGATCTCCAGCAGAGAATGATTCTGAGTTGCCTACAAACGAAAATTAGGCTACAAATTCTAACTCCGAGGACAGTAATCATGAGGAAGAGAATGTAGCATCTGAAGTCGTTCCCCCGTTAGGTGAAATAGGATCAAACTTATGAGATAATCTTATGGTCGATGAGATAGAAACATCTAGGATTAATAAGGATCATCCGGTTGAGAGCATCATAGGAAATACGAATGTCGGTGTGAGGACTAGGAGTAGTTTGAATAATAACATAGTGCTGTTGTCGATGATTAATGACTCCGAGGCTTTTCACACTTGCCTGTATTCATGTTTCATCTCGCAAGTAGAGCCGAAGAATGTGCAAGTGGCACTAAAAGACAATTCTTGGGTTGAAGCGATGTAAGAAGAGCTGTCACAATTCAGAAAACTTGAAGTGTGGGAGTTAGTTCCGTTACCTCGAGGAGAAGTGCTATAGGAACCAAGTGGGTTTTTAGATGCAAGAGAGATGATCTGGGTATTATGACTCGGAACAAGGCAAGACATGAAGTAAAGGGTTTCAACCAAGAGGAAGGAATCGATTACAACGAGGTATTTGCGCCAATGGCAAGGCTTGAGGCAATCCGTTTGTTTCTAGCCTTTGCATCCTTCAAAGGATTTAAAGTCTATCAGTTGAATGTAAAAAGTGCATTCCTCTATGGGAAAGTGAAGGAATTGGTGTACGTTGAACAACCGCCCGGGTTTACAGATCCAAAGTATCCAGACAGAGTGTATCGTCTTGATAAGGCTCTGTATGGACTACATCAAGCACCAAGGGCGTGGTATGAGACACTATCTACTCATCTTTTGGACAACGGGTTTGAAAGAGGGAGAATTGATAGTACACTATTTGTAAAGAGAAGGGTGAACATTTCATCTTGGTACAAGTGTATGTCGATGACATCATTTTCGGGTCATCAGACGAGCAGATGTGCAAAGACTTTGAGAAGGTGATGAAGTCTAAGTTTGAGATGAGTGCTATGGGAGAGCTGAACTTCTTTCTGGGTTTGCAAGTCGAACAGAGGAAGGAGGGTATGTTTATCCATCAGACAAAGTATGTCTACGATATTCAAGAGCGCTTCGGGATGGAGGGGACACAGCTGACTGCTCACTTTAGCACGCCGATTCAAGTGAATCACAATCTCGGACCGGGTACAGAAAGTGATACTGATGTGGATCCGACTCTATATCGGGCCATGATCGGGTCACTTATGTATTTAACTGCTTCTAGACCTGAAATAATGTTTGTTGTGTGTATATGTGCTAGGTTTCAAGCTAATCCAAAAGAGATGCATATGAAAGCCGTGAAGCGGATTCTAAGATACCTCAAGTCGAAACCAAAGCTGGGACTTTGGTATCACGAGGATGGTGATCTGGAATTGGAAGCTTTCATGGATTCAGACTATGGAGGTTGCAGCTTGAATCGGAAGTCAACAACTGGAGGATGTCAGTTCCTTGGAGGGAGACTCGTTTCCTAGCAATGCAAGAAACAGACTTCGGTAGCCGTCTCAACGTGCGAGGCTGAATATGTTGCTGCTGGTAGTTGCTGTTCACAGGTTTTGTGGATACAACAATTGCGGGATTACAGTTTGACTTATACTCATACTCCTATTAGGATAGATAACCAATCTACTATTGCAATAACCAATAATCTAGTTAAACACAGTAAAACAAAGCACAAAGACATAAGACACCATTTTATACGTGATTGTGCTGAAAAGAATTTAATAAAGCTGGTAAAAGTGGCAACGGAACATAATAATGCTGATCTATTTACTGAAGCTTTTGATAAGTCACGCTTTGAGTTGTTGGTTCAACTAAATGGTATGCATAATCCAGAGTAACTTGACCTTAGTCTATTTTCTTTCTTTTTATAGTAAGTTAGCAGTTAAGTAGAGTTTATTTCCATTTATAGTAAGTTAGTAGGTTACTTTATTAGCTTTTTCTTATTTATGAAAAACAAAAGAAAAAAGAGAGAAAACCATCAAAATCTCAAAAAAAAGAGAGTATTCAAAAATGAGTTAAGTCTTAGATACATAGGTTCAAAGTGACGAAAATTAGCACAGTCGATACAATCTCTAAGTGTTAAGCTTTCACACATAATGCACCTTAAACTCTAAGTGATATACATTTTCTAGTTTGATGTGTTGGTAGGCATAATACACAAAGGGAATCTCAAAGCTAATAAAATATTCAAGAAAAAGTCATATGTGTAACTAACTTAGTTGTATGACCAAATGGTCTTAATTTTTATGTTAGAGACATACAGACAACAGTTCTAAATGAGGTATGCAAATTTTCTGAAGGATGTATAGCCACATCAGATACATCTTAAAGAAAAGAAAAGAATTGAAAAATCATGATAGTAAGTTGAGAGTCAAAACAAGTCACTTTGTTGTACGTAAGTACAGACCTGTTACCTCTGGTTTGACTCGATTTAGCAAGACAAATCGCTTTGTTGTACGTCAGTATAGTCCTGTCACCGCTGTCTTGTTGTATGTAAATACAGAACTATGTCCGACGGTTGCCTTTTAAAGAAAATTAGCAATACCGAAAAGTTATAATCATTGTGTGTATGCCTTGATCATAAAAGTATGTCTAAGTATGAGACACGTAAGGTAGTTTCTTGATAAATAAAAAGGCCAAGGGATATTCCAAAGTGTAACATGTTTAATGGGAAAATAATACCGACAATCACCTAGAAATGTGTATCACGACAAACAATCAAGGAATCAAAAATTCCTAAGTGTGAGCGTGTAATACTGAAAGTGCGTATTGACACTGCTATCTGATTGAACCTTTCTTTGACTTTCTCGCCAAAAATATTCTGTTAGTTTAGGTTGTACATTTTAAAAAAAAAAGTATTTTTGAGTAGCTTAAGTTTAAGCTTTATTAAAAATTTTATTTTATCTTATTTTAGTTTATTTTATTTTATTTTATTCTAAGTAGGAAAAAGGTCAAAGTTACTAAGGATGCATTTTTGGTTGAATAAACAAACATTGCATGAAAATCTATCACTTAGTGAGAATAATTTTGCAAAGTTTGTTCCGTTACACAAAGAGGTTGAAAAAGTTGAAAAAAAAATTGAAAAAGTTGAAAAAGTTGAATTTTATTCAAAGGATTTTTCAAAATTTTCAGTTAAATTCGAATTTCAGACAAATTCGAATTAACCTTCGAATATGTCAGGAAATTCGAATTTACATACAAGTTCGAAGGTGGTTAGTATATAAAGGTCAACAGTGAACATTAACTTCACCTACCTTCAAAGGATTTAGAACTTACCCTTCGAACTTACCGTTTCAAATTTTCTACTATTTCTCGAAGTTTTGTTCATTTGTGTTGAATCTACCAACACATTTAGGTATAATCATTAGTATTATACAAATTTTAGGTAGTTTAGGACTCAATTATAGCAAAAAATCGACCATTTTTGAAGTTTTTGGGGTTTAAACTTTGTGATTCAAAATCACAAGTTTTAACCGGGAAACTTCAAATAAATTACATATATCTTCGATTAGAACCAAATAGGGCTAGTTGATACTATTTTCTAAGTTAAATGGGGTTAAAATCATGGATTTGTATTCGAAAGTGACCGACTTCGAACATGTTCATCATGTTCGAACTTGTCAGAATATTCGAATTTGTCAACAAATTCGAAATCAGTCAAATTCGAACATGTCCTTCGAATTTGTTATTAAATTCGAATGTTTTCATCATTTTAAATCCAAAATTGTAGAAATTTGAATGTATTGGATTTTGGACTTAAGTAAGTTCAAAATAAAACAAATTCGAAATTAGACAATTTTCATTTTTATCTTTTTGCTAATATGGTTGTTGTTTTTATGTGCAGATATGGGTGATAGAGCGTTTTTTAACAAGCATAATATGGTAATGTCTGTTGACAGAGAGCTTCCTGAAGCTCAGCCATTTCGTCAAATAGTTGAATTTTTGGCACATTCGAGGGTTTCGTATGCTTTAACCCATAATTTGCAAATAATCCTATCATATGTAAGACAATTTTGGGAGCACCTCCAAGTGGACTGCTCTGTGACGCCGACAGTTTTGAGAACAAGAGTTGGGGGGCAGCCGCTTGTTTTCTCAGCTAACATGCTTCGTCAAATATTGCAGCTCGGGTCAGAAGATCAGGAGGCAGGGCCCATTGATTTCCCAGTGAATATAAGGCAAGCGGCCTTCTTGCGAATGGATACGCCCAAGATATCACTAAAGTTGCATATATGAAAAGTGGATTGATCGGGCAATGGAGCTACTTGGTACATGTGTTTATGGTGTGTTTTGCACCGAAAAAGGCTGGATTTGACTATATCGTGTCCAAGAGGCAATCAGCCGTGATTGCTTTCGTTTATAACAAGCGCTTCAGTTATTCAGAAATGTTCTTTGCTGAGTTTGTGCATCAGATCACTGCTCCAGTACGTGAAAGATTTCTAATGTATCCGCGCTTTGCTATGATGATTATCCGTCATTTTATGCCAAATCTGCCACAGCTTCCGGATACTCATGGTGTGGCAATTATTAATAAGAAAATATTCGCTGATTGCCAGTCGCATAATGCACGGAGGGCTGAGCAGGTCAGGCCTCAGGTGACACCATTGTTTGGGGCAGTAATTGATCCAGATTTTGTTGCCCCAGAGGGGGAAAACTGGGCTGGTGAAGGTCCTCAACCGCAGCCACTGCAGCAACAGCCACAACAACAACAACAACCACAACCGCAACCACGAAGGAGGCAAAGAGCTCCAAAAAAAACAAACTCAGGCTTCGAGGCCATCCTCTAGCAGGCATTCAGAGTCAACGGCAGCAGGTTCATCCACGGATGCTGCAGGCCCATCAGATATTGATCCAAGGGCAGAGACCCTAGAAGAAATTTGGGCTCAGGGAACTCAGGCCCAACAAGACATTGTCGCTGAACTAATTCACGAAATATTAGAGCCTCCAGTTCAGTAGAGTGATATATTCAAAGACATTGACGAATATCAGCCACCAAAGGGTGAGGATATGGACATTGAGGTCCAAGGTCAAGTGGCTGCAGAAAGAGAGACTGAGGTAGAGGGTCAAGCAATGACCACCTCAGAGTCTGAGTCTGCTTCTGAGGAAGTTGAAGAAGTAGAAGTACAACGTGTTGATCCGTCTGTCCGCATTGGCAGATATGGATTAAGAATACTGGTTAGTACGAGAGAGACAGATAAAAGAGCTGCTAGAGATTCAGATGATGATGATTCTGCTTTTGCAGAAGAAGATCCAACTCCCCTCGTTCGTAGGCATAGGGCGAGGAGGCACAGATTCATGCAGGGAGCTTCATCCACCTCTGCTCCTGAGCCTGTAATTCCAACTGCTCAACTATCCATCACTCCATCACCATCTACATCCATTCCATCTACATCATCCACATTCACCGACAACTAGCGGTTTACAGAACTGAAGGGTAAGGTGGATTTCCAATCAGTCCAAATCTTTCAGCTATCTACAGCAGTATTAGAATTTCAAGCTCACAATGCCAGACTTGATCAGGAGAACGCTGAATTGAAAACAATAGTTGCCGATCAAGCGTCTGAGATGCAAACGATGAAGTCCCTCCTGGAGCAGTTAATGAAAAATCTTCAAGCTCAGGGGGAGAGTAGCTGCAAAGAAGCTGAGGTACTAAGAAGAGATGATGATAACGGCAATGATCCCGAGGCTGGAAGAGAAGGTGAGCTAGCAGATTTTTCGACTGCTCAGCGAACATCAATTCAGGGGGAGCCAAGTCAGTCTGGAATAGCAGAAGGTGTTGAAGGTGAAACTTCTAAGACCATTGAGAGCGAAATGATAGAAGGTATGATGGATATAGAAGAAGAAGAGATGAGTTTTGATTTTGAAGATGAGATCGAAGATCTGGAAGAAGGGGAGTTTGTCCTTGAAGATATAGCAGAGTGCAAATCAGATGAAGAGGCTATTGAAGACGAAGATGATGATGTAACCGAAGTAATCATCCCGTCACAGCCTATCACAGAGCAATATGTGCAAAATAATCACAATGTAATCGACATAGATGAAATTAAATTGGCCTCTGTGGACGATTCAGAACTTGAGGAAGCTGATAAAGAACCAAGCAGAGCTGAATTGTTAAATCTTTGGTTCCGTAAGGAAGAAAAGAAAGCAGAGCCAAAGATGAAGAAGAAGATGAGAGTGCCAAACTCTGAAAATCTCTCAGGTGGAATACATAGATGGTTCTTCGACAGGGAATTGCAGCTATTTGTACTAAAAAGAAGAGATGGACTTCAATACTTGAGGCGAACACTGAAAGTATTTAACACACTGCCCAAGGTTGAAGTGAAGGAGCTAGCTTGGAAGGAGTTGATAAACATTGGAGATGACCCTTATGCTGAAGTGATTGCTAAGATTATCAGAAGAGAGGGTAGATCTGGAAAGTTTGAAAGACTAAAGCCAAGATCAGGAAAGAGAGTCGAGGATGAGTCGAGAATAGATCCTCATACGGGAAAACTGTGGGCTAGGATGGTGTACAAGCCAGTCCGATGCTTGAAGAAAGTTCCGTTAAAGTTTATGCCACATGATGTACTTGCAAACATGAAGTGGTGGTACGTTGACAATGAAACAGCAGAAGCCGTAATGGAAAATCAAGAAGAGAAGACAATTTTGAGAGTATATGATCTGTTACACCTGATCAACCTATCTAAGGATGACTTATGAAAGATACATGATCAGCCAATTTTCTTTCATGAAGGCTGAAGATCTGAAGCCAGGAAATTCCAAAAGATAGTTAGAGTTTGTATTGATATAGGATTGTATGCAGGTAGTAGCTTATATAGTTCTAGTACTTAGGCAAAATATAAATAGTTAGAAGCTATCGGCAAGGGGGAGTCTATTAGTGCACCCTGTGTGACGATAGCAGTCTAAGTATAGACATATTTTGTAAAAGTCAATTTGACTGTTATTCTACATTAACAAGTGTTTGATATGTGTTTGTTATATGTTTGATTATGTATGTTTGATATTGATTGTATGTATGTTTGAGCTTGGTGTAATGTATTACGATAAGTTCAAACATAAGTTCAAAGATAAGTTCAAACGTAAGTTCAAAGATAAGTTCAAACTTAAGTTTGAAGGCTATGATTCGAAGTTGTAGTATACAAGTTCGAAAGACCTTGGGCCTGTTCGAACTTGTAACATCCGGCATTAAACCAGGCAAGCATATACGACCTAATCTGTATTTAATAGGCAATTATAACCTAATCAGTGATCATTAGAAATTAATCAAGTGATTAACAAGGTTCATTAGAAAATTCAACTCAATTAGAATAAAATTCATCGGTGCGATGAATCGGGAAATCAATTAATCCGATCAATTTACAATATGAAGGATTAATTCAACTAAGTAAGTAATTAAATTATGATTGGTAACACTAATCATACACTAATACAATTACTTAACATTAATTATGCAAGACTAAAACAATTCATTAAAACAATGCATCCATAAGTATTTATGAAATTACATAAAAAGGGAAATACAAGAATACATTCTAAATACATTTATACAAAAAAAATGTAAAATACATGGAAAATACCTTCACATGGCCAGCCCTCATAGTACACACACACACACTTGATTTTCAATTTTATATTAAGAAGACCATGCACCATCTACGTCAAATCTCCTTTCTCCATTCCCTTTCATTTCACCATTCTCTTTCAATTCAACCAAGTGTGCACTCAACCTCCATTTGAAAGACCAAGACTTTTCCTATAAATAGAGAGCTTCCCTTTCATTATTTTCACACCAAAATCTCTCTTTTTTCTCTCTCAAAACCGGATCCCCACACACACACACACACACTACAAACATTTTCATTCAAGTGTTCTTGGTGAAATTCAAGTGTTCTTGGTGAAGTTCAAGTGTTCTTGGTTCAAATCTTGCAAGAGTTCCAACTTCTTCTCAATTTCATACTCCTAACACTTCAAAGTAAGTAATTACTAGCTTATTTCATCTTATATTTATGTTTATATAAGTCTTGCAATAATATATATAATCACCAACAACAACAAGTTTCATAAAAACTCAAGTTTATAAATTTCTAGTTTTTGTTTTTAAGTTGTTTCTTCAAATGTGTTTATAAATATATAAACACATCATATAAGTGTAAATATTATCAAAACAAGTGATATATATGTGTTTTATAATTTTAATACAAGTAGTCTTTGAATAAACAACAAGAATCACTAGTTATCTCAAGTTTATAAACTACGGATTTTCGGCAGAAAATTTATATCGACTTTGAAAAATCATAACTAATTCATAACTTAACGAAATGAGTTGATTCTTGTTTCAAAAGTTAGATCTATGTATTAACTATAGATCTGGAAGTTTTCATAATTTATTTTGGATTTTAAGACCTCTAGAAATCATTTGGGAAACCGAAAGTTTGACAGCTCAAAAATGGCCAACATAGGGTTTTCAACAAGCTTTTTCCCCAAACCTAAACATCTCGAAAAATGGCCGTTCTTGATTCTAAAAATCCTTTGTATATAGTAGTTTAATGTCCTAGAAAACCAAAGCCTAAAGCGTTTTGGAGCTTGGTCAAAAACAGCCTCAAAGTAGGCTGAAAAACCTTCGAAAAAGCTGGAAAATTATATATATATATATATATATATATATATATATATATATATATATATATATATATATAAACTTGACATTTTAAGCGGGTTTTATTTATAAACTTTTAATGTTGGGTGATTTAAGACATAAAAATCTATAAACATATATTATCATATATTAGAGATATTAAGTCCCTATTATCATTTAGGGCTCGATTAAACTCACTTGAAGCATCATCCATCCATATACGCTAAATAGGTTTTTACGCTCGTTTTTGCCAGCGCAATCTCGGTGAGTCCTCATAGCCCCTATTTTCACAATGTTATGTTTTGGGGTTGAAATACATGCTTCGTTTTTATATGGACACGAAAACAACTTCATTTCTATTATGTATTACACATGTGGTTCCATCAGCCCTTATATCATGAACCGTTAATTGCATTTAATTGTAAGCGCGAATATATTGTGGATAGATCTATCGGGAGTCATGTCCCCCATTCGGGTTAGTTCGGGTCAGCTAACAGCAAGTGCATATATATTCAACACACGGTATTACAGTCGGGGATACTGCACAGGGCAAACTCACTTTAATTAAGCTTCGGTTGCATGACGGTTTATATGTAATACATAACATGGAATTTATGATTTTATAAATTCAATCTCTATTATTGTTGTCCATACAAGTCAGATTTACGTGTAAACCTATGAGCTCACCAACAATTTTTGTTGACGTATTTTAGCGTGTATTTTCAGGAAATTAAGGCAAGTCCATCACATCGGTAGTATTTTCAAGCTTCCGCACTTAAGGAGTCGCACTCAATTTCAAACTGTCGGAGATTTAAAATTGAATTATTTTGGATAATTTAATTATGTATTTAAATCTCTGTATCTTGCGAACTACTCTTTATCATTTTCGGGTTATGTAAAACATTTCTATCTTTTAAAGTTATATCGATGTATTTTTGAAAACGTCCATATAGTGGTCGTTCATTATGATTATGGTTATGCTTCCGCGACGTCACGCTTCGTTGCCAACCGGGGTAACGGGGTGTGACAGATTGGTATCAGAGTCATAGTTATAGTGAACTAGGTTGCATTAGTACCTAGACTATAACTGCTACAAAAACTAAACTTTCTTCAAGAACTGTGAACACATATATGGACCCTGATGACAATAACATGTCGAACAATACGGTTATTATCCTCTTTGACTCAGAGGATGAATTCTCACCCATGGAACAAGGAAGCCAATGTGACATTGAGGTGTACTTTGGATCGGGAACCCACCCAGACCAAATCAATGACGATGTAATGGACCCGTCAAAGCACAAGGAGGCAAATTGTGGCCCTGCAACACAAATTGCTCCACCATCACCATCACATATTCCACCCTACACCCTATTCAGAAACCATCCCAATGGACCATTGAAGAAATTCACCCCTAGGGAAAGGGTGTGACTAGCACAATGGGAGTCTATCCCGGTACCTGCCCATTAGCCAAGCCCGTCGCAGTAGTAACGGGCAAACATAAGAAAGTGGGGATGGATGCCTCACACACTCCAAGAGTGGAGAAACGAGGAAGGGATCCAAGGCCAGTTTGAAGTCGGAACACCATCTTCCTCTAAAGTGCCGACACTTACCCAGAAACCTATGTAACAAACGGTGCCTCTGTTGGTGGCAAGGGCCTCCAGACACGACCTCCAATTTCGACAAAATCCACCAAGAGGTCGGTGAGATCTTTGCAAGGATTAAGCAGGAGGCAATACAAAACCACCAATAAACCTTGGGCCAACCAGAATACTCAGGCGATTCAACAAGACGGAATCAGGGAATTGTGACAGCGCCTAAAGCCCGCAGTGCAGAACTAACCCAACGACTTAACGCTCTGGAGCACGAGGAAACCCCGGAGGCATCTCATACTTAGTACCCTTTTATAGTATTTCTCTAGGATTTATTATCTGATACATCTTAGGGTGTGTAAGGCTTAAGAATTTATCGGAAAATTCCGACCATATCATGTACAAAGATTAGGTATCCAACATTTTAATGAAAAAAACTAAGTTTTATCTATAACTAGGAGCATGAGGATATGTAATACGACAATCTGCCTAAGAAATTTCAAACCCATAGACTTATCCTCTTACCCCATTAAATACCACTTATGCATTTCTACTATTTGATACCGGTGCTGATAGGAGCTTTATATCTACTAAGTTCAGTAAGCAGATAAATTCCATTCTTACACCATTAAGTGCCAGTTATGCTATTGAAGTTGATGACAGTAAGACGCTTAAGACGAATAATATAAGTCGAGGATGCTCCTTAGAATTAGTAGGCCAACTCTTTGAAATAGACTTGATGCCCGTCAAACTGGGATGTTTTGACGTGGTCATAGGCATGGATTGACTATCGAAGAATCGTGCAGAAATAGTGTGCAACAAGAAGACGGTTCATATACCTTTAGCCAATAAAAAGGTCCTTACTGTCCAAGGCAAAAAAAAAAAAAAAGAAATACCAAAGTAAGCATCATCCCTAGCATTAGGGCCCTGAAGTGTTGACAGAGAGGGAGCCAAAGGAAAAGCGGCTCGAAAATATTCTTATTATTTATGGTTACCCCAAAGTTTTTCCAGAACACATACCTGAACTCCCAACATCGAGGATCAAAAATCGGCCTAGTATCAGGTGCTGCACCAGTGGCTCGAGCACCAGGCCGATTAGCCCCATCAATATTGTAAGAATCGTCCAACCAACCGTAGGAGCTCTTAGATAAAAGGTTTATCAAACCGAGTTTCTCGCTTTGGAGGAGCTCCAGTTTTGTTTATAAAGAAAAAGGATGGAACCTTCAGAATGTGTATCAATTACCGAGAGCTAAATAAACTAAGAGAGTCGATATCCTCTCACAAGGATCAATGACTTGTTTGACCAAACTCCAAGAATTAAGCTTCTATTCAAAGATCGACCTAAGGTCTGGTTATCATCAGGTTAGCGTTCACAAGAAAGATAGTCCAAAGACAGCCTTCAGATTCCGTTACGATCATCATAAATTCCTATTAATGCCATTTGAATTAACCAGTGCCCCAACGGTATTCATGGACCTCATAAATCAGGTGTGCAAACCTTATCTAGACAAATTCGTGATTGTATTCATGAATGACATATTAATCTACTCACAAAACAAGGAGGAGCTCGAGCATACACTTAAGACTGATTCTCGAGTTGTTGAAGAAAGAATATGCCAAGCTTTCTAAGTTTGACTTTTGGCTAAGATAGGTAAGATTTCTCGGGCACGTGATCAATAGTAAAGCGATCCAAGTCGACCCCGCAAAGATCGAGGCTATCATGAATTGGTCAACCCTTAGAACCTCCATAGAGATACGACAGTTCTTAAGACTTGCCACTTATTATAGGCAGTTATTAAAAATTTCTCAAGGATCACCGGAGCTCTAACAAAACTAACCCGAAAAGACATTAAGTATGATTGGGGCAAGGATCAGGAAACATCATATCAGTTATTAAAGCACAAACTATGCAGCGCGCTTATTTTATCCAAGAGAAGCAAGAAATTTGTAGATTACTGTGACGCTTCACACAATAGGTTGATATAGAAAGATAGGGTCATAGCTTATACTTATGAAAACTTAAGGTTCACTAGGTGAATTACACAACGCATGATCAAGATCTTGGAGCAGTAGTCTTTATCTTTAAGACTTGGAGACATTAGTTGTACGGTAACAAGTGTACTACAGTCACAGACCATAAGGGCCTCCAACACATCTTGAACCAGAAAGATTCGGATATGAAGTAGTGACATTGGATGAAGCTAATAAGTGATTTCAACTGTGAAAAATCGTTATCACCTGAGGAAAACTAATGTGGTTGCAGACGCTCAAAGCCAAAAGGAACGAGCTAAGCCATTAAAAGTACAAATCCTAGTTATAACCATTCAACCAAACCTTCCTCCCTTAGTTCATGATGCACAAGTAGAAATTGTTAAGGAGGAAAATATGAACAATGAAGCCCTGCAGTGAATGGATAAATAGTTTGGGATAAGGGCTAATAAAGAAAAAAAATCAATATTTCATTAATGGAATCCGAGTTCTCTGTCTGGTGGAATAAGAAAGCTGGCTATGGATGAAGGACACAAATCAGGATATGCCTTTCACCCTGGATCCGATAAAATGTATCATGACCTCAAGGAACTATACAGGTGGGCTAACATGAAGGATGACGTTGCCACATATGTCAACAAATTCCTATCATGCTCCAAAGTTAAGACCAAACATCAAAAACCATTTGGGTAATAGTCGACCGCCTAACAAGATCTGCACATTCCTACCAGTCAAGGAGAACAACAGGATGAATAAGCTAGTCCAAACGTACCTCAAGGAAGTCGTCTCCAAACACGGAGTGCCTATTTCAATCATTTCGGATACGGGTAGCAGATTCACATCTAGATTTTTGGCAAACGTACAGCAAGCTTTGGGTACAAACTTGGACATGAGTACCACCTATCACCATTAGACCGATGGTCAAAATGAGAGAAAGATTCAAACCCTAGAACCTAAGTTAAGAGCCTGTGTAATGGATTTTGGGAAGTGTTGGGATACTCAATTACCGTTAGAAGAATTGTCATACAACAATAGCTATCACACACAGTTTAAGGTTGCTCCATTTGAGGCCCTGTACGGACAAAAGTGTCGATCAGGCCTTTGATATGCCAAGGTCAGGGATAGTCAAGCCGTTGGCCCAGAAACCATACTTGAGACCACCGAAAAGATAGTACAGATACGGAACCGACTAAAAGCTACTCCCGATCGTCAGAAAAGTTATGTGGGCGTAAGAAGAAAGTCCCTTGGGTTTTAATTAGGAGAAAGAGTACCGATGAAAGTATCGCCATGGAAGGGCGTGATACGATTAGGAAATCAAGGATAACCGAATCCTCGTTACATTGGACTAGTAGCTTATTGTTTAGAGCTACCACCAGAGCTTAGCAGCCTGCACAATACCTTCCACGTATCCAACCTTAAGAAATGTATGGCTGACGAAACACTCGTCATACCCAAGGACGAGCTGGAGTTAGACGATAAGTTGAACTTCGTTGAAAAACCTTTGGAAATAATGGACCGAGAAGTCAAGAAATTAAAGCACAGCCGGAACCCGATAATAAAAGTCAGATGGAACTCTAAGTGAGCACCTGAGTTTACGTGGAAACGCGAAGATCAGTTCCGGGAAAAATACCCTCATCTGTTCTCAAATACTCAAGCAGTGGAGAACACGAGCTAATTTCGGGACGAAATTCCCTTAACAGGAGGAGACTGTAACATCCGGCATTAAACCAAGTTAGCATATATGACCTAATCTGTATTTAATAGGCAATTATAACCTAATCAGTGATCATTAGAAATTAATCAAGTGATTAACAAGGTTTATTAGAAAATTCAACTCAATTACAATAAAATTCATCGGTGCGATGAATCGGGAAATCAATTAATCCGATCAATTTACGATATGAAGGATTAATTCAACTAAGTAAGTAATTAAATTATGATTGGTAACACTAATCATACACTAATACAATTACTTAACATTAATTATGCAAGACTAAAACAATGCATCCATAAGTATTTATGAAATTACATAAAAAGGGATTTACAAGAATACATTCTAAATACATTTATACAAAAAAAATGTAAAATACATGGAAAATACCTTCACATGGCCAGCCCTCATAGTACACACACACACTTGATTTTCAATTTTATATTAAGAAGACAATGCACCATCTACATCAAATCTCCTTTCTCCATTCCATTTCATTTCACCATTCTCTTTCAATTCATCCAAGTGTGCACTCAACCTCCATTTGAAAGACCAAGACTTCTCCTATAAATAGAGAGCTTCCCTTTCATTATTTTCACACCAAAATCTCTCTTTTTTCTCTCTCAAAACCGGATCCACACACACACACTACAAACATTTTCATTCAAGTGTTCTTGGTGAAATTCAAGTGTTCTTGGTGAAGTTCAAGTGTTCTTGGTCCAAATCTTGCAAGAGTTCCAACTTCTTCTCAATTTCATACTCCTAACACTTCAAAGTAAGTAAATACTAGCTTATTTCATCTTATATTTATGTTTATATAAGTCTTGCATAATATATATAATCACCAACAACAACAAGTTTCATAAAAACTCAAGTTTATAAATTTCTAGTTTTTGTTTTTAAGCTGTTTCTTCAAATGTGTTTATAAATATATAAACACATCATATAAGTGTAAATAGTATGAAAACAAGTGATATATATGTGTTTTATAACTTTTATACAAGTAGTCTTTGAATAAACAACAAGAATCACTAGTTATCTCAAGTTTATAAAGTACGGATTTTCGGCAGAAAATTTATATCGACTTTGAAAAATCATAACTAATTCATAACTTAACGAAATGAGTTGATTCTTGTCTCAAAAGTTATATCTATGTATTAACTATAGATCTGGAAGTTTTCATAATTTATTTTGGATTTTAAGACCTCCAAAAAGTATTTGGGAAACCGAAAGTTTGACAGCTCAAAAATGGCCAACATAGGGTTTTCAACAAGCTTTTTCCCCAACCTAAACATCTCGAAAAATGACCGTTCTTGATTCTAAAAATCCATTGTATATAGTAGTTTAATGTCCTAGAAAACCAAAGCCTAAAGCGTTTTGGAGCTTGGTCAAAAACAGCCTCAAAGTAGGCCGAAAAACCTTCGAAAAAGCTGGAAAATTTTATATATATATATATATATATATATATATATATATATATATATATATATATATATATATATATATAGGATATGGATCACGTGAGAAGAATCTTATGGTGAGAAGGGGTGAGAAGGAACAAGAGGACGCCACATGTCATCCCTTCCTAATCAAGCTTAAGGGTAAATTAGTCATGTTGAAAAATATTCCTCTCTCTGTCAACTATGGAAACTGTGAAATTTAATAAACACATTACCAAGATTCAATGTTTCTTAATTTGAAAACTATTTAATTTAGTAAATATATTATTCAGATTTTTTGAGTTTATTCAATTTACTATAATTATTGTGATTGATTCATTGATACTCTATTCAAATGATACATTGATTCATCAATTGATACTCTATTCAAGTGATACAATAATAAAACATTGATTCACACAAAACAAATGATACATCAATTTATTGAAATAAATTTAGCACGAACATTACGTTCCCAAAAACATTGATACATTAATGGATAAAACATTGATTCAAGATACACTTCCAAAACATTGATACATTAATTTTAATAATACCAATTCATATGTCTGGAAATTTAAACGAATGATACACTATTTAACGACATTGATCCAGTGATTCAACATTGGATCAATTTTCTATAAACACTGGATCAATTATCTAAAAGCTGGTACAAACCCATTTTCTAGAAAACAATACTAACTGAAACATCGATATGGTTAAAGGCGGTGGTGGAGTTGGCAGCAACGTATAAAGTGGTGGTGAGCGGTAGATATAGAGACTATAACGATGAACAATATCGGTTTGGTTGAAGGTGGTGGTTGATCTTACGATGTCTTACGGAGTGGTGGTGACGGGTAAATTCAGACGTGGCGATGATGAACGACATCGATCTGGTTGAAAGCGGCAGTAGATCTCACGTCGATATAGAGGTGGCGACGAAGAACAATACGAGATTGAGAAGCATCGATCATCAAAAGATAAGCAACCATGGTCGTAGCTGCTATGGTTACAAGAGAAATTGAGAAAGGTTTATGGAGAGAGAAAGGGAGGTTACAAATCATTTAATAATTACCAAATTTAAAAGAAAATCCAAATATAACTATTTCTAATTAAATTTATAAAATATTTTTTTGGACTAATATACCCCTCAAGACATTTAATAAGTAGTGACACATGTCATTCATTTATTGCTTCTCACCTCTTCTCACGCAAAATCCTTCTCACGTGATCCCATATATATATATATATATATATATATATATATATATATATATATATATATATATATATATATATATATATATATATAAACTTGACATTTTAAGCGGGTTTTATTTATAAACTTGTAACGTTGGGTGATTGAAGACATAAAAATCTATAAATATATATATTATCATATATTAGAGATATTAAGTCCCTATTATCATTTAGGGCTCGATTAAACTCACTCGACGCATCATCCATCCATTTACGCTAAATAGGTTTTTACGCTCGTTTTTGCCATCGCAATCTCGGTGAGTCCTCATAGCCCCTATTTTCATAATGTTATGTTTTGGGGTTGAAATACATGCTTCGTTTTTATATGGACACGAAAACAACTTCATTTCTATTATGTATTACACATGTGGTTCCATCAGCCCTTATATCATGAACCGTTAATTGCATTTAATTGTAAGCGCGAATATATTGTGGATAGATTTATCGGGAGTCATGTCCCCCATTCGGGTTAGTTCGGGTCGGCTAACAGCGAGTGCATATATATTCAACAAACGGTATTACAGTCGGGGATACTGCACACGGCAAACTCACTTTAATTAAGCTTCGGTTGCATGATGGTTTATATGTAATACATAACATGGAATTTATGATTTTATAAATTCAATCTCTATTATTGTTGTCCATACAAGTCAGATTTACGTGTAAACCTATGAGCTCACCAACAATTTTTGTTGACGTATTTTAGCGTGTATTTTCAGGAAATTAAGGCAAGTCCATCACATCGGTAGTATTTTCAAGCTTCCGCACTTAAGGAGTCGCACTCAATTTCAAACCTTCGGAGATTTAATTGCATTATTTTGGATAATTTAATTATGTATTTAAATCTCTGTATCCTGCGAACTACTCTTCATCATTTTCGGGTTATGTAAAGCATTTCTATCTTTTAAAGTTATATCGATGTATTTTTGAAAACGTCCATATAATGGTCGTTCATTATGATTATGGTTACGCTTCCGCGACGTCACGCTTCGTTAACAACCGGGGTAACGGGGTGTGACAGAACTTGTCTCAGACAAATTCGAACTGGGTGTTATAATTAAGGGTTAATTCGATTAATTAAGGGAATTTTGCAGAATTTCAGAGCGATTAGTGCAAAGGGCGATCTCGAACTTGCAAGTAATCAGAGAGTTTGTTCTTAGAGAGAATCACGTGTTGGGACGTCCGTTGTTCGTCTATCACTGTGTGTGTCTCCGTGTTTCGTGTGTGTGGTCTATCCGTCAAGCCGCCAACGAGGATTCCGCACTCGTTGGCAGGTGTCGCGTCAACATAGGATCCGTAGTCAGGCGACCTTACAAATATCAACCGAACTACAACTTAAATGCACACACACACTTTAACTATATATATGAACACATGAATAGATGTTTGAAACTTAAGCATGTGTATTTGGTCATGAGTCTTAATTTCTATTGAAACATGATCACATATTCATTCATTTAACTTGATGCAAGTATGAACGATAATTGAGAATGCAGGGACTGTTGTGAATTGATCCCGTCTATTTTAAATTACATTAGTGTGATGAACATCTATACACTTTATAAATCTTTGTTGCTATTTAAATGATCACTCATATATATGTTTTAGTCTTTTCTTTAATTTGGCACATGTATGAATATATGTGTATGAATTGGCTTTATACTTTATCCCTTAATCATACACACATAATAGATTAATTCACACCTACTATAATTCATTTTCATAAAGTAAAAGGGCGAAAAAGGTTGCTGTACACAAGCTGTACTCACACACTGCACACACACATATTCATTTTATGAGGATGAAAAGGACACAAGTTGCACTGTTGTTGTTGATCCTGTTCGGACAGCATATATCGACACACACACACACACAACTTATTTAAAGAACTAAAGGCTGCAGGACTATTTCTTTTTGCTGCACATATTACACATACTTGTCTTTTATGTTTTTAAAGGAAATGGGCTATTGGATTTTTGTTTTATTCATAGCACACACATGCACACATTCATATAAGAAACCCAATCAAAAGAATAAAACAAGGTTGCTGGACTGTTGCATTTTCGGTTCACACATAATCGAGATTAATCTTGGATAATATATCCGAGATTCTTGTTCATTGCACAACACATAAAATCAATACCTTGTTGTTGTTTGTGTTTTTAGTTCACAGCCCACACATATACATATATATGCTGCACCTACATCACACACACACCTCACAACACATACTATATATAGATATATATATATATATATATATATATATATATATTTATTTATATTTATATGTATGTATATATGTGTGTGTGTGTATATATATATATATATATATATATATATATATATATATATATATATATATATATATATTTCAGGTGTTTTCTGGTTATATGTATATCCAAGATTAGTGAATAGGACATCCGAGATTGATACCCCAAATTTATATATATTCGAGATCATCACATTCACATATAACTGAGATTTCTTATACATTTGCATATATCCGATATTGGTACACAAGCAATAACCGAGATCACCTACACTTGCATATATCCGATATTACCCACACAGCCATAACCGAGATCAACGGCTGCTGCTGTCCGAAATTACAGAATACACACATTCACTCTACTGCGCTTTTACTTCCAGGTTTTTTTTTTCAGTCCAGCAGCGAAGAAAAGGATTTAACAGCAATTTCATGCTTCTATTTGATGAACAAACACACACAAATGCTTATAACAAAGGCCGAAGGCCATATGGCCATTCTTGGCCATCAGATCGATTAGAAACAGGGACAAAACTCATTTGGACAGCAACTTTAATTAATTTCTGATTTTATTTTCAAAGCATGGAATCAAATTTCAAATTGATAATAACTTCATTTAAACTCATAACAAAGACATCCATGTGCTCATTTTCTATCATGGCAATTACACATCGTGCATTATGAACATCATTATACTTCCAAATGTATTTTATCACTTACTTCACATATTTCACGTGTAAGAATGTATTTATCTCATAATGTCTCTATTTAAGATATAAACTCAGTGTTCTGACTTATAAGTCTTGAATTTACTGAACATAAACACATTCTTTTCTTTATTTCTAATATAAATGAACAACATCCCTTTTTATCATATGCTTATGATTAAGTCAATATCAACCGAACTACAACTTAAATGCACACACACGCTTTAACTATATATATGAACACATGAATAGATGTTTGAAACTTAAGCATGTGTATTTGGTCATGAGTCTTAATTTCTATTGCAACATGATCACATATTCATTCATTTAACTTGATGCAAGTGTGAACGATAATTGAGAATGCAGGGACTGTTGTGAATTGATCCCGTCTATTTTAAATTACATTAGTTTGATGTACATCTATACACTTTATAAATCTTTGTTGCTATTTAAATGATCACTCATATATATGTTTTAATCCTTTCTTTAATTCGGCACATGTATGCATATACGTGTATAAAATGGCTTTATACTTTACTCCCTTAATCATATACACATAATAGATTAATTCACATCTACTATAATTCATTTTCATAGAGTAAAAGGGTGAAAAAGGTTGCTGTACACGAGCTGTACTCACACACTGCACACAAACATATTCAATTTATGAGGATGAAAAAGACACAAGTTGGACTGTTGTTGATCCTGTTTGGGCAGCATATATCAACACACACACACTACATATTTAAAGTACTAAGGCTGCTGGATTGTTGCTTTTTGCTGCACATATTACACATACTTGTCTTTTATGTTTTTAAAGGAAATGGGCTATTGGATTTCCATTTTATTCATAGCACACACATGCACACATTCATCCAAGAAACACAATCAAAAGAATAAAACAAGGTTGCTAGACTGTTGCATTTTCGGTTCACACATAATCGAGATTAATCTTGGATAATATATCCGAGATTCTTGTTCATTGCACAACACATAAAATCAATACCTTTGATGTTTTTTTTATTTTTAGTTCACAGCCCACACATATACATATATACGCTGCACCTACATCACACACACACCTCACAACACATACTATATGATGCATTTGAAGGTTGAATTTAAGGCCTGTTATATGCCTTATTGAAACCTGAAAATGATTTGCAATATCAGTCTAAAGCTGTTCTATATGTTGCATGTGTTGCAACTAAGACAGTTTGTCCAAGCTGCTCTGTCTGCTGAACAGGCTGGACATAAACTGTCTACGCTGCTCTACACTGTTGAGCAGCTTGGGCGTTTTTAAAGTGTTCTGTTCTTTGTGAACAGAACCTGTTCTTTGTGAACAGGCTAAACACTTTATGGAATATGTTTCCAAGTCATCATGTATTGTTTTTGAATACAAGATCAGTTTACAAAGTCGAAGACAAAGTGGAAAACAGAACTGCTCAGCCTGCCCAAGCTGTTCTGTAACATGAAGACAAAAGGTTATTTGAAAAAGGGTGACAGACCTTTTTCATATATCAAAATAGGCCTTTACAAGGAAGAAAGACGCAAAGTTGACATTCCTAAATTAGTTAAAGGCAATGCAACAGTAGACAAAGTAAAAAGACAAAAGTTCTGCACATGTGAAGACAAGTCTGCTTTTCAGAAAAGTGCAGAAAAGGTTATGTTGTCTTTTCAACAAGACTTTTTCTTTTCATTCCGTCCAATGAAGATGTTTCTCTTAGATTCTCTAAGTGAGTATAAAAGGAAGCTTCTAAGGTCAGAAAGAAGTGTGAAGAAAGCTAAGTGCTGAAACCCAAGAGTGAACGTGCAAGTGTGATATTCATGCATGCAAGTCTTCTGTAAACCAGCATCTGTGTGTCTAAGCTGTTTTACCTAAGCTGTTCCTTAAGTCTTATAAACACAGTGAGTGCTTCTTAGTGAGTGTATTCATTGTATACTAGTTCGAGTCTGTCTTAGACTAGTAAGCATACTGTTGTATCTGTCATCTCAGCTTGAACTATTCCGCATTCAAGCTTGTTTGTAATTAACAAATTGTTGATAATACATACAAACATTGAGAAAAGAGTGTGTAGTTTTTAAATTGCTGTATTCACCCCCCCTCTATAGCTTATAACTATATACTTTGGGAACCTCTCGGGACCTACATCTACCACTACTAGATCTATCTAGACGCGGATCCGTGAACGAGTGCGGAATCCTCGTTGACGGTTAGACGGACAACTCTCAACTACGAAACACGGAGACTATTAGACGCTGAACGAACGACACACGAACGAGCCTACGAACTAATTCTCTCCGAAACGGACCTAAAGCTGATGATTCTCGAGATCGCCTTAAGCTCAATTCCTCACGAATTCTGCTAAAAGTCCGCTAATGACTCGAGTCTATCCCTAATTATAGACCCTGATTCGAGTCTGATGTGGGCCAAACTCGAATCTGGCCCAAGGCCCATTCGAGTCTGTCCAAAATGACATTCTCGAATCTGGGCACCATTCGAATCTAAGGTCACATTCGAATCTATCACAGATTCGAATGTCTTCACTTATGTAATTCGAATCTAGCCAAAACACTTAAACACTTAAGTGATGAAACTTATGTTTTACTTATGCTTGAGTTAATCTTTGACCTTTATGTTTGAACTTCTTGTAATACGTTACATCAAGTTCAAACATACAATCAATAACAGTCAAACACATATAAACATATATATCACACACTTGCTCAAATCACAATGCAGTATCACTTAGACTGCTATCGTCACACAGGATGTACCAACAGACTCCCCCTTGACGATAGCTTCTAATAATTCACACATTTGACTTAAGAACTTTGTTTATTTATTGATTCAAAACACTACCAGCATACAAACCTTTCTCGACACATACCTTGACTACATTCTCATACTTACTTGCTTCACCGTCCATATGTGAGTCACTGGAAATCTTACAAGCATACAAAATCTGAAGATCTTCTATAGAGAGGTTTACCAGGTGAAGCGGGTCGTAGACTCTAAGAATAACTTTTTCTTCAAAATCTTCCATAACTGCTTCCCCGGTCTCAGTGTCAGCGTACCACCAATGTAGATTCTGCAAAACATTCTGTGGCATCCGCTTGAGAGGCACTTTCCTCAGACATCTAGCTGGTTTATAATGAATCCTCATCCACGGTCGTCCAGTTAGAGGATCGATACGTGACGGATCCTCTACTCTTCTCCCGACCCTTGGATTCAAACGCTCGAATTTCCTTGATCTCCCCTCCTTTCTTATGATTCTTTCAATTACGCTCGCATAGGGATCATTGCCAATGTTTATCAAATCTTTCCATGCTAGCGCAGTGATTTCGATCTTTGGCAGGGAGTTGAACGCTTTTAAAGTTCGCCTCATGTACTGAAGCCCGTCTTTCCTTTTAATTACAAATAGCTGCAGATCTCTATCAAAGAACCAGCTTAATATTCGCTCAGACAGCTTCCCAGTACCCGGCACTCTCATTGTCCTTTTAATCACTAACTCCTTCTCTTCAGCCCTGAACCATAGCTTTCTTTTTTCTTCATTTGTTAGCTCTCTCGCAGGTTCTACTGTTGATGGCTGAGGATTTAACGCAGCATTTACTATATCTACATTGACAATATTATTTCCATCAATCATGTAAGTATCCGTGATAGGATTCTGCTGCACAACTATCTCGTCAGCTTCATCATCCTCATCAGTGACTACCTCATCATCTGAACGCCAGTCCACTATCTCTTCTGGAACAAACTCGCCTTCTTCCAGTTCTTCATCTTCATTATCAAAACCTATATCCATAGGATCATCATCGAGATCCATAAGAGCGTCTATCATTTCACTGATCTCAAACTCTGTAGGCTGTTTTGATGAACTAGCTTCTCCCATTTCCCCTTCAACTTGACTAGGCTCCCCCTAAACTTATGTAGCTTGAGCTGCAGAAAAATCTACAGGCTCATTTTCATTATGTGCATCGGGATCATTGCCTTCGTCATCATCATCTCTTCGCTGCACCTCCTGATCCCTACAACTTGTCTCCCCCTGAGCTTGAAGATTTTTCATGAGCTGCTCAAGGAGGGACCGCATTGATCGGATCTCAGTTGATTGATCTGCAACAAAGGCCTTTAATTCTGTGTTCTCTTCTCTTACATTTTCCACAATCTTCCTCAATTCGGCATTGTCCTTATCAAGATTCGCATTATGCGCCTGGAGCTCGCCGACAGCCTTTGTTAGGGTTAAGATTTGAACATGCTGGAAGTCAACACGTCCCTTGATGTAAGGTCTACCACTGCAAGATCTATCTAGACGCGGATCCGTTAACGAGTGCGGAATCCTCGTTGACGGTCAGACGGACAACTCTCAACCAACGGAAACACGGAGACTATTAGACGCTGAACGAACGACACACGAACGATCCTACGTACTAATTCTCTCCGAAACGGCACTCACCTAGCTGATAAACTCGAGATCGCCTCTTGCTCAATTCCTCACGAATTCTGCAAAAAGTCTGCTAATCATTCGAGTCTATCCCTAATTATAGACCCTGATTCGAGTCTGTTGTGGGCCAACCTCGAATCTGGCCTAAGGCCCATTCGAATCTGTCCATCTGACAGATTCGAATCTAACCTATTTTCGAATCTATGGTCTCATTCGAATCTATCTCAGATTCGAATGTATCCCCTTAAGTAATTCGAATCTAGCCTTTTACATAAACAACTAAGTGTTTGAAACTTATGATATTACCTTATGACTGATTTTATCTTTGAGCTTTATGTTTGAACTTCTTGTAATACGGTACATCAAGTTCAAACATACAAACACTGATAATCACCAATCATATATAATATATATATAGCAAACACATGCTAAATCACAATGTAAGACCACTTAGACTGCTATCGTCACACGGGATGTACCAACACTTGAGTTGCATGAACCTCTGATTTTCAGCGTAGGTGGTCGAAGTAGATGGAATGGATTGTATTGGAGAAGGGATGAAGGGTGGTGGAATATATGGCTCATGTTGTTGAGGTGGTGGTGATGGTGGAGCGGTGGCTTGTGGTTCTGGAGTTTGAGATTGAGATTGTTGGGTTTCAGATGCTGATGTTGACCCTTGCATGAACCTGTGACGCTTGGCTCTTTGCCTAGTCACCAAGGGAGCAACTTCCTCCTCTTCGAAATCTGAATCTTCAGATTCCCTTTCCTCTCTTCTCCTCGATCCTGCTTCATTCACAATCAACCTAGATCTGTAGGTTCCGATTTGAATACTGGGATCTGCAGCCACTGATTCAGAAGCTTCAACTTCCAGCTCCTCCATCTCTTCTGACTCTGATTCAGATGATGTTAAACCTTTATCAGCCTGTTCTGGTTCATATTCTTCCACATCTCTTAAAACATCTTCTTCCCCTTCAGGTGGACTGAGCAATTCACCGACTAATGCTGCAGCCACATCTTCGTTTGCATGAGGCCCTGCCTCCCAAATTTCATTAAGTGTCTGACATAACTGTTCAGCTTCCCTCGGTACATTTGAGGGCCCAGCTTCTTGAACATTTGAGGGCCCGGCTTCTGAAATATCTGGTTGCTGGCTTGTCGAAGGCCTGGTTGCCGGAATTTGACTCGCTGCAGGTCTTTGACGGCGTCTTTGAGCGCGCGGCTGCTGTTGTTGTTGACGTTGTTGTGGTTGTTGTTGTGGTTGAAACTCAACGACCCCTGCCCAGTTGGCATCTTCTGGGGCTTGAAACTCCCTATCCACAATTGCTCCGAATAATGGACGAGCAACAGGAACAGCTAATTTTCCTCGGTGTGAGGAACAATCAGCGAAAATCCGTTTGTCCATGATGTTAACGCTCAGAAAATCATTCGACAGCGGCAAGTTTGGCAAGAAGTGCCTTATCAACATCATAATGAACCTTGGGTACAACAAGAATCTTTCCCTTTCTGGAGCCGTAATCTGATGAACGAACTCCGAGAAAAACATCTGTGAAAACCTGAATTTCCGATTGTATACCAATGCAATAACCCCAGATTGGATCTTTGACACTATATAATCAAATCCAGCTTTCTTCGGCGCAAAACAGACCATGAATACATGCACCAAGAATCTCCATTGCCCAATCAGGCCACTCTTCATGTACGACGACTTTGCAACATCTAAACTGTATCCCATCCTCAGAAAAGCAGTCTGCCTAATACTTAACGGAAAGTCAATAGGCCCATCCTCTTGTTCCTGAGATCCCAACTGCAGAACCTGACGCAACATGTCTGCAGAAAAGACTAACGGCTGTCCAGCGATTCTAGTTCTTAGAACTGTCGGGGTGACAGTGCAATCAACTTGCAAATGCTCGTAAAACTGCCGTACATATGGAAGAACTATTTGGATGTTATGGTACAGAGCAAATCCAATCCTAGATTCAGCTAGGAAATCCAATATTTGGCGATAACCCTGCGCCTCAGGGATATTATTATCGGGATTAAGGACCATATTATGCTTCGGCACGAATATCCTATCTGCCATGTCTGCACAATAAACAAAACCGTTAGATTCATTGAAAATCAATAAACTTGTTTAAATTTAAATCTGTTTTATTTTGAACTTGTTTAAGTACAAAATCCAACACAATTAAATTTCTACAAGTTTAATAATACTTAAATTTAAATAGTGCAAATAACAAATAGATTCGAAAGTAACAAATTCAAATTGTCCATATTCGAGTGTAATGGACAGATTCGAAGGTCATGGTCATCTCGAATCTAATGACAGATTCGAGAGACCCATGAACAGATTCGAATGTTATGAACAGATTCGAAACCCGTCGGCCATTATTTCATCAAAAAACTCAAGATTTTAACCATTTTGAACTTAGCAAATCACATACATTAGTTCAACTAGGTTCTAATCAAGGATTTATGCTTTTAATTTAACTGTTTATCAGTCCAAAATTGGTAATTCTGCAAAAAACCTATTTCGACTCTTAAACTCTCAAAAATCGACGATTTGGCCTGAAATTGTCTATAAAACTACACAAATCTTGTACAATCCGGTTGATTATACCTAGAAGTATCTGTAGAATCGAAACACCAAGTAAGAGACTCGACAAAATGTCGTTTAGGAGAAATACGATAGATTCGAGAATAGAATCGAAATCGCCACAGTAGACTCGAGTGTATAGATTCGAAAACAGTAAGTCTTAAATGACTTCACTGTTGACCTATTTATACCACCAACCCTCGATTCTAAACATAGACTCGAATCTACTGACAGATTCGAAGTCTTACCTCTTCGAGTCTGTCTTAGATTCGAAACCACCAACACTTAGAAAAATTTCGAAAATTTTGAAATAACTTCAACTTTTCCAACCTTTTTCTACGGTATCGTGTAACAAGATAAACTATGCCTAATCTTTTACCCTAAGCAACAGATGTTTCACGCAATGTTTATTTTATCCAACTTTGAATGCACCCTCAGTAATTTTTGACCTTTTACCTAAGTAAAAATTAAACTAAAATAAAATAAAATAAACTAAAGTCAACATAAAAAAAAAATAAAATTTTGACCAAAAATTTATTCTAGACTTAAGCTATTCCTAAAAATTTAAAAGCTAAGCTAAATACTAAACAAAATATTTTTGATGAGTATAGTCTAAGAAAGGTTCAATCAGATAGCGGTGTCAGATACACACTTTCAGTATTTAAAACTTTCACACTTTGGAATTTTTAATCCATTTGATTGTTTGTCGTGACATACCTATTTAGCCGATTGTTGGTATTTTACCCCTTTAAACACTCTACATTTCGGAACATCCCTTGGCATTTTTATTTATCAGGAAATTATCTTACGTGACTCAGACATAGACATAATTTTATGATCAAGGCACACAGACAAAGATTCTAACTTGTTGGTATTTGCAAACTTTCTTTAAAAGACAAACATCGGACACAGGTCTGTATTTTCATACAACAAAGTGTCTTAGTTTGACTTAAGGTTTATTTTTAAAGTTAGCAGACAGCGGTGACAGGTCTGTACTGACGTACAACAAAGCGACATATCTGCTAACCCGAATCTAAACAGAGACAACAGGTCTGTACTTACGTACAACAGAGTTGCATGGATTCGACTCTCAGTTTTATATGATATTTCTATTCTTTCCATTTTCAGATGTATTTGATGTTGCCATACATCCCCAGAAAGTTTGCATACCTCATTTATACTCAAAGTTTGTATGTCTTGTACATAAAAATTAAGACCGATTGGTCATACATCTAAGTTAGTGACACTCTTGACTTTTTCTAGAATATTTTATTAGTCTTGAGATTCCCTATATGTATTATGCCTACCAACACATCAAACTAAATAAAGTATAACACTTAGAATTTAGTTGCATTATGTGTGAAAGCCTAAACACTTAGAGTTTCTAATGACTGTGCTAATTTTCGTCACTTTGAACCTATGTATCTAAGACTTAACTCTTTTTTCTGATATTCTCTTTTTTTTTTTTGTATTTTTGAGATCTTCTCTCTTTTTTCTTTTGTTTTGCATAAGAAAAAGCAGTAAAATAAGCTAACCTACTAACTTACTAAAAATAGAAACCTGTTAAAAATAGAAACTTACTAAAAATAGAAACTTTCCTAAATTAGCAGACTACTGAAAAGAAAGAAATACTATGACTATAAAAGAAAATAAGCTACTACTACTAAGGTCTAATTACTCTGGGTTGCGCATTCCATTCAGTTGAATTAAATACTCAAACCGTGACTTATCAAACGCTTTGGTAAATAAATCTGCATTATTATCTTCTGTTACCACTTTTACCAGTTTGATTAAGTTCTTTTCAGCACAATCACGAATAAAATGATGCCTTATGTCTATGTGCTTTGTTTTTTTGTGTTTAACTGGATTATTAGTTATAGCAATTGTAGACTGGTTATCTATCCTAATTGGAGTTTGAGTATAAGCCAAACCGTAATCCCGCAATTGTTGTTGTATCCACAGAACCTGTGAGCAGCAACTACCAGCAGCAACATACTCGGCCTCGCACGTTGACACGGCTACCGACGTCTGTTTCTTGCATTGCCAGGATACCAACCTCCCTCCTAGGAACTGACAACCTCCAGTTGTTGATTTGCACGTCAAGCTGCATCCTCCGTAGTCAGAATCTGTGAACGCCTCCAACTCCAGATCTCCCTCCGCGTGATACCAAAGACCCAGCTTCGGTTTCGACTTGAGGTATCGTAGAATCTGCTTCACAGCTTTCATATGCATCTCCTTCGGATTCGCTTGAAACCTAGCACAAATACACACAACAAACATAATGTCAGGTCTTGAAGCAGTTAAATACATAAGTGACCCAATCATGGCCCGATATAGAGTCGGATCCACATCGGTATCACTTTCAGTACCCGGCTCGAGATTGTGATTCACTTGAATCGGCGTGCTGAAGTGGGCAGTCAACTTTGTTCCTTCCATCCCGAAACGCTCCAATATGTCATAGACATACTTGGTCTGATGGATAAACATGCCTTCCTTCTTCTGGTCAACTTGTAACCCCAAAAATAAATTCAACTCCCCCATAGCACTCATCTCGAACTTAGACTTCATCACCTTCTCGAAATCTTTGCACATCTGTTCGTCTGATGATCCAAAGATGATATCATCGACGTACACTTGTACCAAGATAAAGTGATCGCCCTTCCTCTTAACAAACAAGGTACTATCTATCCTACCCCTTTCAAAACCGTTCTCTAACAGATGGTTGGATAGAGTCTCATACCATGCCCTAGGTGCCTGATGTAATCCGTATAGAGCCTAGTCTAAGCGATATACTCTATCAGGATATTTTGGATCTGTAAATCCGGGCGGTTGTTCTACATACACTAACTCCTTCACTTTCCCATATAGGAAAGCGCTCTTAACGTCTAACTGGTATACTTTAAAACCTTTGAAGGAGGCAAAAGCTAAAAACAACCTAATTGCTTCTAGCCTTGCTACTGGTGCAAAAACCTCGTTGTAATCAATTCCCTCCTCTTGGTTGAAACCCTTTACAACTAACCTTGCCTTGTTGCGTGTGACTATACCCCGATCGTCTCTTTTGCACTTAAAAACCCATTTGGTTCCTATTGCTATTTCCCCTCGAGGTAACGGAACTAACTCCCACACTTCTAGTTTCCTAAACTGCGAAAGCTCTTCCTGCATTGCTTCAACCCAAGAGTTATCCTTAAGTGCCATTTGCACATTTTTAGGCTCTACTTGCAATATGAAACACGAATAGAGACATGTGTGATATGCCTCGGAGTCGTTTATCATCGACAACAACACTGTGTTGTTATTTACACTACTCCTTGTCCTCACACCCTCGTTAGGATTTCCTATGATGCTTTCTAAGGGATGGTTCTTGTTAATCCTAGAGGTCTCTATATCATCAACTCTTAGATTATCTCCTAAGTTCGATCCTATTTCACCTAATGGGGGAACAGGCTCAGCTTCTACATTTTCCTCCTCACGGACGTTTTCTTCAGAGTTGGAACTAGATGCTTGAGTCTGATTCTCAGTGGTAGGTGCCTCTAGATCAGCAACTTCTGGAGATCTATCTACCGTCGCAGTAGGCTCGGCTGTAGATTCGAACGTGGTCCTCGGAAAGATATGGCCATCGTCATTCAGGTGCAACGTCGCCATGTCTTTTTCGATTGTACCTGCAGTATCATCCAAAGGAATGTTAAATGACTCAAACAATTTATCATAGTCAAATAACCATTCCGGACCAGTTTGGGGTTCATGTGTATAACTTGTGACTTCAATATTATACACAATCTCCACAGTACCACTCGTTTTGTTAAAAACCCGTTTGTTTGGTGAGTTCGGCACATAACCTAGGAAATATCCTTCGTCAGCCTTTTCACCAAACTTCGGTTGATGTTTTGTTCGTAAAAGAGTGCATGGTACTCCAAACGGTTCGAATCCAGTTAAGTTAGGTGGCCTTTTATTCAAAATTTCATAGCATGTTTTGTTCAATGATTTGACTGTAAGGACTCGGTTTAATATATGGCACGCGGTATTCACTGCCTCCCCCCAAAACATGGTAGTAAGCTTTGAATCCGATAGCATAGTCCTTGCAGCTTCAATCAAAGTTCTATTTTTACGTTCGGCCACCCCATTCTGTTGCGGTTCATATGGTGCACTGAATTGATGCACTATGCCCTTTGATAGGCAATATACACCAATTACAGAGTTTTTAAATTCCGTCCCATTATCACTACGAATATGTTTAACCCTTTTTCCGTATGAGTTCTCCACTTGGTCTAAGAACCCGATGAGTTCTCCACTTGTAAGGTCTACCAATACTAGATCTATCTAGACGCGGATCCGTGAACGAGTGCGGAATCCTCGTTGACGGTTAGACGGACAACTCTCAACTACGAAACACGGAGACTATTAGACGCTGAACGAACGACACGCGAACGATCCTACAAACTAATTCTCTCCGAAACGGACCTAAAGCTGATGATAAACTCGAGATCGCCTTAAGCTCAATTCCTCACGAATTCTGCTAAAAGTCCGCTAATGACTCGAGTCTATCCCTAATTATAGACCCTGATTCGAGTCTGATGTGGGCCAAACTCGAATCTGGCCCAAGGCCCATTCGAGTCTGTCCACAATGACATTCTCGAATCTGGGCACCATTCGAATCTAAGGTCACATTCGAATCTATCACAGATTCGAATGTCTTCACTTATGTAATTCGAATCTAGCTAAAACACTTAAACACTTAAGTGATGAAACTTATGTTTTACTTATGCTTGAGTTAATCTTTGACCTTTATGTTTGAACTTCTTGTAATACGTTACATCAAGTTCAAACATACAATCAATAACAGTCAAACACATATAAACATATATATCACACACTTGCTCAAATCACAATGCAGTATCACTTAGACTGCTATCGTCACACAGGATGTACCAACAAAATTAGTCAAATAATTTTATAAACTTAGTTGCACATAATCAATTCATTTCCATTCCATTCCATTACATGAATAATAAAACTAGTATTGAATTTAATCAAGTAATTCTACAAACTTAGGTTATACGTAATCAATTCATTTCCATTCCATTACAGGAATAATAAAACTTAGGATTAATGTAATCGAGTAATTTTATAAACTTAACACCTTTAGAAAATGCACTAACAACTTGAGAAATTGGACTAACAGTTCCAGATTTGCGAAAACATAAATTTCTCAATTTAACTCTAGTAAATATAAAACTTAGGTTAAAATTAATCAAGTAATTTTATAAACTTAGGATACACGTAATCAATTTATTTCCATTCCATTCCATTACATGAATGATAAAACTTAGGTTGAAATTAATCAAGTAATTTTATTAACTTAGGTTACAGATAACCAATTCATTTCCATTCCATTCCATTACATGAATAATAAAACTAATATTGAAATTAATCATGTAATTTTATAAACTTATGTTACACGTAATCAATTCATTTCCATTCCATTCCATTACATGAATAATAAAATTTAGGTTAAAATTAATCGAATAATTTTATAAACTTAACAGCTTGAGAAAATGCACTAACAGCTTAAGAAATTGAACTAACAGTTCGAAATTTGCAAAAACTTAAATTTCTCAATTTAACTCTAGTGAATAATAAATCTTAGGTTAAAATTAATCAAGTAATTTTATAAACATAGGTTACACGTAATCAATTCATTTCCATTCCATTCCATTACATGAATAATAAAAATTAGGTTAAAACTAATCAAGTAATTTTATAAACTTAGGTTACAAATAATCAATTCATTTCTATTCCATTCCATTACATAAATAATAAAGCTAAAATGAAATTAATCAAGTAATTTTTAAAATTTAGGTTACACGTAATCAATTCAGTTTCATTCTATTCCATTACATGAATAATAAAACTTATGTTAAAATTAAACAAGTAATTTTATAAACATAGGTTAAAGATAATCAATTCATTTCCATTCCGTTTCATTACATGAATAATAAAAATTGGGTTAAAATTAATCAAGTCTTTTTTATAAACTTAGGTTACAGATAATCAATTCATTTCCATTCCATTCCATTACATGAATAATAAAACTTAGGTTAAAATTAATCAAGTAATTTTATAAACTTAGGTTACACGTAATTAACTCATTTCCATTACATGAATAATAAAACTTACATTAAAATTAATCAAGTAATTTTATAAACTTAGGTTACAGATAATCAATTTATTTCCATTCAATTCCACTACATGAATAATAAAACAAATATTGAAATTAATCATGTAATTTTATAAACTTATGTTACACGTAATCAATTCATTTCCATTCCATACCATTACATTAATAATAAAACTTACGTTAAAATTAATCAAGTAATTTTATAAACTTAGGTTACAGATAATCAATTCATTTCCATTACATGAATAATAAAATTTAGGTTAAAATTAATCATGTAGTTTTATAAACTTAGGTTACACGTAATCAATACATTTCCATTACAGAAATAATAAAACTTAGGTTAAAAATAATCAAGTAATTTAAAAAACTTAGGTTACAGATAAACATTTCATTTCCATTCCATTCCATTAGATGAAAACTAAAACTAATATTGAAAGTAATCAATAATTCTATAAGCTTAGGTTAAACGTAATGAATTCATTTCCATTCCATTCCATTACATGAATAATAAAACTTAGATTAAAATTAATCGAGTAATTTTATAAACTTAACAGCTTGAGAAAATACACTAACAGCTTGAGAAACTGAACTAACAGTTCGAGATTTGCAAAAACTTAAATTTCTCAATTTAACTCTAGTGAATAAAAAAACTTAGGTTAAAATTAATCAAGTAATTTTATAAACATATGTTACACGTAATCAATTCATTTCCATTCCATTCCATTACATGAATAATAAAACTTAGGTTAAAACTAATCAAGTAATTTTATAAACTTAGGTTACAAATAATCAATTCATTTCCATTCCATTCCATTACATGAATAATAAAACTTAGGTTAAAACTAATCAAGTAATTTTATAAACTTAGGGTTAAAGATAATCAATTCATTTCCATTCCATTTCATTACATGAATAATAAAAATTAGGTTAAAATTAATCAAGTTTTTTTTATAAACTTAGGTTACAGATAATCAATTCATTTCCATTCCATTCCATTACATGAATAATAAAACTTAGGTTAAAATTAATCAAGTAATTTTATAAACTTAGGTTACACGTAATTAACTCATTTCCATTACATGAATAATAAAACTTACATTAAAATTAGTCAAGTAATTTTATAAACTTAGTTGCACATAATCAATTCATTTCCATTCCATTCCATTACATGAATAATAAAACTAATATTGAATTTAATCAAGTAATTTTACAAACATAGGTTATACGTAATCAATTCATTTCCATTCCATTACAGGAATAATAAAACTTAGGATTAATGTAATCGAGTAATTTTATAAACTTAACACCTTTAGAAAATGCACTAACAACTTGAGAAATTGAACTAACAGTTCCAGATTTGCGAAAACATAAATTTCTCAATTTAACTCTAGTAAATATAAAACTTAGGTTAAAATTAATCAAGTAATTTTATAAACTTAGGTTACACGTAATCAATTTATTTCCATTCCATTCCATTACATGAATGATAAAACTTAGGTTGAAATTAATCAAGTAATTTTATTAACTTAGGTTACAGATAATCAATTCATTTCCATTCCATTCCATTACATGAATAATAAAACTAATATTGAAATTAATCATGTAATTTTATAAACTTATGTTACACGTAATCAATTCATTTCCATTCCATTCCATTACATGAATAATAAAATTTAGGTTAAAATTAATCGAATAATTTTATAAACATAACAGCTTGAGAAAATGCACTAACAGCTTAAGAAATTGAACTAACAGTTCGAAATTTGCAAAAACTTAAATTTCTCAATTTAACTCTAGTGAATAATAAATCTTAGGTTAAAATTAATCGAGTAATTTTATAAACATAGGTTACACGTAATCAATTCATTTCCATTCCATTCCATTACATGAATAATAAAACTTAAGTTAAAACTATTCAAGTAATTTTATAAACTTAGGTTACAAATAATCAATTCATTTCCATTCCATTCCATTACATAAATAATAAAGCTAAAATGAAATTAATCAAGTAATTTTTAAAATTTAGGTTACACGTAATCAATACAGTTTCATTCCATTCCATTACATGAATAATAAAACTTATGTTAAAATTAAACAAGTACTTTTATAAACATAGCTTAAAGATAATCAATTCATTTTCATTCCATTTCATTACATGAATAATAAAAATTGGGTTAAAATTAATCAAGTTTTTTTTTATAAACTTAGGTTACAGATAATCAATTCATTTCCATTCCATTCCATTACATGAATAATAAAACTAAGGTTAAAATTAATCAAGTAATTTTATAAACTTAGGTTACACGTAATTAACTCATTTCCATTCCATTCCATCACATTAATAATAAAATTTAGGTTAAAATTAATCAAGTAATTTTATAAACTTAGGTTACAGATAATCAATTCATTTCCATTACATGAATAATAAAATTTAGGTTAAAATTATTCATGTAGTTTTCTAAACTTAGGTTACACGTAAATTCATTTCCATTACATAATCAATTCATTTCCATTCCATTCCATTACATGAATAATAAAACTAATATTGAATTTAATCAAGTAATTTTACAAACATAGTTTATACGTAATCAATTCATTTCCATTCCATTCCATTCCATTACAGGAATAATAAAACTTAGGATTAATGTAATCAAATAATTCTATAAACTTAACACCTTTAGAAAATGCACTAACAGTTTGAGAAATTGAACTAACAGAAGTTGTTCCTTAAGTCTTGTAAACACAGTGAGTGCATCTTAGTGAGTGTATTCATTGTATACTAGTTTGAGTTTGTCTTAGACTAGTGAACATACTGTTGTATCTGTCATCTCAGCTTGAACTATTCCGCATTCAAACTTGTTTGTAATTAACAAATTGTTGATAATACATACAAACATTGAGAAAAGAGTGTGTTGTTTTTAAATTGCTGTATTCACCCCCCTCTACAGCTTATAACTATATACTTTGGGAACCTCTCGGGACCTACAACTGGTATCAGAGCCGTTTAGAGTGTGTGTCATTCTAGATCTCTCATTCTCCCAAGTTTCCATGGACAACGGTGCTGCAAATTCTTCTTACTATGACAATGGCTCTATGGGCAAACCTCCAAAATTTAATCATCAAAACTTCTCTGGTTGGAAGTGCAGAATGATGCTCTATTTAGAGAATCTGGATGTAGAACTGCCAGAGATAGTGATGGAGGGTCCCTATGTGCCAACCTCTGTTACTACCATAACTCCAGCGGTTGAAGGAGCTGCTCCTGAAATCAGGACCTTTGAGAAAGCTAAAGCTCAATGGTCTGATGAAGACAAGAGACTGGTGGCTCTGGATGCAAAGGCCAGAAACAATCTGGTCATTTCTCTTCCTGATGATGTGTTCAAACAGGTTGAGAAAATGAAGACAGCAAGAGAAATGTGGGATACTTTGTGTACTGTCTATGATGGACCCACAATCACACTGGACAACAGGATCAACAATCTTGTTAGACAGTATGAACTCTTCTTTGCTAAACCAAAGGAGACTCTCACTGAAACCTACACCAGGTTTACTGCTCTAGTGAATGATCTCAAAGCTGTTGGGATCACCAAGGACAGTCTTACCCTGGTGAATAAATTTCTGGACATTTTACCTGAAGAGTGGAACTACTTTTCAACAATCCTAAGGAACTCAGGTACTATCAGAAGTATGGATATGGTCAATCTGTATGGATCCTTACTGAATGATGAACAGTCAAGGCAACAAAAGAGAAATGCCTTGGAAATGTCCAGAAAAGGTGCAGCCTTTGTGGCTAATGTGAGACAGCCTGTAAATCAGGTGAATGATGTGTTCATTCAACCTGATCAACAGGATGATGAAAAGGAGGAGGTGTCAGACGAAGAAGATGCTGCAGATCTTGCTGAACAAGATGATGAGCAAATGATAGCCATGCTTGTCAAAATGTTCAACAAGAAAAGGTTTGGAAGAAACATGCTGCAAGGAGGTTCAAGTGCTGGGAAAAAGAAGGCATTTGACAAATCCAAAGCTGAGTGCTTCAAATGTGGCAAAACTGGTCACATAGCTGCTGACTGTGTGTCAAAAGCTGTTGGTCAGTCATCCAAACCCAACAAGACTAACAAGGATGATGGCTATAGGGTTAAGTACCTTATGGCCATGGCTAAGCTGAGGAAATTGGAAAACTCAGTGTCTTCCAATCGCCAAAAGGGACTTATGGCAGAGACATGTGACTGGGAGGAATCTGATTCATCATCTGATGAAGAAGATAATCAATGTCTGATGGCCAACACTGATGTCCCATCAACAAGCAGCTTCAAACAAGATATGGCTGAAGCTGAAGCCTTCAGCAGCTTAGAGAACTGGAATCCTACTATGATGTATAAGGTACAAAATTTTATGGCTTACAGTTCTGAAGAAAAAGTTAAAATGTTTGAATATATGCTTGTTGATCTCAAAGCTGCTGTTGAGAAGCATGATGCTTTACTATCTGAAATCTCTAAGCTTAAAGCTGATCTTAAAACTAAATCCAGTAAACTGGACAGTTTCCATAAGTTGGAAACTGAGCTTGATGAATTAAAACACATCAACTCTATTTTACTGGAAGAAAAGAGAGAAACAGATATAAAGCATGCCAAGCTTCAAAAGATAGTTGACTCTTGGTGCCAATCTGCACAAAAAGTCAGCCATTGTATAAGTCAACAGATTCCTGCACAAATCCAAGCCTATCTTGGAGGGGATCTTGACACAGCAGCTTCCATTGTTGAGATAAGTAATCTGAAAGAAGATTTATCCACTCTTGGTGAACTTCCAAATACATTCATTCAAAATGTGAATGGTAAACTAATCTCAACAAACAGGTTTGTCAGGCCTCAAAATACTGACAGCTTGTGTGAACTCAGCTCAAAAGCTGATGTTGGAGTTTGTTCTCCAAGTCAGCCTGCTAAGTGCTCTGCTAGCTCACACAAGCAAAAGAAAGGAAAACATGTTCAAACTGAAGTTGTGGATGCTAAACCTGTTGACAAAACAGGTTCTGAGTCCAAAGCTGATGGTAAAAAGCATGTTAATCCTTTTGATGCTAAACACTTTGAAAATAAGTTTTCAAAAGGTAAGCAGCCTGTTTTCAACAAGGGTAAGTCTCATGTTGAAAACAAAACTGCTGTGATTTCAAATAAGTTTTCAAATCATAGTGGTAAACTGGTTTTAAATAAGAATAAGCTTTTCAAAACCAGACACAGTGAGTATGCTGATAGGCAGCATAAATCACAATCCAGTAGGGGCAAAGATAAAGCCATTGCTCAAACTGGAATAATTGGGAATAAGTTTCCCAAACCTGTGGAAGCTCAAAAGCCAATCAAGCTTCCTGTCTTTGACATCTGTCCTCCCAAAAAGAGGAAAGAAGAGACAGTCAAAGCTGTGGCTACTGAACTCTCCACACAAGCTGTTGATTCAACAAAGAATGCTAAACCTGCTGAAAGAATCAACAAAAATAGCTCAGAATGTGTTTCTGAGGGATCTTCTTCCAAAAATACTAAAAAGAGAAAATGTTACAAATGTGGGAAGAAGACACATCTGGCCAAGGACTGTCCTGAATCTGAGGACATGAGGCCTGTTAACTCTGTTGTTTCTCTCACAGCTGTCACAAGCAGTGTTGGAAATGGCACAGTTACTGAGAATGGTATTCAAGCTGATACCATTCAGATAGGGAATATTAGTGTGGATATTTCAAATCCATCAACAAATGTTGATGAACTCTGTAGGAGAACTCATCTCTTGTGATGAGTTCCCTAAAAATGACTAAATATTCTCTTTATCATTCTGGCAAGAAACACCTTACAGGTTTGGTACTTGGACAGTGGCTGCTCAGGGATACATGATTGTAAAAGATTGCTGAGTGCAACTTAGCCTCGAAAAAAGGGCAAAAGTCCTTTTGGTGACAATGTAAGGGATCCACTAGGGATATGGAATCTCAAGCTGGTTCTGCAGTGTTCAAAAGATAGCCTATAGTGGTTGGGCTAAACATAACCTTGTAGCATAAGCCACTATGTTGATCGTGGCTAAAGGTTAACTTTATGAGCAACATGGTTAAACATATTGGATTCCCAAGGCAGTTGTGCTATGTCTCACGAAAAGAAAGGTGTATAATGTTGGTGGAATAATGCATTCTGGACCCCAACTAAACTGTTTGTTTTCTCACAAGAACAAATGCTGATCTAAACTGGTTATGGCACAGAAGACTGTCACATCTGAACTTCAAGAACATAAACAAACTCTGTAAGAAAGAGTTGGTGACAGGTTTGCCTTCTATGACTTTTGCCAAAGATAGATTATGCACAGCTTGTGAGAAAGGCAAGCAGAGAAAAACATCTTTTAAATCCAAACACAATTTCTCTATTGATACTCCCCTCTTCTTAATCCATATGGACTTGTTTGGACCTGTTAATGTCCCAAGTCTAGGAGGAAGAAGATACACTCTTGTAATGGTTGATGAGTTCTCCGGTTAACATCATGGGTGGATCTTTCTAAAGAGCAAAGGAGAGGCTGCGAGAGAAATTATTGGATTTGTTAAAAAGATGGAAATGCTGAACTCTGCCCAAGTAAAGCAGCTTAGAAGTGATCATGGTACTGAATTCAGAAACAGTACTCTTGAAGACTTCTGCGAAGAGAAAGGTATCACTCAAAACTTTTCAGCAGTAAGAACTCCTCAACAAAATGGAGTTGCTGAAAGGAGAAACCGAACTCTCATTGAAGCTGCCAGAACCATGCTGTGTGCATCAGGTTTACCTTCATCATTTTGGGCTGAAGCTGTTAACACTGCCTGCTTCACCCAAAACAGATCCTTAGTGGTGAAAAGATTCAACAAGACTCCCTATGAGCTGCTCAAAGGGAGGAAGCCAAATGTCAGAGTTTATTTTTCCTGTTGGTTTTGGATGTCCTGTTTCATTCTGAATCCAAGGGAGCCAGCTGTCCAAAGGTTTGAACCTAAGCTGATAAGGTGTGTTTGTTGGCTACTGCTGGCTATCTCCAAAGCCCTACGAGTATACACAACAAAAGAAAGGTGATAGATGAGGAATCTATCAATGTCACCTTTGAAGAGTTCAAGAATGCCTCCACCAAAGCTGTTCCTGAATCAGTTTCAGGAGAACTTAACTTTGATGATCTGATGCATTCAATCAATGAAGAGGACTCAAAAGCTTCCACTACCCCCAGTGTGGAACCTGCTAATCATGATGGACATGATGATGATTATGTCAATACACCCTGTGTGAATAAGTGTACTGACTTAATTACAACTGCATGTCCAGAACCTATCAATGCTGATTTTCCCAGTTC
>JAANYP010003245.1:216080-403761 GCA_020465985.1 Centrapalus pauciflorus | reverse complement strand
TATGCTTTGGAACAAAAGCTCGAACCGCCATTTCTGCACAATAAACAAAACTGTTAGACTCATTAAAAATCAATAAACTTATTTAAATTCAAATTTGTTTTATTTTGTACTTGTTTAAGTACAAAATCTAACACAATTAAATTTCTACAAGTTTAATAAAATTTAAATTAAACAGTGCAAATAAACAATAGATTCGAAAATAACAGATTCGAAGTGTCCATATTGAGTGTTATGGACAGATTCGAATTGTCCCTATTCGAGTCTAATGGACAGATTCGAAGATCTCGAATCTAATGACAGATTCGAGAAACCCATGAACAGATTCGAAGGTAATGAACAGACTCGAAATGCCGACTGCCAATATGTCAACAAAAACCCAAGATTTTAACCATTTTGAACTTAGTAAATCACATACATTAGTTCAACCAGGTTCTAATCATTGATTTATGCTTTTAATTTGATCTTTTATAGGTCCAAACTTGGTAATTTAGCAAAAACCCTATTTCGACCCACAAAACTTCAAAATTCGATGTTTTAGCCTAAAATTGTGTATAAAACTACACAAATCTTGTACAATCCGGTTGATTATACCTAGAGGTATCTGTAGAATCGAATACACAATCTTCAAACTCAACAAAATGTCGTTTAGTAGAAATCTGATAGACTCGAGAAAATAGATTCGAGATCGCCTTGACAGATTCGATAGTATAGATTCGAAAACAGATGGAGTTAATGACCTTTACTGTTAACCTATTTATACCACCAACCCTCGAATCTAAGCATAGATTCGAATCTACTGACAGATTCGAATTACTCCTTATTCGAGTCTGTCTTAGATTCGAAACCACCAACACTTAGAAAAATTTCGAAAATTTTGAAATAATTTCAACTTATCTAACTTTTTTCTACGGTATTGTGTAACCAGATAAACTATGCCAATTCTTTTACCCTAAGCTCAAGATAGTTCACGCATTGTTTATTTTATCCAACTTTGAATGCACTCTCAGTAACTTTTGACCTTTTACCTAAGTAAAAATTAAACTAAACTAAAATAAAATAAAATTAAAATAAAATAAACTAAGGTAAAAATAAAATAAAATAAAATTTTGACTAAAAAATTTAATCTAGACTTAAGCTATAAAAAATTTACAAGCTAAGCTAAATACTAAACAACATATTTTTGATGAGTATAGTCTAAGAGAGGTTCAATCAGATAGCGATGTCTGATACTAACTTTCAGTACTTAAACTTTCACACTTAGAAATTTTTGATTCCTTTGATTGTTTGTCGTGACACACATATTTAGCCAATTGTTGGTATTTTACCCCGTTAAACATTCTACATTTCGGAATATCCCTTGGCCTTTTTATTTATCAGGAAATTATCTTACGTGACTCAGACATAGACATACTTTTATGATCAAGGCACACAGACAAAGATTCTAACTTGTTGGTATTTGCAACAACTTTTCTTTAAAAGACAAACATCGGACACAGTCTGTATTTTTTTTTCCCATACAAACCAAGTGTCTTATTCGACTTAAGGTTTAGTTTTAAAGTTAGCAGACAGCGGTGACAGGTCTGTACTGACGTACAACAAAGCGACATATCTGCTAACCCGAATCTAAACAGAGACAACAGGTCTGTACTTACGTACAACAGAGTTGCATGTTTTCGACTCTCAGTTTTCTATGATATTTCTATTCTTTCCATTTTCAGATGTATTTGATGTTGCCATACATCCCCAGAAAGTTTGCATACCTCATTTAGACTCAAAGTTTGTATGTCTTGTACATAAAAATTAAGACCGATTGGTCGTACATCTAAGTTAGTGACACACTTGACTTTTTCTAGATTATTTTATTAGCCTTGAGATTCCCTAGATGTATTATGCCTACCAACACATCAGACTAAAATAATGTATAACACTTAGAATTAGTTGCATTATGTGTGAAAGCCTAAACACTTAGAGTTTGTAACGACGGTGCTAATTTTCGTCACTTTGAACCTATGTATCTAAGACTTTACTCTTTTTTCTGATATTCTCTTTTTTTGTATTTTTGTAATTTTCTCTCTTTTTTCTTTTGTTTTTCATAAGAAAAGCAGTAAAATGAGCTAACCTACTAACTTACTAAAAATAGAAAGTTACTAAAAATAGAAACTTTCCTAAATTAGCAGATTACTATAAAGAAAGAAATACTAAAACTCTAAAAGAAAATAAATTACTACTACTAAGGCCAAATTACTCTGGGTTTCGCATTCCATTCAGTTGAATTAAATACTCAAACCGTGACTTATCAAACGCTTTGGTAAATAAATCTGCATTATTATCTTCTGTTGCCACTTTTACCAGTTTGATTAAGTTCTTTTCAGCACAATCACGAATAAAATGATGTCTAATGTCTATGTGCTTTGTTTTGTTGTGTTTGACTGGATTATTAGTTATAGCAATAGTAGACTGGTTATCTATCCTAATTGGAGTTTGAGTGTAAGCCAAACCGTAATCCCGTAATTGTTGTTGTATCCACAGAACCTGTGAGCAGCAACTACCAGCAGCAACATACTCGGCCTCGCACGTTGACACGGCTACCGACGTTTGTTTCTTGCATTGCCAGGACACCAGTCTCCCTCCTAGGAACTGACAACCTCCAGTCGTTGACTTGCACGTCAAGCTGCATCCTCCGTAGTCAGAATCTGTGAACGCCTCCAACTCTAGATCTCCCTCCGCGTGATACCAAAGTCCCAGCTTCGGTTTCGACTTGAGGTATCGTAGAATCCGCTTCACACCTTTCATATGCATCTCCTTCGGATTCGCTTGAAACCTTCCACAAATACAAACAGCAAACATAATATCAGGTCTTGAAGCAGTTAAATACATAAGTGAACCAATCATGGCCCGATATAAAGTCGGATCCACATCGGTATCACTTTCAGTTTCCGGCCCGAGATTGTGATTCACTTGAATCGGCGTGCTGAAATGGGCAGTCAACTTAGTTCCCTCCATCCCAAACCGTTCTAATATGTCATAGACATACTTAGTTTGATGGATAAACATCCCTTCCTTCTTTTGGTCAACTTGTAACCCAAAAAGAATTCAACTCCCCCCATAGCACTCATTCGAACTTAGACTTCATCCCTTCTCTGAAATCTTTGCAATCTGTTGTCTGATGCTCCAAAAATGATATCATCGACGTTACACTTGCCTACCAAGATAAATAAGTGATCGCCCTTCCTCTTAACAAACAAGGTACTATCTATCCTACCCCTTTCAAAACCGTTCTCTAACAGATGGTTGGATAGAGTCTCATACCATGCCCTAGGTGCCTGATGTAATCCGTATAGAGCCTTATCTAAGCGATATACTCTATCAGGATATTTTGGATCTGTAAATCCGGGCGACTGTTCTACATACACCAACTCCTTCACTTTCCCATACAGGAAAGCACTCTTAACATCTAGTTGATATACCTTAAAGCCTTTGAAGGAGGCAAACGCTAGAAACAACCTAATGGCTTCCAGCCTTGCTACTGGTGCAAAAACGTCGTTGTAATCGATTCCCTCCTCTTGGTTGAAACCCTTTACAACTAACCTCGCCTTGTTGTGCGTGACTATACCCCGATCGTCTCTTTTGCACTTAAAAACCCATTTGGTTCCTATTGCTATTTCCCCTCGAGGTAACGGAACTAACTCCCACACTTCTAGTTTCCTAAATTGCGAAAGTTCTTCCTGCATCGCTTCAACCCAGGAGTTGTCCTTAAGTGCCATTTGCACATTTTTGGGCTCTACTTGCGATATGAAACACGAATATAGACATGTGTGATATGCCTCGGAGTCGTTTATCATCGACAACAACACAGTGTTGTTATTTACACTACTCCGAGTCCTCACACCCTCGTTACCTCGTTAGGATTTCCTATGATGCTTTCTATTGGATGGTTCTTGTTAATCCTAGAGGTCTCTATATCATCAACTCTTAGATTATCTCCTAAGTTGGATCCTATTTCACCTAATGGGGGAATAGGCTCAGCTTCTACATTTTCCTCCTCACGGACATTTTCCTCAGAGTTGGAACTCGATGCTTGAGTCTGATTCTCAGTGGTAGGTGTCTCTTGATCAGCAACTTCTGGAGACCCATCTACAGTCGCAGTAGGCTCTGATGTAGATTCGAACGTGGTCCTCGGAAAGATTTGGCCTTCGTCATTTAGGTGCAACGTCGCCATGTCTTTTTCGATTGTACCTGCAGTATCATCCAAAGGAATGCTAAATGACTCAAACAATTTATCATAGTCAAATAACCATTCCGGACCAGTTTGGGGTTCATGTGTATAACTTGTGACTTCAATATTATACACAATCTCCACAGTACCACTCGTTTTGTTAAAAACCCGTTTGTTTGGTGAGTTTGGCACATAACCTAGGAAATATCCTTCGTCAGCCTTTTCACCAAACTTCGGTTGATGTTTTGTTCTTAAAAGTGTGCATGGTACTCCAAACGGTTCGAATCCAGTTAAGTTAGGTGGCCGTTTATTCAAAATTTCATAGCATGTTTTGTTCAATGATTTGACTGTATGGACTCAGTTTAAAATGTGGCACGCGGTATTCACTGCCTCCCCCCAAAACATGGTAGGAAGCTTTGAATCCGACAGCATAGTCCTTTCAGCCTCAATCAAAGTTCTATTTTTACGTTCGGCCACCCCATTTTGTTGAGGTTCATATGGTGCACTGAATTGATGCACTATGCCCTTTGATAGGCAATATACACCAATTACAGTGTTTTTGAATTCAGTCCCATTATCACTATGAATATGTTTAACCCTAGTTCCGTATGAGTTCTCCACTTGGTCCAAGAACCCGATGAGCTTTGCAGCCGTCTCGTCCTTCGTACCTAAAAACAAAACCCAAGAAAAACGTGAGTAATCGTCGGTGATAACTAAGCAAAACCAACTACCTCCTATACTCCTTTTGTTGATAGGTCCGAAAAGGTCCATATGCAACAAATCGAATGTTGAGGCGATTGAATTTTGTTTCTTGGACTTGTGTGTCTTTTTATGCTGTTTGCCCTTCATGCACGGTAGACACTTGTCCTCGAACTGAAAACTCTTCAATGGCACACCCTGCACCAATCCATTCTTCGTTATGTAATTCATCTTCCTTAGGTGCAGGTGAGCCATGCGTCTGTGCCACAGTACGGATTCCGTCTCCGAAGCTTTTGATAGTAAGCAGATCGGACCCATCGAAGTATTTGGCTTGTTCATATCGAGGATGTACAAGTCATTCTTCCTTGGCGCCCGCATCAATATCCAATCTTCAGGTATCTTGAATCCAGGCTTCAGCACTAACGCCTCAGTGTTAGTAAATAACACCGAGTTCTTCTTATCACAGATTTGAGATACACTAATGAGATTATGAACCAGTTTATCAACGTGATAAACTTGATCCAAAGTAATCATCCCATTAGTGACTTCTCCAGTTCCAGTGATATTTCCACCCTTGTTACCCGCGAATGATACGAATCCCCTATTACCCCCCTTGAAGTCTGTGAGAAGACTTCTTTCCCCCGTCATGTGCCTGGAGCAACCACTGTCGACGAACCACTTGTTGTTTGGACTGGTAGTTATCTCCTGCACATGAAAGAAAATAGGTTAGTTATCACGGGGAACCCAAGCCATGACTGACTTGGTAATACCATTCTCGTCTACATACGTGAACTCTTTCAAGTACCCATCTCGCCTTTCAGGTGACTTGGGCCTTTGAACTGAATTCTGTTGTGGTGCCGAGTGATTTAAGTTCACTCTTTGCCTTGGTGTAGGCATTTGTTGTGGAGCTCTAGAATAATTCCTATTATGTGACGTCCTTGTTAATTAATGATATAATTGTAATCTCCAGGATCGACTAACAACCCAATGGATAGACATAACAATTGAAATTGAATACTTAAGATAGAGTTAAGCAATTACACGCTAAAGCAATGAAAGTAAATGTCTACAGTGTTTAAGTCTAGCTATTACATCATCATAATTATTTTAATAGTAACAAATTCCCAGCCCCAAAGCTACATCGTCCATGTACCAATTAGCTTCTAAGGTCACCGAGATAAGAATTTGATTGCTTAAGATGAAGGTCCCACAACACTCTTGCCTTTGCCTGAAAACAATGTGAGTCAACAGTAAGCTAAATGCTTAGTGAGAAAACAGATTATGCAAACAACAAATATTTCTTTACATGCAATGCTTAACCATGGGCAGTGTAAGCCCCATGTATGTGAAAACGGCAGTGAAAGCCTCAATATGTGAGTAAACCATGCAGTGCTAGCATGGGGTGGCAGTTCAATATGCTGATCGGGGATGTGCCGAACCTGATGGGATACGAGTGGGATGATCAGTCCCCGACAGTGGCCTGCTGTCAGCCCCAATCCAGGTCGCATCAGATTATGAAGTAATGATCATGCAGTGCAAGCATGATGTAAATAAATGCACTTTCAATTGAACGCTGGCTACATGTGTAATACATGTCAAGTACGAGTGTGCATCATAACAACAAATCATTTCATGAGTGCCAATGAAGTATATGAACAACGTGAACATGCCATTGAATGTATAAACATGAATGTAAAAACAATAAATGTTCGAATGATAATCTGCAACTCACAGTGATTGGTTTTGTGACTTGATCCTGAATCAATGTGTGTTTTGATAACACCACAATGATCTGTACTGTAAGTGTAATAGTGAACATGTGTCAGTAATTGCTTAAAACTTGTATTCTGTAATTTTGAATAAAACCCTAGGTGAATTCGGACCACATCCGAATTCGGATGGTCCGAAATCCGGATGGTCCGAATTGGGTCCTTGGTCCGAAATTGGTGGATCCGAAATGGGTGATCCGGATTAGTTGGGTCCGAAATGGGGGGGGTAGTCCGAAGTAGGCTAGTGTCCGAAATAGGTTGAGGTCCGAAATTGTTAATGGTCCGGATTGGGGTGTATCCGAAATCACTGTATATCCGAACTAGGATGATGATCCGAATTCGGATGGATCATCAGTCCGAGTTCATACTTGGTAAAATTCTAACATTTTCCAGAATTATGTTTTTGACCATTTTTGCATGTTTTGAGTCTAATATTGCAACTATAAGCTTATATGTACTAAATCAACTTATAATATAACAGTAATGTACCAAAACAACCCATTTTTCGTCCATTTTTCTTCATGTCTTCGAAGAACACACACTAAACACACACATAATTTCAGAAATCACATTTAGACTTTGAATCTGATTCTGAAATTTTGTATACTACAACATATATGCTCGATTTACACATTTCAATAACAATATCCAACATGCATTGACATTTGCAACTATAATCTTAGAAATCGGTTCTTCCCAAAACCGAATCAAAAATCACCAAAATTGCAAGTTTTGTGTAACTCTTACCTTAAAACGTTTGTTGTATTGCTTATAGTTCCTTACTTGACACTTGATTTCAACTTTTGCAGCTTCAAATTTGATGTTCTTGGGTGTTTTTTGTTAAAATCCGAGAGGTAGAGAGAAGAGAGAGTGTTCGGTGAGAGAGAGTAGAGAGATAGTGGGTTTGTTCAAAATGAAAGACTTAGTCACTTTTATTTGTTGCTTTTTACCTATTTGCATAATACACCCCTCAACTTAGTAATTTCTCATTTAACATATATTGTGATGAAAATTGGCTTAAATTGACATAATAAATCCACCAATACAATATTTAAATCCTTAAATGTTGCAAATTACATGTACTTAAAATTTGGGATGTTACAACATGGGCTCCACCACGCCTATACTTCGTCCGCGAAGTCATGCTGCGCTAAACAAACTTGGGTACTTAGTCTTCATGTCTTGTTCCGATTCCCAAGTATGATTAGCTCCCTTATGATGCTTCCACTTGACCAGCACCATTCTAATTTCTTTGTTACGTAGTTTCTTGACTTTTGTCTCCAAAATGCACTCCGGTTCATCAACGAACCTTAGCCGTTCGTCAACCTTAATGTCCGAGTGATCAGTCCATGGTTCCCTCTCGGGCACCAGACTCTTTCTTAAGTATCCTACGTGGAAGACCGGGTGAACTCCTGATAACTCTTCCGGCAAGTCCAAGTGATAGGACTGATTCCCAATTCTTTCTAGTATCTTGAAGGGTCCTATGAATCGAGGCGATAGCTTTCCTCGCTTTACGAATCTTGTAACTCCCTTCATCGGAGAAACCTTCAAGTAGACCCAATCGTCCTTTTGAAACTCTATCGCTTTATGCCGGCGATCGTGGTAATTCTTTTGCCGATCTTGTGCCGTTTTCATGTACTGTCGAATGAGTTGGATCTTTTCGTTCGTTTCTTGCAACAACGCTGGTCCGGCGATAGGAGTTTCTCCTGTTTCCCTCCAACAGGTTGGAGTCCTACATTTTCTGCCATATAGAGACTCGAACGGTGCCATCTTGATAGTGGAATGGTAACTATTGTTGTAGGAGAATTCAACCAATGGGAGGTGATCGTCCCAGTTACCACCCAAATCCATGACACAGGCTCTGAGCATGTCTTCGAGAGTTAGGATTGTTCTCTCACTTTGACCATCAGATTGGGGTCTATAGGCAGTACTCATTGCGATACGAGTACCAAGACCGTTTTGTAAAGCAGCCCAGAAGTTGGAAGTGAATCTACTATCTCGGTCAGAGACAATAGACTTAGGCACACCATGCCTAATGACGATTTCGTTAACGTAGATCTGGGCGAGACGGTCCAGTGAATAGGTTTCTCGGATTGGAATGAAGTGTGCAGATTTTGTTAATCGGTCAACGATGACCCAAATGGCATCATGTTGACGACGTGTTTTGGGAAGTTTTGTTACGAAGTCCATAGTAATATGGTCCCACTTCCATTCTGGGATAGGAAGAGGTTGCATACTACCATAGGGTTGTTGGTGCTCGGCTTTGACTAGACGACATGTTCTGCACCTTTCAACATACTGACCGACATCTCTTTTCAATCCTGGCCACCAGAAGTCGGCTTTTAAGTCGTTGTACATTTTTGTGCTGCCAGGATGAATTGAGAATTTGGATTGGTGAGCTTCTGCAAGTATCACTTCTCGCATGTTCCCGAACTTAGGAACCCAAACTCTACCGTACACACCTTTGAGTCCAGTTCCATCGTCTTGCAATAATGGCAACTGAATCCTGACATTTTCGTCCTTTACATTCTCCTCCTTTAAGGCCTGCAACTGAGCAGCTCTTACATCGTCTATAATAGTTGAGGTCAAAATTGTAGAAGTCAAGGCATAGCAATATGCCTTGCAGTATGCTTTTCGACTTAGAGCATCGGCCACTACGTTGGCCTTCCCTGGATGATAGAGAATCTCACAGTCGTAATCTTTTATCAGCTCCATTGACCTTCTTTGCCTCATATTCAAGTCCTTCTGACTGAATATATACTTTAAACTCTTGTGGTCGGTGTAGAGCTGACACTTGGTTCCATACAAGTAGTGTCTCCATAATTTGAGAGCGAAAGTCACAGCAGTTAGCTCTAGATCATGAGTAGAGTAATCTTTCTCATGCGGTTTGAGTTGTCTAGAAGCATAAGCTATGACGTTTCCTCTTTGCATTAGAACAGCACCTAAACCCGTGCCTGATGCATCTGTATAGACAACAAAGTCTTCGTTCCCTTCAGGCAGGGCTAACACAGGTGCTTCACTTAGCAGATTCTTCAAGTTGTCAAAGGCCGTTTGTTGTTCTTCTTTCCAAAAGAAGGTCGCGTTCTTGCGAGTAAGCTTAGTGAGAGGAACGGCGATTTTGGAGAAGTCTTTGATGAATCGGCGGTAGTAACCAGCCAATCCCAGAAAACTCCTAATCTCTGAGGCGTTGCGGGGTGATTCCCAGTTCTGGATAGCTTCGATCTTTGCAGGATCAACAGCAATCCCAGCACCAGATATCACGTGCCCCAAGAATTGGATCTGAATTGAATATTGAGTAAGTACAAGTTAACAAAGGGTTTATGATTGAGTATAAGGATCATGAAATTGTTTCGAATGTTGAGACGTACCTGCCTCAACCAGAATTCACATTTAGAGAATTTGGCGTAAAGTCGCTCTTTGCACAGCAACTCTAGTAATTCTCTCAGATGTGCTGCATGATCCTCTTCGGTTTTTGAATAAATGAGAATGTCATCGATGAACACGATGACCGATTTGTCGAGCATTGGCCGACAGACTCGATTCATGAGATCCATGAAAGCGGCCGGCGCATTAGTAAGACCGAACGGCATTACCAGAAACTCGTAGTGTCCGTAACGAGTTCTGAAAGCCGTCTTTGGAATGTCATCAGGGTGTACTTTGAGTTGGTGATAACCCGAACGAAGATCAATCTTCGAGAAGTAACTTGCGCCTTGTAACTGGTCGAAGAGATCATCAATCCGGGGCAACGGGTATTTGTTCTTGATTGTGACTTTATTGAGTTCTCGGTAATCGATGCACATACGTAATGTGCCATCTTTCTTCTTGACGAACAGAACAGGAGCACCCCAAGGAGATGAACTTGGGCGGATAAAACCTTTGTCAAGTAGCTCCTGTAATTGCTTCATCATTTCCTGCATTTCAGCAGGAGCTAGACGGTACGGAGCCTTTGCTATTGGAGCAGCTCCGGGAACGAGATTGATACGGAATTCCACTTGACGGTCAGGTGGCAATCCCGAGACATCTTCTGGAAAGACATCTGGAAATTCGGAAACGACAGGAACGGTAGAAAGAGATTGAACTTCAGCCTTTGCATCAACAGCGTAGGCTAAGTATGCAGAACAACCCTTGGCGACGTGCTTTCGGGCTTTTGCAATTGAAATAAGGCATAAGTCGCCTTTGTGTCTGTCACCATAGATACAAATGTCTCGGCCCTCGGGAGTGGTAATCTTAATCAATCTTTTCTTGCAAACTATCTGTGCCTCATTGTGAACCAACCAATCCATACCTACTATTACATCAAACTCCCCGAACTCCATAGGGATCAGATCTATATTGAATACTACGTCTTCTACCAATAACGTACAATTCCTATACACTTTGTCTGCTTTTACTAACATATTGCTAGCAGTTTCTATGTCAAGTACAAATTGCAGTTTCGAAGTAGGCATGTTAAATTGACGAGCAAATGTAGTGGAGACAAACGAACGATTTGCTCCAGAGTCAAACAATACACGTGCAGGAATGGAATTAACATAGAACGTACCAGTGACCACTTCCGGGTCATCCTTTGCTTCTTCAGCTGTGATTTGGAACGCCCTTGTTGGAGCCCTTTGAGATTGATCCCTGCGAGCTGTGGAAGCTACAGAAGATCTTGCTGTTGATTGTGGAGCATTCTGATCTCGTGGGGGTTTCGGGCAGTCCCTTGAGAAATGGCCAAGTCTGTGGCAATTGTAGCATGCATCATCTTTTCGTGGACAATGCTCCCAGTGATGGCCTTTCTGCCCACAGCAGAAACAGTACATGTCTTGAGTCTTGCACTCCCCAGAGTGCGCCTTTCTGCATCGTCTGCAGTCCCTCATTTCTGAACTGGCCGAGAAGGCCCTTCCCTTCTTGGGTGATGATGATTGTTGATGAGATTGGGGAGAGAATCGGGAGGATCCAGACTCCCGCTGCCTTTTTGGCGGCGACGGTTGAGTCGGTGGTGCAGCGGCTGACCCGATGACATATCCAGATAACAGAACAATCTGCTCCACATTTCGAGCGGCCTCTAGCAAACCAGCAAAGGTTGTATACCGAACCCCACTCATTGTTCGGCGAATCTCATAATCTAGTCCGGCCTCAAACCGGGCTATCTTCCTTTCTTCCGTGTCAACTTGATGCGGTGCGAACAGACTTAATCGGGTGAACTCAACGGCATATTGTGTAACCGTTTTCGTTCCCTGAGTTAAGTTCAGGAATTTTGCCTCGAGACGTCGCTTCTCGTCGGCTGGACAGTACTGTTGAGAAAACACTTCCTTAAACTCGCTCCATGACATGTGTGACACTACCTCCATCGTCAACACATGTGTCATTGCGTCCCACCACATAACAGCGTCCCTTGCAAACATAGCGGTTGCAAAGCGGACCATGTCTTTATCAGCGCAGTCGCTGATTCTGAAAGTTCGTTCCGTGGTGGTGATCCATTCCAATGCAGTAACGGCGTCTCCAGTCCCATCAAAAGTAACCGCTCCGTTACTTTTGAAGTCCTTAAATCTACAACCCCTTGATCGGTTAGAAGACCCAGTATCTTGTCTTTCCTCCTGGTCGTCCTGTTGTTGCCCCTTGTTCTTTCGCTTATCGGCCTTTCGTTTTGCCTCGGCCTCATCTCTGGCCCTTAACTGATCAGCAAATGACTGAGCCAGCTCAGCCATTCGTTTGGATTGTAGCTCATTGTTTTGTTCCATGAGAGCTTGCATCATCTGGAACATTTGCTGAGGAGTCATATCGTCTCCTGACATGTTCTGAAATATAACAACTTATATTTAGAACATTTGATTGTAAGTCCTAAGTGTACAGTTACCCATTAATTGTCCCCGTGTGCATGTCAATCCTATCTTAGTTCAGATCATTACTTAGAAGTTCATTCTAATATCATAACCTAAGTTTGAGTCCAAGTCCTCGCGGACACTTGAAACCTCAAACTAATGCTCTGATACCAAACTCTGTGACGTCCTTGTTAATTAATGATATAATTGTAATCTCCAGGATCGACTAACAACCCAATGGATAGACATAACAATTGAAATTGAATACTTAAGATAGAGTTAAGCAATTACACGCTAAAGCAATGAAAGTAAATGTCTACAGTGTTTAAGTCTAGCTATTACATCATCATAATTATTTTAATAGTAACAAATTCCCAGCCCCAAAGCTACATCGTCCATGTACCAATTAGCTTCTAAGGTCACCGAGATAAGAATTTGATTGCTTAAGATGAAGGTCCCACAACACTCTTGCCTTTGCCTGAAAACAATGTGAGTCAACAGTAAGCTAAATGCTTAGTGAGAAAACAGATTATGCAAACAACAAATATTTCTTTACATGCAATGCTTAACCATGGGCAGTGTAAGCCCCATGTATGTGAAAACGGCAGTGAAAGCCTCAATGTGTGAGTAAACCATGCAGTGCTAGCATGGGGTGGCAGTTCAATATGCTGATCGGGGATGTGCCGAACCTGATGGGATACGAGTGGGATGATCAGTCCCCGACAGTGGCCTGCTGTCAGCCCCAATCCAGGTCGCATCAGATTATGAAGTAATGATCATGCAGTGCAAGCATGATGTAAATAAATGCACTTTCAATTGAACGCTGGCTACATGTGTAATACATGTCAAGTACGAGTGTGCATCATAACAACAAATCATTTCATGAGTGCCAATGAAGTATATGAACAACGTGAACATGCCATTGAATGTATAAACATGAATGTAAAAACAATAAATGTTCGAATGATAATCTGCAACTCACAGTGATTGGTTTTGTGACTTGATCCTGAATCAATGTGTGTTTTGATAACACCACAATGATCTGTACTGTAAGTGTAATAGTGAACATGTGTCAGTAATTGCTTAAAACTTGTATTCTGTAATTTTGAATAAAACCCTAGGTGAATTCGGACCACATCCGAATTCGGATGGTCCGAAATCCGGATGGTCCGAATTGGGTCCTTGGTCCGAAATTGGTGGATCCGAAATGGGTGATCCGGATTAGTTGGGTCCGAAATGGGGGGGGGGGTAGTCCGAAGTAGGCTAGTGTCCGAAATAGGTTGAGGTCCGAAATTGTTAATGGTCCGGATTGGGGTGTATCCGAAATCACTGTATATCCGAACTAGGATGATGATCCGAATTCGGATGGATCATCAGTCCGAGTTCATACTTGGTAAAATTCTAACATTTTCCAGAATTATGTTTTTGACCATTTTTGCATGTTTTGAGTCTAATATTGCAACTATAAGCTTATATGTACTAAATCAACTTATAATATAACAGTAATGTACCAAAACAACCCATTTTTCGTCCATTTTTCTTCATGTCTTCGAAGAACACACACTAAACACACACATAATTTCAGAAATCACATTTAGACTTTGAATCTGATTCTGAAATTTTGTATACTACAACATATATGCTCGATTTACACATTTCAATAACAATATCCAACATGCATTGACATTTGCAACTATAATCTTAGAAATCGGTTCTTCCCAAAACCGAATCAAAAATCACCAAAATTACAAGTTTTGTGTAACTCTTACCTTAAAACGTTTGTTGTATTGCTTATAGTTCCTTACTTGACACTTGATTTCAACTTTTGCAGCTTCAAATTTGATGTTCTTGGGTGTTTTTTGTTAAAATCCGAGAGGTAGAGAGAAGAGAGAGTGTTCGGTGAGAGAGAGTAGAGAGATAGTGGGTTTGTTCAAAATGAAAGACTTAGTCACTTTTATTTGTTGCTTTTTACCTATTTGCATAATACACCCCTCAACTTAGTAATTTCTCATTTAACATATATTGTGATGAAAATTGGCTTAAATTGACATAATAAATCCACCAATACAATATTTAAATCCTTAAATGTTGCAAATTACATGTACTTAAAATTTGGGATGTTACATATTATATGCCATTTCTGACTGTGATCCTTGAGCTCTTACCGGTGCATACTGTCTAACTGGAGTATGTGACCTAACTGGAGTATGTGACCTAACTGGAGTATGTGACCTGCTAGGTGTGGTGCTCCTATAGACTTGCTGTGGTGCTGACCTAGATTGATTAGTGACACGATTCGGTGAATTTGTCCTAATCACTTCCTTTGGTCCAACCTTAACCGGTGTGTTTTTCACAACTTGTTTGGGTGCGGCCTGCACAGTTTTCTCGGTAGGTTGAGAACTACTGCTGCTCGCCACACTGGTTGAGGGCTTGACAGGTGTTGGGTTCACTGTCTTAGGGGTAACATCGGCTTTCCTAAGTGGACAGTGAGAAGCAACATGCCCTTTCTCGTGACATCTGAAGCAAGACATCTTATCCATGGACTTTTTGTTTGTTCCCTTAGATCTAGGTGTCTCACTAGTGTCTACTTCCTTTGGTACAGCTATGATGTCTGACTCGTCGACCTGGTCAGCCCATGAAATTTTCTGTTTTCCTGCAGGTGTTTCACTGGAGGAAGACACAAATTTCACTTTCTTGACCTTGACGGTTGAGTCAGCCACCTTAGGTGCATTTTCTACTATAGGCTCAGGTGTCGGTTCAGGTAGGTCCTCTAAGTCTACTGACTTGTCAGTTTTCTCCTGAGGCTGAGGCACATAGTTCGCATTGAACGGTGGAGGAATTTCGTGAAAACCTAGACCTACTGGCTTCTTGGACTGTCTTTGGGCATCTAAGACTTTCCCTAGATTTAGGCTTGAATTCCTAAACTTTTCCAGCTTGCTATTTGCCTCTGCTACCTTAACCTTGGTTTCTGCTAGCTCTATATCCTTGTCCTTAAGACTTTTTGTCAAGGCCTCTACGTGCTCATACATAAGTTCTATTCTAACACACTGCTCACTGAGTTTGTCTTTTAGAACTACTACGTCTTGAGCATCAGCCTTAAGCTTTTCTTTTAGATCTTGCTTGATATCATTTAGGCTAGCATTTTCAATTTTTAAGTTTTCATTTTGAGCAGATATGGTTTTATGTGATTCTAAGACTAGATTTAACCTATCATTAGAAGTAGCACACAAAGCACATAATTCTTGAAATAGAGAGTAAGCTAGACTAACCTTAGAGTTATCAGATTCCACGTTGGCCATTCTAGCAGCAAACTCCAGCACCGTCTGATCATTCGCCTTCTCTACCCACATTGGACTGCTGTCCCGTGTAGTCTGCTCGTCCCCATCACATCCTGTTTCAGTAACTTCAGCCATGAAGGCTCTAGCATTAGACTCAGGATGTGAACTCCAATCATACGTACCATCTAGCTGTCGATCTGAAGTGACGTTCGATAATAGACCAGCTAGATTGGCTTGTCAAGTTGAGGAACTCGGAAGGTATCTTTGTTAGGACTGATTTTGGTATTGTCCCTGATGTTGGCTCTGTCCCTGGTATGTCTCTACCTTTGGCCTCTGGCACTCCCTGGCGAAGTGTCCTAGTCCTTGACAGTTATAGCATTTCACCTTGGACTTATCAAACCCGATCCCCTTGTTATTCATCTGCAAATTCCTTCCAGTTCTCTTAATGAATCTTTTAACCCTCTGGGTCACCATGGCCAGTTGCCACTTAAGATCCATTTCCTCTAAGTCATCAGGGTCGACCTGATCGTAATCTTCGTCCCATAGAGCAGGATCGTTTATCTTTCCCTGAACGCAATTTCCATAAGCGGCCACAAACGAAGCAAGTAGATTCAGATGTTCTTCCGCCGACTTTGCGCTCATTGGCATCTTCGAATAGCTCTGACTTGTCGATGCCTGTTGGACTTGAGGTTGCGGTTCTTCCGATCTTCCGAATCCTAAGAACGCGCGATTCAAAGAGCCTTCAGACTCTGCTGGTGATGATGTCTCTCTAGAGAAAAACGCTGTAGCAGACTTCGGTTCGGCTGCTGCTGAAGATTTTGACGTCTTTCCAAAATACATTGCTGGATTCTGGACTTGCTCATAATCAGTCTCAGTCTTCAGGAGCTCGAAGTGATATGCCCTCAACGTTCCCACTATATCGTCCAGAGATTGAGTGTAGTACTTGTCTTCATTCAGCTTTATCATTGCCACGTACATAGCCTATTTGGCTGGTAGGGCATCAAGAAGCTTGTTGTTCTTGTCAGTATCGGTAAACTCAATCCCGTGGCTCTCAAGTTCTGTCAATAGATGATAGAACTGGGTGATGATGTCATCCAGTTGTTCATCCTTTAACGCCTTGAAGATTGCGAACTGTTGTTTTAACAGCTCTGTACGCTTTCTCCTAACCCGAGGATTTCCCTCACACCTCTTCTCAAGCGACTCCCAAAGTTCTTTTGATGTCCTCTGAGTCCGAAATGTGTGTAGAATATCTTGCGGTAACGCCATTCGGATTAAAGAAAAAGCTTTGTTTTCGGCTTCAAATAATTTCTTGTCATCCTCTTTCATCATCTGGTATGACAAGACCTTTTGACGGCCTTCAACTTCAGATACCGGTGGAATATACCCTTCATCTATGCACACCCATATGCGCATATCATTGAACCGTACGAAATCGGTAAATCGGTCCTTCCACCAGTAATAGTCCTCGACCTTCATCAGCTTAGGCGGTGCGTTCGCCTTCCCGACCTCGTGGTCCATTTCTAAGAATTTCTGAAGATTAGACATCTTTTCGAAAGAAATTGAATTGACCCTTAATTAATTTAATTCGAAACTAATGTGGATTAACTCTTTCGAATCAAGATAGATTCGAATGTAATTAGATTCCAATTTATTTGGGATTAAATTCGATTAAGTGTTTTAATTCAATTAAACTCGAAATATGTCAGATTCGAGATATCCTTAGATTGGATGGTCCTTAGATTCGAAGGTCAGCAAACTCGAAATTCAGCAGATTCGAAACACCAGAATCGAAACAATACTAGTCTCGAAATAAACTCGAAACTAAACTAGACTCGAGATCCTATTCGAATGAAGCAACAGATTCGAAACAGGTAGATTCGAAAACCTCTGAAATTGACTCGAAAGGAGCGTATTAAGGTTAGACTCGAGACTAAAGTGAAACCCTAATTACCCCTATAGATTCGAGCGCCGCAAACTCGAAAAACGGCTAACACTTTGATTTTTTTGACGTTTTGTAGATTAAATCACCATTTTTCTAACGAAAAATAATGATTTCGATCAAAAACGTGAAAAACCATAAAGTGTTTCCCGAATATGAATTTGCTAAGCTTGAAAATACGTTTTTGAGAGCAAAACCGTCCAACTAGCGTCAAGAAACTTCGAATGTATCTGATGAACACGAAGAACACCAAGAACACTCCGCAGGCTCTGATACCACTTGTAAGGTCTACCACTGCAAGATCTATCTAGACGCGGATCCGTGAACGAGTGCGAAATACTCGTTGACGGTTAGACGAACAACTCTCAACCACGAAACACGGAGACTATTAGATGCTGAACGAACAACACACGAACGATCCTACGAACTAATTCTCTCCGAAACGGCACTCACCTAGCTGATAAACTCGAGATCGCCTTGAGCTTAATTCCTCACGAATTCTGCTTAAAGTCTGCTAATGACTCGAGTCTATCCCTAATTATAGACCCTGATTCGAGTCTGATGTGGGCCAAACTCGAATCTGGCCCAAGGCCCATTCGAGTCTGTCCACAAGGACACTCTCGAATCTGGCACATTCGAATCTAAGGTCACATTCGAATCTATCACAGATTCGAATGTCTTCCCTTATGCAATTCGAATCTAGCCAAAACACTTAAACACTTATGTTTTACTTATGCTTGAGTTAATCTTTGACCTTTATGTTTGAACTTCTTGTAATATGTTACATCAAGTTCAAACACACAATCAATAACAGACAAACACATATAAACATATATATCAAAACATTTGTTAATTCTCAATACTCAGAATATTACCTAAACCAAAATGCTGATCGATTAGACTGCTATCGTCACACAGGGTGTACCAACATTAGTTTCAGTTCAAAATCTTTAATCTCAGCCTGAAGCTTTTCGTTTTCAGTCTCAAAAGTTTTATGTTTCAATTCAAGATCAGATGTAATCTTTTCAAGAATTGAGTTCGGAATGTATGGCTTTTGAGTGGAAGATGTATTTTCAGACAAATCTTTGTCAGAATATGTCTGAATATACTCTTCTGATTTACATGGATTTTGATAACTTTCATTAAGCTTGTCATAATCCAGAGTATTTTGCATTTTGTCTTGTCTCAATCTTTTCAGATCTTCAGCTGATTCTACCTCATCTGATTCTTTTAAAAGTATCACCTTTAATCCTAAATTCAAGTATCTAGTATCATACAAAGTTGGGGAACATGAAATGGCTTTTGTTAGATACTTAGTATTATTATAACCAATACCTGTTTTAGAATTACAAAAATCAGTATCTTTTGGTTGATTTAGATGAATAGTCTGATCTGTTTGACCTCTTTTAAGAAATTCATCTTCTAAGGATTTAATTTTCTCATACAGTTTTGTCCTTTCAGCGAAGATGGAATTATACTTTATAGAATAATTTACCGATTCTAGTTCTGCTAATTTTAGTTTATCTGTTAAGTCAGAAATAGTGTTACTCAGCTTTTCATTTTGAAGTTGAATGTCATTGTATTTTTCCTCTATGTTAGATAGAGATTGCAATGCAAATGCCTTATCTTTGGAAAGTGAATGAACTTGAATGCTTCTAATCAAACTCGAATGAAACTGTAGTCAAACTCGAAGAATTGTTAATCAAACTCGAATGTAAGTTGACAAACTCGAAACACTTGATTTCTTTTTAAAAATTGTTCATCAAACTTGAATTGTGTTTGATTAAACTCGGATGAAGTTTGATCAAACTCGAATTAAGTTTGATGAAACTCGAATGATGTTTGATCAAACTCGAATGATGTTTAATCAAACTCGAATGGTGTTTATTTAAACTCGAACGGTTCTTGAACAAACTCGATCAATACTTTGATCAAACTCGATCAAAACATTCATCATACTCGATCAATTCTTGATAAAACTCGATGAAAACTAAATTCTTAGTTTTTCCCGAGTTTTATCAAAATTTTACAAAAATCAAGTCCAAGAATTCAATTTTCAACAAAAATGCTCTAAATGATCCCAACATAAAATCTAGTGTGCGGTTTTTGATTACAAACACTTTTTAAAAGAACCTTTTGCCTCATTTCAGATCAAAACACCAAAATTTTTCAAAATCAGTGAAGAACAAAAAGTTTTCGAAAAATCAATAAAATCAGAATAACTTTTTGTGTGTTTTGAATTAAAATCTGAGATTAGATTCAGTCTTTTCGTCTTTAAAAGTTGTTCCTACGATCGAAAAAAGGAATATAATAGTGTTGTTGAAATTTTTTTCAGATTCAAAAAATCAATCAAAATTTGCCATATTTTGACTCTGATACCAATTGATATTCAGTAATAATCAAACACAATTACAGATCAGACACTAAGAACAAGATTAAGATCAACACTAACCGAATGATTGATTAATCAGAGAGAATTACAAAACGGTTTCTTGTAGAATAAGCACTGAACCCTAGGAGAATATTCATACAAGACAAAATGAATTCCGTGCAATGAATGTATAATCCGTACTGCTACAGTACAACAACCATCTATTTATACACAACATTAACTATTGACATATTACAAAACATACCCCTAGACTTATATTCTTCATAAACAAAAGCTATTCCTAACATAATTTTTGGATAAAAGGTTTAGATTTACAAAAATTTGGGTTTTTTTTTAAGTATTTGTTAAAATATTTATAAAATTATTGTGTTTTTATAGTATTTATTAAAATATTTATAGATTTGTTGTGTTTTTTTAAGTATTTGTAGATTAGTTAATAGTATATAAACTATTTATACGTTTTATTGTGTAGTATATAATGTATAACTATTGTATTAGCGTATGTGTACGTGTATGTTAAAGTGTATGTATTATTATGTATAAATAATCTTTTAGGGTCAAAATCGTGAATTTTCTTAAATTTATTTGTAAAACTTTTGTGTGTGTGTGCGTGTTTGTATGTATTTAGTATATTATTATGTGTATTTGTATGTTAGTGTGTGTATTTAGTGTGTGTAGTTATATGTATTTAGTATATTAATGCATGTATGTGTGTGTTGGTCTGTTAAAGTGTATGTATTATTATGTGTAAATAATCTTTTAGGGTCAAAATCATGAATTTCTTAAATTTATTTGAAAAACTTTTTTTAGTGTGTGTATGTTAGTGTGTGTATGTTAGTGTTGTATTTGTGTGTTGGTATGTTAAAGTGTATGTATTATCATGTGTAAATAATCTTTTAGTGTCAAAATCATGAATTTCTTAAATTTATTTGTAAAACTTTTTTTAGTGCATTAGTATAGTAATGTGTGTATATATGTGAAGTATGTGTACAATATATTTTAAGGTAAAATGTTGATTATATAGATTAGTTAAAAAACAAAATCATTTAGTTTATGTATTAGTGTAAATTTAATTTAAAAATTAATTGATGTGAATTGTTTATTTCTATGAGAAAATGAGAAAATATACTCTTAAAATAGTGAAATATGTTTAGTGTGTGTTTGAGATTAGAATACATGTCTGTACGAAATTGATTTAGTAATTAATTTCAGACTGTCCCCTTTTGGGACTGCTTTTTGAAGAATTTATCTCATTTAGGATGTATATGTGTATTACATGATTATTTGTTTAAGAAATATTCAGTTGTCATTTTCTCTTTGCTTCTCGGGTATATGTACTTCTAAATATACTTGAAGCTAAGGGGAAATGCTCCTGAATTTTTCTTAAACAAGCAATCGTGTAATGTGCATTCACATATGAGATAAGGTTTTCGAAAAGTGGGTTTAGAAGCCTACCCGTGTAAATACTTTTTTCGTGTTTGATTTTTAAACTCATTTCGAGGTTGCTTTTCATATCATCGAATTTTAGTTCTCGTAGAGTAAACCTTAAACTCTAACTTACGTTTCGGTTCATAATGTCTATCGATAAAACCTGGACTACTGTTGAAACCCGTAATTCTCCTGAGTTCCAACAAGGACTCGACTCTTTTGTTGAGAGATGTAAAACACACGTCGACGATAGAGGTCAAACTAGATGCCTGTGTAGAAAATGTGGGAACAATAAGTTCACAAGAATTTCAATAATGAGATCTTATATACATAAAAATGGTTTCTTTCAATCTTATATTACATGGGTCTATCATGGTGAAAGTAGAACTCCGCTTCCAGTTGTAGATGACGTACCTCCAAGTAACGAGATGGCTAGTGTTATCGACGACGTTATGGGCGAGTTCAGGGGGAACGATAATAACGACGAAGAAGGGAACTCAGATACAGAGAGCATGGGTGTCGATGAAGGATTTCTTAAGTTGTTAGAAGAAGTCAATGCCGAATTATATCCTGGTTGTACTTGGTTTTCTTCCCTCGACTTTTTAGCAAAACTGATGCATATCAAGGTGAACAACAAATGGACTAATAGTTCGCTTGATCAACTCCTTGCATTGTTGCAATCTGAATTTCCAAAATAAATTAGGATTCCCACAACACATTATGTACCTAAAAAGAAACCACAAAAGATTGGTTGCGGTTATGAGTCGATAAGCGTGTGCAAAAATGATTGTTTTCTTTTCTGGAAAGAAGATAAGTCAATACAGTATTGTCATATTTGTAATAAGATTCGTTGGGTTGATAAAGACACAAAGGGTAAACTGGTACCTCATAAAGTGTTACGATACTTTCCTTTGACCCCCAGACTACAACGTTTGTAGTGTTCAAGATACACGACAAAGAATATGATTTGGCACAGTACCAGACGATTTGAAGAAGGTATGATGCGTCATCCCGTTGATGGATCTTCATGGAAATAATTTGACATAAAGTACCCTGACTTTGCAGCTGATGGTGTTATTCCATTTGGTAACATGAGTTCTACTTACACACGTGGCTGGTTGTATTCACCACACACAATCTGCCACCATGGCTATGTATGAAAGAGTCATCATTCATGTTGTATTTGTTGGTTCCCGATCCTAAATCACCCAGGAAAGACATTGATGTTTTCCTTAGGACGTTGGTGGAAGAGCTTAACAGTTGTAGTTGTGGTAGTCAGGCGTACGTACTAAAGACTTAATAACAAACACATTCTTTAACATGAAAACGGTGTTGTTATACACAATAAATGATTTTCCAGGTCGTAGTAGTCTATAGGGTTGGAGTGGACATGGGTACAAAACATGTCCGACTTGCAACGACGACACTCCTTCATGTCGTGTAACAAATAAAACAGCGTATTGGTCATCGCCGATTCTTAGCTCCTAACCACCCATGGAGAACGAGTTTGGAGTTCAACGGACAACACGAGTCAAGAGCCGCTCCGAGGCAGTTTAATAATGATGAAATAACAGCTCAACTAGATCGTGTTCCGACTCGTATACCGGGAAAACATCCCAACTTTGGAGGCGTTAAGAGAAAACGTGAGGTTTTTGAATTGAACTGGACTAAACGAAGTATATTCTTTGAACTCAAGTATTGGTCTTCTGTTCACTTGAAGCACAACTTAGATGTCATGCATATCGAGAACAATGTGTGTGATAGTTTATCAGGTACTCTTTTGATGAATGATAAGTCTAAAGACACGTCAAAGGCACGAATCGATTTGGAAAAGCTGAACATTCGAAAATCATTATGGTTCCAAAAGAGGGGTAACAAGTTATATAAAACCCCATCCAAAATACTCTTTCACGGATGTTGATCGAAAACATTTTTGTCAATTTATAAAAGGTGTTAAGCTGCCTGTGGGTTTGGATCTAAAATGCGCAAAAAAGTGACCATTAGTGATACTAACAGTGCTAGGTTGAAGTATCATGACTGTCACATTGTTATGCAACGTTTGATATCGATTAGAGTTAGAGATTTTTTGGGCAAAGATATATACACACCAATAGCACCAATAGTAGAGCTTTGTACATTTTTTAAGAAAATTTGCTCTAGAATGCTTCTGGTGGAGGATATGAGGAAGCTAAGGAAGCCATAATTACAATTTTGTGCAAATTAGAAATGATTTATCCTCCTGCATTTTTTGAAATAATGGTCCATTTAGTTTTGCATCCACCTGATGAAGCACTTTGTGGAGGCCCGGTATATATGAGATGGATGTATCTGTTTGAAAGGTATATGAGAAAACTAAAGTGTTGTCAGAAATAAGGCGAAACCTGAAGGTTCTATTGCTGAGGGTAATGTTGCTGAAGAAGCGTTAACATTTTGTTCAATGTACCTTCAAGATGTCAATACTAAATTCAATCGCCCTGAAAGAAATGAGGATGTTGTTTTTGAAGAAAAAAAGATGTGGGTGTTCGAATCTAAATTTTGACCGAGATGTGCAGCTGAAGTGAAATACCTTGATTTAACAGACAAAAAAACCTAGAATGGTTTGTTCTCGATAGTTTGAAGAAGTCACTGAATATATGAAGTAATTGTCCCATCTTTAACTTTGTTCTCATTTACTAATTCTAAATCTTTTTGTCATCAATGTAGTGAATTCAAATAAAAAAATTCACAAAGTGATCTAAAAACTAAATTCCCTAGTTGGTTCCTCCATAAGGTAATACAACATATAACAAATATATATGCTTGATTTTAATAGCTTATATATCAAACATAACACATAATTTATGTATGCTAGGTCTTTGAGATGCAAAAACAAAATTCTTCATTATACCACAAAGAGTTGTCGGCAATTTCATTTGGTGCGAATGTAATTGCCTATAATTATTCTGCTTGCATAGTCAACGGTGTCAGGTTTATGGTACATAGTCATCACGCACTACGAACAACACAAAACTCTGGGGTTTTAGTGGAGGGAGAAAATGAAGAGAAATATTTCGGGCAGCTAGAAGAGATCATCGAGTTGCATTATTCATATAAGTGCTCGATTGTTCTAATTCGGTGTAAGTGGTTCGATACTCAAAGGGGAGTTATATGTGAAAACAATATCACAAGTACCGACACACAATGCGAATGGAACAAAGATGATCAACTCATATTTGCTACACAGGCCAAACAAGTGTACTACTTTCGAGAACCTTTTCAAGGAGACAAAAACCATAACCATCGGTGGGTTTTCGAAATTGTTAATCATCGTAAAATTTGGAATATGCCAATAAAGATGGTCACATTGAAAATGTTGACGATGACTCCACCGAAAATGTCGACGTCATTCATACTAATTGTTCGTCTAATTGCAGACTTGTAATCGACTTTAGCCACTACTTTGAAAGCTTACACTCGTGATGTTAGTCTGCCAATGGGTGAAAGTGTTTTGATTACGATAGTGAAATGTCTAACGACGAGGCTGATTACATTAAGAATGATCACGATGAGAATGATTCCGATTGAAACACTTTATATTTATTAACATTTTACTTATTGTAATAGAAATATTTATATTTTGTTTGGTTCATTGTGCTATATTTGATGGATGATGTCATGGGACGAGGCCATGAGGGTAAGGGCCGTGAGGATCCACCACCTCCTGGTGGTCGAGGTCGTGGTGTTCACGAGATGGATGGTAATGTTTATTTATTTGTTATATTCATTTATTAATTATGATTAATCATGACTAATATTCTTTTAATTACAATTGTAGTAGTGTCAGCACATAGAAGAGGTAGGGCAAAAAACTTGAATCTCATGCCCACATGGTGAAGCAATGGGAGACAACCGTTGTCGTTACAGTTTGATTGTACTACAACTATGACGGTTAGCACCATAAATGACCTCTTTATGCGCGAGACTGCCGGAAACATGTAGCGGGATATCCCTTTAGATAGAGAGTCATGGAAAAAAGTTTCTCCCACCGAGAAACATGCTATGTATGTGCATCTTCGGGTAAATTATTTATATAAGTATAAATCATATCTTTATCTTTTATTACATTTTATTTGTCTAACATTATTATTATTATTTTTAGTCGTATTTTGATTTGCAAGGGGTTATGAAAGATCCTTCTGAAAGCAGGTTAAGGGAGGGTCTTGAATATATGATGTCTTCTCGTTATAGAGGTCGTAAAACTGAAGCGAATAAACAACTTTCTTGTAGTGTAAATACATATAATACTAATCAAATGGCCATCGTCTTCTCATTTCTCATGCAAGAGAAATAGGAGAGCATCTCTCACTACAAATTCCTCATTCTCTCTAAAACTATATGTCATAAAGAATTGATGATATTGCAAAATTTATGTTGCAAGATGATCAATAGGTGATAAACAACAAGAATCAACAATTATGCATAAGTCTACGACTTCCTGGAATAATACTTGAACATAAAACATAATTTGTTATTCAAACATCAAATTAACATGTAAAAGTTCATGATACATTAAACTAATCATATGCATGTCAATGTTTAAGGTCTAATTGATGTTGCATGTTAAAAAAATCTGAAAGGAATTACGAAGTTGCGTGTCTGATGGAGAGACGATGTCTCAGTATTAATTGTTGTCTGCTGAGAGGAGTCCGAGAGTTAAGAATATAGACCCTTAGACTTGGCCATAATGGCCAGCAACTGTGGTTTGTCATTTGAGTGTTTGATCATAAACCTTTTAATCGCCCTTCATCCTTCTATAATCTACAAGTTGTATATACATATATGTGCAGTGAGTTTGTGTAAAGGAGTTAGATCCCGAAACTCATAAGTCTCGGGCTGTCCATTACGAAAACAAAAATAGCAGCAGCAAAAGTAATAAACTTATGTGTATGCTGGTTATAAACAAGAACAACAACATAAATTATATATATGTGAGTGTTTAATATGGGTGTGTCTTTTAAAAGGAAGGAAACAACAGCCATAACCTAACTGAATATATGAACATATGTGCAGAATAGCGTGTGTGTTCTTGACCCGTGGTGCAAGGTATTAAGGTTTGAGTTGTGTTATGTGTAGCATGTATTATGTGTTTGTGATCACGAACATAATGAGTAGTGTATATATACAATAAGTGTGTGTTGTTGAGTCTCTGACCCCGACATTTAATCTCGGGGTGTGCTTGGTGTTCAATTTGTCAAAATAGAAACAGAACCAGCTGCCATATCATTCATGTAAGTGCATTAGAAATGTTCAATATGTGATTACGCGGCATGCATATTCTTGTGTGTGTGCATTTATAATTCTAAACAGAAACAGAGTAGTAACATGTATGTGTGTTGGCAAACAGATCAGCACCATATATAAAGTTTTGTGTGTAAGTGTTCAACCCATCAAAAACAGAAATAAATCAGCAACGTACGTGGGTGTTTATTATGTAAAAACAGAAACATTAGCAGCCCATATGTGTGTGTCAATCACTTTTATGAAACAGTAATAGTAGTCAAGAGTGTTTGTGTTAGAAATGCATTCAGGTGGGTGTTTCTATTGTAAAATTGTAAAATAGCTATGTGTGTGTACACAAACACACACACACACACACACATATATATATATATATATAGTGGGTTCAATGGAGAACTCGGAGACAAGGATGGCCCTTTATGGGGGCCATATGGGGCAATGGCCCAGGGCAACTAGTTATATGGGGCATCAAGATTTTACCCTAATATATATATTATGGCAAATTACCAAGAAAGGTAATATAAAATTCAAAAATTGTCAATAAAGGTAATGTAAAATTTCTTAGCCCAAGAAAGATAACATAAAATTCGAATTTGACCAAAAAGGGTATTGATGACAAATTAAGAAGGTAAATTTTTAATTTTATAATCCCTTTTTTGGTAAGAGAATAATATTTGATTATCTTTCTTGGCCTAGTATTTGAATTTAATGTTCTTTCTCGGCCAAAATAGATTTTTTATATTACCTTTCTTGGAAAAAAAAAAATTTACAATACCTTTATTGTTAAATTTTGTATTTTATATTACCTTTCTTGGTAATTTTCCCTGTATATTATACTAATCCCATTTTTAGTCCAATACACTAATGGGTACCTAGATGAGGCATACACGCACACAGGCCGTCACGAATTTGAAGTGATCGATTTCTCTCTCTCAATCAGAAGAGCCAAACGCAGAATAGTCTGGAAGGGAACAAAAAGTCGCATAAAAGAAAGGGATTTAGGGAAAGTTGCGTAGAAGATGGACGGTCACACACAAATCATGAATCAATTACAAATTCTTCATGGATGAGTCGACACCTCACGAACGATGTCACAAACAAATCACAACATATTACAAATTCCTAAACAAAGTCGCGTAGAAGAAAGGAAAACCCTACTACCTAGTTACAAATTCCTTACAAATTGCTCATGGAATTCTCAAATTCCTCATATCTAGCCGACGCAACTCACAAGATAATAACCCTAGTCGGCCAGTTTCCATACCTTGTTTTATATAATTTGTTTGTAGTGTCCATTTGTTTTTTGTTTAGACGTAGAATCCTTCTTCGTATTTTCTTCACAGGAGTTGGTACTTTTATCTCAATAGTGATACTGAAATACAACAAAAAGAGAGGTCAGTGTGCAACACAGGGGGATGACCCCTGTGAGGCACCTCCGACGCTCAAGTCAGACATAGTAGGGATAACGAGTGATCAGTTAGAAATATTATCTAGTGAAGAGAGATATGGTGATTGTTTAAGTATATTGTTGTGCTTACCTTCTTTGAGATGCGAGGGGAGATATATATACCTTCTTGTGCCCAACTCCCAATGGTTTCCAGAAGGGGACAAGGAACATCCCATTATCTGGGTAAAAGGTCCTACCCAAAGTCTGCGATGTGGATAATACTAAAACCAATGGGATTTGACTGCACCTCCGACTGTAGCTTTTCTGTCCTTTTTGTCTTATACATAAGTCAACACCAACCTTTATAGAGGAGTGGCTTTTCACTATTTTAGGATGGAGGCTACTAAATCTTTATGTCTAAAATATTTGACCCACACAAACAAGCCCCCTAGTCTGAAGTTCTAGAAGTCTAGAGCCTCAGACTCCGAGTAAGTGGGAAACATATATTTTAGAAGTTATTTTATTATCGGCTTTCAAAATAAATATTTTCCAAAGATTTTTAGTTAGCTAATGAAACGAATTCATACTTAAATACCTGGACGTTAGGGTTAATGATGGCACCGGATTAACTGACAGCGTTAATGTCATCCTCATGATGAGGAGTCCAAGTGGTTGCCTCCTCACCCTACACGTGTTCTCGCCAGTTATCATCGCCCATTTCTCTTTTGAGGGGGGATCTACGCCTTAAAAGACGGACCCGTTTCAAATTTTACTCCTTCCCCTCATTAATACACCTTTCTTTTTCCTCTCTTCTTTCAGAATTCTGGTTTCTTCCACTCTTCCTCGTGCGATCACATGTCAGTATTCCCTCCTCTTCTTCTTTTTAGTTTCTGTTCCATCTTCATTTCTCTACTCTCCGCTTGCTTTAGTTGTCTTGTTCAAAGATGGAAGAAATTAGGGTTAGTTTGGTGCGGCCAACGGTATCTGATAGATACTTTCGTACTCTTCTGAACGAAATCCATATTCCCGAAAGTCTTCATCCCTCTATTCCTTCGAAGAGGGATAGAGTTGATAGTTCTGCTCCCGGTCGTATTGCTATATACGCTAAAGCCCTAAAAATGGCTTATATGCGGTTTCCCATAAGCCCTTTTTACCTGGATGTGTTGGCTCATTACAAGATCCAACTTTCTCCCCTTGGTACTGAGAAGATACATTTGTTTGAAATGGCATGAAAGTCTTTGGGTAAAGAACCAAGTGTGGCGTTATTGAGAGTTTTCTTTAAGATAGGCATGAAAGGTGACTGGTGCACCCTCACAGCCCGTTCTAAACCTTTTCCTCGAATTCTGATTGGAGGTAGAAACTGTCTGAAAGATTGGAAGGACAAGTTTATTTGGGTTGATTCGGCCGTTATTGGTGATGATAGGGATTCTCTTCTTATATGGAAGGATGAGCATGACTCAGATGTGAATGATGTTCCGGAGGAAGATGAATATGATGTTTCCTGTAGGGACGCTCTGTGTCGAAAACGATTTCGCCTTCGTCCTTACCCAAAAGAAGTACTAGTGATGGCTGGGTTAAGCACCTCCTGGAAATATCTTGGATACTGTCACATCCTTGTTTTAAAACACGCTTGCTTATCCCAGGAATAATAATAAATGCATAAAGCTAAATAAAATATTACAATAACTCTTGCACTACACGTGCTACAAAGTTACAGTACTAAGTTGCTAAAAACATCCCAATATAAATAAAAGCAGCTACCCAGAACCCAAGGCATCATAAAGCTATACCACAAGCTGAAAGTGAGCTAAGTCCTCTGGGTTGATCAGACAATAGACCTAAGCAGAAGGTCCAGCTTGTTCTTTACCTTTTCCTGTAAAATAGTGAGTAGCAACTGTAAGCTATTGCTTAGTGAGTAAACAGATATTCATGAATGCATGTAAAATATGAGGCGAAAGTGCCTATAAAGGCTGTTATGCTTGCTTGCTTGTTTGCTTAATACCCAGAAAGAATGCTGCACGATTGAGACATTTCACGCAGAAAGGAGATGCCACCACTAGGGGTTTACCGCTGACAGATGATCAATCTGTGATGCGGGGCTAGCTACCCGCATAATGCGTAGGGATAGTGGTGAGCATCAGAATTGCTTGCTTGCTAAATATAATGCTAATGAGATGCACAAGGAAACGCTAAAACAAAGCTTGCTGTATAGTATGCAGAACAATAAACAGATAGCAGATAAATATGCATATTAATAGATCAAATGTAAGATCCGGCTAAGCTGGGCATCACCTGTACCACAGTGTTCGCCTTCACTCACAAAAGTCTATTGAATTCCAAAGAAGTCATATGGAAGCAATTTATGTCTCAATTTCATATAAAACATGTAAACAAGAATAAATATTACTCACAGTACTGAAAATGCTTGAAATACTCTGATTTGCTTGCTCGGGCTTATTACGCTTTAAATTGCTTTATAATGCTTGCACTTGCTTATCTAGGCTTTAATATATTCTGGCACTGGCTTTGACTCGCAACTGGGCTAAACGGCTTATGTATAATATCTGAAGTTTAATATTACAGAATGTCAGGATCTAAATATGAATTACCAAGACTAACTGATTTGAATTTATAGAGTATAAATCAATAATCTTGCTTTGAATAAAAGTTTAATCAAGAAGTGTGCGGAACAACACTTAATTATTTTAACAAAAACTTTCAGAATCAATAATGAATAAACACACAAGAAGTAATCAAGACTATTTGTATTGCTGAATTCAATGATTACAATCACCTCTAATCTGTTTGATTAGACGAAGAACACAGACTGTTCTTAGGGTTTTACAACCTTAGAGGCTTATGAAAACTTAATCAACAAAGCAATTACAGACTCAAAATATGCAGAAAACTCCTATACAATAGAAAGACCTATTCTATGTATTTATATTGCTTCTTGATATGTTTCCTTGACGAATAATGACTTCTCTGATAGTAGATATGCTGGAATCTTCACATAGATATCGTTTCCTGAAAATCAGCACTTTCTGTTTCTGAAACTGTTGAGCAGCTTGAATCCCTTGACAGCATAAGCAGAGCAGCTTGAGTTGTTTTGCTCTGGCAGCTTGAACTTTTACACTAGCAGCTCGAGTTTCTTCAACTAGCAGCATGAACTTTGTATTTACATTTAAAAACTACTAACAGTCTGAGAAGTTTAACTAACAGCTTGAATATACTTAAACTATTTCCCAACAATCTCCCCCTAACTTAAATTCTTTACACAAGACTTTAAGTTCTATACAAAAAATGGAAATGAATAAGTAAGCTGTTATTTACAAACCAAGGCGTACAAAACTTACAGCTGTGCAAGTTTATGATCTAAAGCCTTCAAAAATTCTCTCTTCATCTCTTCTTTATCACAAGATATTCTAGCTGATTTTATTTGCAGCAACATATCTTTTGAAAAATTGTAAAACTCAAGATTGAAGAAGATACCAGACCCATCTGTGAATTTGATTCTGTATGTCTTTGACTTGACAAACAGATCAATTTGCTTGATCTTTTTCTCTTTCCTCTCAGCATCTTCTATCTCTTGTCTTGCAAATTCAGGGTCAACCACTGTACTTAGATCTCTGATGAGTTGTTTAACTTGTGGAAGAGCAGATCTAACTTGTGTAACAGACCCTATGTTGTACATCTTTATCAGTTCATCCCTGGTCAGCTTCTGAACCATTTGCCAGAATGTATCAAACTCTTCTTCTGGTCCAGACTCTCTTCTTATTACAAACTTGACCCTTAAATCTCTTTCATCCAGTGACTTAGCAAACCAGTAGTTGATTTGAGGCTTTGTGAAATCATGTTGATCAATCAACTTCTCTATCTCCATGGCCTTTTGCAGTTGCTGATCAAATAGCACCCTCTTAACAGATGAAGGAATAGAAACAACTGCTTGATCAGTGGGAGCAGGTGTACTGGCAGCAGCTTCAGTTTGGACTGATTTTGTTGATGGTTGGACTTCTTGGGATGGTTGAGCTTCTGGAGAGACTTTTGTTTTCTTTCTTTTCTCCATTTCTTTGTCATGGATCTCCTGCAGCCTTTCAGTAGTCATGGACTGAGCCATTTTCTTTGGGATACCTGCTGCAAAGGCAAAATTGATTAAGAATCTTCTGTGCTCAGCCTTGGTGTGCCCTGTTGGCATTTTTCTCTTCATAGCTCCTTTCTTAACCACAAACCCCTTTAACTAATCACCTAACGTTTCATCATCATCCATTGGGGTTTGGGCTTGCTGATCTAATTCCTTGTCTTGTTCTTCTGCTATTCTTTTGGCAATTTCAGCATCAAAGGCAATTTGGGCTTCTTTGGAAGAGAATTTATGCTTTGGAGACTCAATGAGAATGCCCTTGCCCTTGTCTTTTGCAGCAGATGTTGTAGCTTGGACTGTGCTTGATGGAGCTTGAATGCCTTCCCTGATCACAACTCCGGTAACTTTTGAAGGAGCAGCTTGAGTTTCTAGGCTAACAGCTTGAGAAGCTGTTGGGACTGCTAGCCTAGAAACTGGAACTGTTGATGCTGCTTGGACTGACTTGGGAACCTCCTGATTCTCCCCCTTTTTGGAAGCATTGGTTTGGTCAGAAGGACCTACAACCTTTGCCCCTTGGGTTTGAATCATCTGCTCTAATTTCATAATTTTATTTCCACAGAGGGTGAACCCTTTGTGAAGATAATCCATTCGCTTATTCTGAGCTGCCTCTGCCTGTTTAAGTTCAAAAATTTGAGCCCCCTGTGCAGCAATGATGGACATTTGATATTCCAACATGGCTACAACAGGTTTCAGCTTGGGATCCGTCAAAAGCAAGAGTTGCAGACTTGTCTCAAGATCAGAAAACACCTGGGGTGATTGTGATCTATCACTGACATTAAGACCAGAGGTAGAAACTTCTGGGCCCCTCTTTTCTTGGTTCTGGGGACTTCCAGCTTGTGTTTGCACACTTGCTGTTGCTGTGAGCGTGGTCTTAGCTATGTTGGCCCTGTCCTGTGCCTCTTGTGCAGAGACATCAGTAGTGCCAGCCACAGAACTCACATGAATCATCTCTGAAGAGATGTTCACCTCCTGAGAGAGGATGGGAGTTTCCTCAATTGGTTCCCTTTGGATATTCTGTGCAGAAGTATCCTTCTGCACAGGGATATATAGCTCTTGTTGATGGGATGAGGAGGAAGGAGCTCCTGGTCCCCTTTTCCTTTTATATAAGAATTTTAGAGGGCGTCTTGGCTGTACAGAAGGATCAGAAGGAATTTGTGTATCATGAGGAGTGGGTTGGGGTCCTGGGGGTGAAGCAGGAATGTTGGGCTGTGTCTGCTCAGGACCCTCTCCTCTGTGTCTTGGAATGATGTTCATCATTGCAGAGGGCAATGGAACATCTACACTGACAAAATTGGCACTTGGCTTTATCAGCCTTTTGATTGAAGACAATGAGTGCCTATGGGAAACATGTATCCGTTTATGTAAATGTGGAGTTGTGCAGGTGAGTGCAATAATTTCTGCCAAAAACCTAGGATACATCAAAAATTTCCCATTCTTTAGGGAATGATGCCTTAACATTCCTTGAAAGATCATGTTTGAAAAATTGAACAGTTGGCCAGTAGAAAAGCACACTAAAGCAGTGGCAATATTTGAGGAAAACTCAGACCAACCAGTTCTTTTGGGGCTTAAACATTGCTGAATAATGTGCACAAGGTATTTCCATTTAGGAGAAAAATGTGCCTTAAGAAAAGTAAAAGAATCAGCAGGACCCCTATAACCAATATTTTGAAGACCAAAATGTAAAGCTTGAAGGGATAGGTCGGTCATACCTGAGGCATCTTGAAGATGCAAGTGATGTCTGATGGATTCCTCAGTGATATTGATGACAGTTCCATCAATCTTGGATATGAGAGTAGGCACTCCATTTATGGTTTGAACAGATGCATGATTCCAAAACTGTTCAATATGGGAGATGTATATAGTAGGGTTTATGGTTAGGGCATAATGGATATGGGAGTGCCTGAGGAAATCCGTCATTGCATGAAACGGTTGAAGTTCAGAGTGTTTTAGGGTGTATGGGAGGCAATTATGCTCTTTTACAAACTCCATTGATGAAGAAACAATGGTTTAGGGTTTGAAAGAAGAATGTGTGATTCGTTCAGAGAGAAAGCAAGGGGCCGTGGAAGAAGAATTTGTAACTGGTAGTTACAACTGAACGAAATCGGGACCTTTAAAGGTTTTGAAAAGGTTGGGTCCCGCGCACACATTTGAAAAAAAATTACCCAAGTACCCTGCACACTTTGACAGGTCAAGTGAAAATAACTAGCAGTCCGAGAAAATGAACTAGCAGCATGAGAAAATTCTCATGCTGTTAGTTTAAACTTTTGCAACTTTTCAATGAAACAGTGTCTCCCCCTTAAATAAGCATACTGTGTAGATAATAATGAAAACCAATTAATCCATGTTTACCATACCAATATTTGATACTAGGAAAGTGAACCTTCCCACATCAAAAGGTTTTGTAAATAGATCAGCTAACTGATCATCTGTATGTATTTTGGTAACTTGGATTAACTTCTTTTCATTATAGTCTCTGATGAAGTGAAATCTGATTTCTATATGCTTGGTTTTTGGGAATTTCACTGGGTTTTGCACAATGCTGATTGCACTTGAATTGTCAATATAAATAGGAGTGGATAAGAAATTCATACCATAGTCTCTTAGTTGATTTTGAATCCACATTACCTGGGAGCAGCAGCTTTCAGCTGCTACGTATTCTGCTTCAGTGGATGATGTGGAGACAGTTGTTTGCTTTTTGCATTGCCAGGAGACCAGTCTTGCTCCTAAGTATTGACATCCACCAGTTGTGGATTTCCTGTCAATGTTGCATCCAGCATAGTCACTGTCAGAATAAGCAGTTAGTTCAAAAGGAGAGTCTTTAGGATACCATAGGCCTAAATGTGGTTGGCCTTTAAGATATCTAAAGATTCTCTTAACAGCAACCAAGTGAGAATCCTTTGGAGAGCATTGAAACCTAGCACACACACAGACAGCAAACATAATATCAGGTCTGGAAGATGTTAGATACATGAGAGATCCTATAAGAGATCTGTATAGATGAATGTCCACATCTATGCCATCTTTGTCAGTATGGAGCTGTTTATGAGGATCCATTGGAGTGCTTGCAATCTTTGTGTCTTGATAGCCAAACTTTTCCAGTATGTCTTTCACATACTTTGATTGACATATGAAAAGACCAGTAGGCTTCTGTTTAACCTGCAGCCCTATAATGAATGTGAGTTCCCTCATTGAACTCATTTGAAACTTTTTGTGCATTAGGGCCTCAAACTCTTTGCACAAACCATCATTGGTTGAACCAAAGATGATGTCATCAACATAGATTTGGACAAGCAGAATCTCATCTTTGATAGACTTAGTGAAGAGTGTTTTGTCCAAAGTGCCTCTCTTGAATCCATTCTGTAGAAGATATGATGATAGAGTGTCATACCATGCTCTGGGGGCTTGGTGAAGACCATAGAGAGCCTTGTCTAGCTTGTACACCCTGTCTGGATACTTGTAATCTTCAAAACCAGGAGGTTGACACACATATACTTCCTCTTCAATTGTCCCATACAGGAAAGCAGACTTGACATCCATTTGATACACTTTAAATCCTTTGATGCTTGCATAGGCTAGAAATAGTCTGATGGCTTCAATTCTTGCTACTGGAGCAAATACATCATCATAATCTATGCCTTCTTCTTGAGTGTACCCTTGTGCTACTAGTCTTGCTTTGTTCTTGATGACTATCCCTCTCTCATCTTTCTTGTTTCTGAACACCCATCTTGTACCAATTGCTCTCTTACCTTTAGGAAGATCCACCAGAGTCCATACATTCTGAATTTTGAACTGTAAAAGCTCTTCTTGCATAGCTTCAATCCAGGATGAATCTTTTAATGCTTCTAATGCCTTTTTGGGTTCTAGTTGAGACATGAAACAGGCATGTTCAAAAGCAGCTAGACTGAATTCAGGGACTGCTTGTTCAGCAGCAGCAGTCTCATTGTGAACCATTTTCCTTGTTTGAACAGGAGTGCTTGGATCACCCAGTATTTGATTGAGAGGGTGATACTTGTGAACCCTTAGTGTGGGCTCTCTCTCTGTTTGAAAAGAAGTTCCAAGATTTGTATCATCTCCATCAGAACTAGTAAAAGGATCAGCTTCAGGAACAGCCTGTCTTGAATCTGGGACTGTGTCCTTTTGTGTTGGAGCTGTTCTCTCAGGTCTTGGGAGCGGCAGTTCAGTATCTGGATGTGCATCATGTTGGGCATTCATATAACACCTTGCTTTTTATTTGCATTTTTATTTTTAGTAATTTTGAGCAATTTGCGTAAAATGATGTAATTTCGAGGTTTGGTATAAATAGGAGCCGAGAGTTCATTTTCTCATTTCTTGCAAGACATATTCCATTCCAGAGCTCCTCTCTCTAGAATTGAGCTTCTCTCTAGCTTTTCTCCCAAACCGACCGGCCAAATCTCGTGTTCTATACGTTAACGGAAAGATCTCGAAGAGTACTACGTGAATCTCCTATTGCATGTACGATTTCATACGGATTTGAGGTAAGAAATGTCATTTTCGACTTCTGCATTTTCGGTTTGAAGTGCAAAATTCGAGTTTATTATTTTTAGGCGATTTAAAGCTAATTTCGTATGAATTTTAGCTAGAATATGATAGATAATGTATAATATAACTAAACCGAGGCTTATTACTTAGATTATTTGTGGATTTGAGGCTTGAAAATGCATGTTTAAAGCTGTAGTTTATGAACAAACTCGAGTATGTATAGAACAGACTCGAAATGCCAAGAACAGACTCGAATAGAGCTAGATTCGAGATATGGGTCTCGAATCTATCCTCAGATTCGAATGAGGTTCGAATCTAACCCCTCCCCTGTTCGAGTCTGGCTTCGAATCTAACCCAGTTCGAGTCTGGCTTCGAGTTTGATACTCAGATTCGAGTCTGGCTTCGAGTCTGATGCTCAGATTCGAATCTAGCCCCTAAATTTCGAATCTAATTGATAAAATTTACGAACAACGCATAAATTAGCAAAATAAATAGCAAAATATTTAGCTAGAAGTTATGGCTTATAGATATTGGAATATTGAGCTAGCAATATTAATTTAGCACATGTTCTGTAATATTGAACTTCAGATATTATACATAAGTCGTTTAGCCCAGTTGCGAGTCAAAGCCAGTGCCAGAATATATTAAAAGCCTAGATAAGCAAGTGCAAGCATTATAAAGCAATTTAAAGCGTAAATAAGCCTGAGCAAGCATTACAGAGCATTTCAAAGCATTTTCAGTACTGTGAGTAACAGTTATTCTTGTTTACATGTTTTATATGAAATTGAGACATAAATTGCTTCTATGTGACTTCTTTGGAATTCAATAGACTTTTGTGAGTGAAGGCGAACACTGTGGTACAGGTGATGCCCAGCTTAGCCGGATCTTACATTTGATCTATTAATATGCATATTTATCTGCTATCTGTTTATTGTTCTGCATACTATACAGCAAACCTTGTGTTAGCGTTTCTTTGTGCATCTCATAAGCATTATATTTAGCGAGCAAGCAATTCTGATGTTCACCACTATCCCTTGAGCATTATACGGGTAGCTAGCCCCGTATCACAGATTGATCATCTGTCAGCGGTAAACCCATAGTGGTGGCATCTCCGTTCTGCGTGAAATGTCTCAATTGTGCAGCGTTCTTTCTGGGTATTAAGCAAATGAGCAAGCAAGCAAGCAAGCATAACAGCCTTTTTAGGCACTTTCGCCTCATATTTTACATGCATTCATGAATATCTGTTTACTCACTAAGCATTAGCTTACAGTTGCTACTTACAATTTTTACAGGAAAAGGTAAAGAACAAGCTGGACCTTCTGCTTAGGTCTATTATCTGATCTGCCCAGAGGACTTAGCTCACTTTCAGCTTGTGGTATAGCTTTATGATGCCTTGGGTTCTGGGTAGCTGCTTTTATTTTTAATTTTAATTGTGATGTTTTTAGCAACTTAGTACTGTAACCTTGAAGCACGTGTAGTGCAAGACTTATTGTAATATTTTATTTAGCTTTATGCATTTATTCTTATTTCCTGGGATTAGCAAGCGTGTTTTAAAGCAAGGATGTGATAGGATGGTATCAGAGCACATTAGTTTGAGGGATTCAAGCGTTAGCAATAATACTTGGACTCAAACTTTTAAGCAAAGATATTAGCTTCGAATATCTAGGCTTTAACTTGACCTGAGATAGGCTTTGACTTTGCTTTAGGAATTGGGAAATGGGGTAGAATAGGAGTTATGCCTATTCTTATGCAAGTATTATTTATATAATTTCAGAACATGTCTGGATCTGGTGAAGGAGCTGGAGGTGGACTCACTCCTGAACAGATCATGCAAATAATGCAAACAATGCTTAATGAGAACAATGAGCGTCAAGCTAAGTTTTTGCAAGAACAGTTTCGTGCTCGTGATGAAGCCGAAACTAGGCGAAGGGAAGAACGCCAGAAGAAGCAGCATGAAGACACTGGACGCCGAAATGATGACACCGACGAGGAGGAAGCCCCTGTAGTCCCTCCTAAGGGCTGCAACTTCCGTTACTTTAAGGCTTGCGGAGCTCAACCTTTTAAGGGTGCTGCAAACTCGATTGAAGCGCTCGAGTGGATCACTGGCATTGAGCGAATATTTCTCATCAGCGACTGTGTTGAAGCATCCAAGGTCAGCTTTGCTACTACACTGTTCGAGGGTGGCGCTGTTATGTGGTGGAGATCTCAGGAAAACATGCACGGAGCCAACTGGATTAAGTCCCTATCTTGGGATGAATTTAAGGTTATTTTCTTTCGTCAGTACTGCCCAGCTGATGAAAAGAAGCGTTTGGAAGAGAAGCTGATGTCTCTTACTCAGGGAACCAAATCGGTGACTGAGTATGAGAATGAATTCACCCGACTAAGCTTGCTGTCTGACTATCAAGTCACTACTGAAGAGCGAAAGATCGACCGTTTTCTTATGGGTCTGCATCCTGAATATCAGAAGTTCTTGAAGCACCGGGGATATACCAACTATGCTGACTGTGTTGAAGCTGCTCGAATTCTCGAGCAGGATTTTATTCGAGCTGGAGGAGTTCCTACTTCCTCTATTAACCCGACATGTCCATCACCGCCCAAGAAATCGCGCACCGGAAGCTATTCTGGATCTTCATCCAGATATTCTCAGCCACAGCAGAAGCAATACCGACCTCAGCAACAACATCAACAACAACAGCAAAGACAAAATCAACCGGCCCGGCATAGCACATCGCGAGGAGGTTCTAGTCGCCGTAACGAGCCAACTAGGAGTCAGAATCGCGCATTCCAAATAACAGCCGAGCAAGCGAAGGAAATACCAGATGTGGTATCTGGTACGTTTCTTGTTAACTCTATCCCTGCTAGAGTTATTTTCGATTCAGGAGCCAATCGCTCTTTTATATCAAGTGCATTTGCATCTAAGCTTGGAATTACTCCGACAACTCTGCCTGTTATATTTGATATCGAAACGGCCAGTAACGTGTGCGTGTCCACCGATAAAATTTACCGCGACTGCATAATTCTGTTAGATAATTGCACGTTCCAACTTGACCTCATTCCTATGGACTTTCACGAATTCGACGTCATCGTCGGTATGGATTGGCTTGATCATCATGACGCCAACATTGTCTGCAAGAAGAAGTTGATAAAGCTCACTACACCGGATGGCCGCAGTATCTGCATCTATGGTGACAGAAAGAAAGGTGACTTATGTTTAATTTCTGTAGTCAAAGCTAGGAAACATATAGCTAAGGGTTGCGTGTCATACTTAGCATATGCAATAGATGCTAAGTCTGAAAAGAAAACTTTAGCCGAGGTACCGATAGCCTCTGAATTTCCAGATGTCTTTCCCGAGGACATCTCTGGACTTCCACCAGACCGTCAGGTGGAGTTCAGAATTGATTTAGTGCCCGGCGCGGCACCAATTGCTCGAGCCCCGTATAGACTTGCACCTGCTGAGATGCAAGAAATGATGAAGCAATTGCAAGAATTGCTTGACAAGGGACTCATACGACCAAGTTCATCTCCCTGGGGAGCTCCTGTTTTATTCGTTAAGAAGAAAGATGGGACTCTCCGGATGTGCATTGATTATAGGGAGTTGAACAAGGTAACAATAAAGAACAAATATCCATTGCCCAGAATAGACGATCTTTTCGACCAGCTTCAGGGAGCCAGTTACTTCTCAAAGATCGATCTTAGATCTGGGTATCATCAGCTCAAAGTTCATGAAGAAGACGTCCCTAAAACGGCTTTCCGTACTAGATATGGGCATTACGAGTTTCTTGTTATGCCCTTTGGCCTTACAAACGCTCCTGCGGCGTTCATGGATCTGATGAACCGCGTTTGTAGACCAATGCTCGATAAGTCTGTTATCGTCTTTATAGACGATATTCTCATCTACTCGAAAACTGAAGCTGAGCATGCTGTGCATCTTAGAGAGCTGCTAGAGTTGCTGCGCAAGGAGCGACTTTACGCCAAGTTCTCTAAATGCGAATTTTGGTTGCGACAAATACAATTCCTTGGTCATGTGATATCTGGTGAAGGAATCTCTGTGGATCCTTCTAAGATAGAAGCCATTCAAAATTGGGAAGTTCCCAAATCAGCTACCGAGATCCGAAGTTTCTTGGGATTGGCGGGTTACTACCGTCGATTCATTAAGGACTTCTCAAAACTAGCCATGCCTCTTACATCTCTTACTCGCAAGAATGTTCCCTTTATTTGGGAAGAAGCTCAAGAGAACGCATTCCAAACTTTAAAACAGAAACTCACCGAAGCACCTATTTTGGCCTTACCCGAAGGCAATGAAGACTTTGTGGTCTTCAGCGATGCTTCATATCAAGGGCTTGGGTGTGTTTTGATGCAAAGAGGCAGAGTCATAGCATATGCTTCTCGCCAGCTTAAGGATCATGAAAAGAGTCATCCGACTCATGACCTTGAACTTGCTGCTGTGACTTTTGCGTTGAAAACATGGCGGCATTATCTCTACGGCACCAAATGTCAGCTGTATACGGATCACAAGAGCCTTAAGTATATTTTCAGCCAGAAGGAGCTCAACATGCGCCAGCGACGCTCCATGGAACTCATCAAAGACTATGACTGTGATATTCTTTATCACCCTGGCAAAGCGAATGTGGTGGCCGACGCATTGAGTCGTAAATCCTACTCTGCTAAATGTCTCTATACCTTGACTCATACTTCGTTTTCATCTACTCTGATTGATGAAATTCTCGTTTCTCAAACCGAAGCCCTAAAAGAAGAAAACCTCAACTCTGAGGACATGAAAGGGCAACTTCAGTTCTTAACCGATAGCCCTCGTGGCTTGAAGCTTTTCAAAAATCGTGTCTGGGTTCCGAAATTTGGTAATGTTCGACAGAAAATTCTTTCGGAAGCCCACTGTTCTAACTTCTCGGTACATCCTGGCAGCACCAAGATGTACAACGATCTAAAAGTCGAGTATTGGTGGCCCGGTATGAAAAGAGACGTAGGCCAATATGTTGATAATTGTGTTACATGCCGATTAGTCAAAGCGGAGCATCAGCAGCCTTACGGCAGTCTTCAGCCCTTACCGATCCCCGAGTGGAAGTTCGATCACATAACTATGGACTTTGTGACGAAGTTGCCGACTACACGAAGACAGCACGACGCAATATGGGTTATCGTGGATCGCCTAACCAAGGTCGCACATTTCATTCCGATTCGCGAAAACTATTCACTTGAGAGACTAGCCAAGTTGTACATAGACGAGATCGTTACGCGACACGGAGTGCCACTGTCAATTGTTTCGGATCGCGACAGTCGGTTCACTTCAAGGTTCTGGAGTGCACTGCAAAATGGATTAGGCACTAAGATCAGAATGAGCACAGCGTATCATCCACAGCCTGATGGCCAGAGTGAGCGTACGATCCTTACACTCGAAGACATGCTGCGGGCATGTGTTCTTGAGTTTAGCGGTAGTTGGGATGACCACTTGCAGTTAGCAGAATTTTCTTATAACAATAGTTACCACTCATCCATCAAAGCCGCACCTTTCGAAGCCTTATACGGACGCAAATGCCGAACTCCTACGTATTGGCATGAAGCCGGTGAAGCACCAATCGCCAGTCCCGAGCTACTTCAGCAGACAAATGAAAAGATCCGAATCATACGTCAACGATTGGAAACTGCTCAATCTCGACAGAAATCGTATCACGACCGACGCCATAAACCTTTAGAATTCCAGAAGGACGACTATGTTGTATTAAAAGTCTCGCCGATGAAAGGTGTGTTCAGATTCGGCAAGCGTGGCAAGTTAGCACCACGATTCGTTGGTCCTTTCAAGATCACCGAGCGTGTTGGAACTCAATCTTATCTGTTGGACTTGCCAAGCGAACTGTCCAACATACACCCCGTGTTTCACGTTTCGCAACTAAGGAAGTGCAAAGAAGATGACAGAGAAAAGTGGGCCGATCATCTGACTTATAAGATTAATGAGAAGCTGCAATGTGACGAGCCTGAAGTCATTCTAGAGACAAAGATGAAGAAGTTGAGAAATCGAGAGGTAGCAATGGTGTTGGTGCAATGGAGAACTTCTCACGGAACTTCTCAGACCTGGGAATCTGAGCAGGACATGAGAGTTCGATATCCGCATCTGTTTGAGCCTTAGGTACTTCGAGGACGAAGTGCAAGCGTGGTGGGCTCATACTATAACACCTTGCTTTTTATTTGCATTTTTATTTTTAGTAATTTTGAGCAATTTGCGTAAAATGATGTAATTTCGAGGTTTGGTATAAATAGGAGCCGAGAGTTCATTTTCTCATTTCTTGCAAGACATATTCCTTTCCAGAGCTCCTCTCTCTAGAATTGAGCTTCTCTCTAGCTTTTCTCCCAAACCGACCGGCCAAATCTCGTGTTCTATACGTTAACGGAAAGATCTCGAAGAGTACTACGTGAATCTCCTATTGCATGTACGATTTCATACGGATTTGAGGTAAGAAATGTCATTTTCGACTTCTGCATTTTCGGTTTGAAGTACAAAATTCGAGTTTATTATTTTTAGGCGATTTAAAGCTAATTTCGTATGAATTTTAGCTAGAATATGATAGATAATGTATAATATAACTAAACCGAGGCTTATTACTTAGATTATTTGTGGATTTGAGGCTTGAAAATGCATGTTTAAAGCTGTAGTTTATGAACAAACTCGAGTATGTATAGAACAGACTCGAAATGCCAAGAACAGACTCGAATAGAGCTAGATTCGAGATATGGGTCTCGAATCTATCCTCAGATTCGAATGAGGTTCGAATCTAACCCCTCCCCTGTTCGAGTATGGCTTCGAATCTAACCCAGTTCGAGTCTGGCTTCGAGTTTGATACTCAGATTCGAGTCTGGCTTCGAGTCTGATGCTCAGATTCGAATCTAGCCCCTAAATTTCGAATCTAATTGATAAAATTTACGAACAACGCATAAATTAGCAAAATAAATAGCAAAATATTTAGCTAGAAGTTATGGCTTATAGATGTTGGAATATTGAGCTAGCAATATTAATTTAGCACATGTTCTGTAATATTGAACTTCAGATATTATACATAAGCCGTTTAGCCCAGTTGCGAGTCAAAGCCAGTGCCAGAATATATTAAAAGCCTAGATAAGCAAGAGCAAGCGTTATAAAGCAATTTAAAGCGTAAATAAGCCCGAGCAAGCATTACAGAGCATTTCAAAGCATTTTCAGTACTGTGAGTAACAGTTATTCTTGTTTACATGTTTTATATGAAATTGAGACATAAATTGCTTCTATGTGACTTCTTTGGAATTCAATAGACTTTTGTGAGTGAAGGCGAACACTGTGGTACAGGTGATGCCCAGCTTAGCCGGATCTTACATTTGATCTATTAATATGCATATTTATCTGCTATCTGTTTATTGTTCTGCATACTATACAGCAAACCTTGTGTTAGCGTTTCTTTGTGCATCTCATAAGCATTATATTTAGCGAGCAAGCAATTCTGATGTTCACCACTATCCCTTGAGCATTATACGGGTAGCTAGCCCCGTATCACAGATTGATCATCTGTCAGCGGTAAACCCCTAGTGGTGGCATCTCCGTTCTGCGTGAAATGTCTCAATTGTGCAGCGTTCTTTCTGGGTATTAAGCAAATGAGCAAGCAAGCAAGCAAGCAAGCATAACAGCCTTTTTAGGCACTTTCGCCTCATATTTTACATGCATTCATGAATATCTGTTTACTCACTAAGCATTAGCTTACAGTTGCTATTCACAATTTTTACAGGAAAAGGTAAAGAACAAGCTGGACCTTCTGCTTAGGTCTATTATCTGATCTGCCCAGAGGACTTAGCTCACTTTCAGCTTGTGGTATAGCTTTATGATGCCTTGGGTTCTGGGTAGCTGCTTTTATTTTTAATTTTAATTGTGATGTTTTTAGCAACTTAGTACTGTAACCTTGAAGCACGTGTAGTGCAAGACTTATTGTAATATTTTATTTAGCTTTATGCATTTATTCTTATTTCCTGGGATTAGCAAGCGTGTTTTAAAGCAAGGATGTGATAATTCAGGACCCCTGGAGGATCACATGACAGAAGTGGTAGAGTGGTGTAATCATCCCAACTTGTTGAATCTGCAACAGTCTGAAATTTTGTGCCAACAGCTTGAGAAGATGTATTGACAGCATGAGAATTTGTGTTAGCAGCTTCAACCCTGTATGCATCAGCTTCTGCAGTATACTCAATAAAGCTCAGAGAATGTGTTAGCGAATCTAAATCAAACAACCAATCAGGACCAGTGCCTTTGATATTAGCAGTATTTTCATTAAATTCAACATTGACACTTTCTTCAGTTGTTTTAGACACACTGTTGTATACTCTATAGGCTTTGCTTTGAATTGAGTATCCTACAAAGAATCCTTCTTCAGCTTTACTTTCAAACTTTCCTAAGTGAGTGTTAGTGTGAAGAATAGTACATGGGCATCCAAAAGGCTTGAAGAAAGCAATTAGGGGACTTTTGTTATGGAATAACTCATAGGGAGTTTTCCCTTTTGATTGAACAAATTGAACCCTATTTAGAACATAACAGGCTGTATTAACAGCTTCTGCCCAGAAAGTCATTGGCAGATTTGAATCAGCTAACATTGTTCTAGCAGCCTCAATTAATGTTCTGTTCTTTCTTTCAGCTACACCGTTTTGTTGTGGTGTTCTTGGTGCACTATATTGTCTAGCAATGCCTTTGGAATCACAGAAACTGTTTAGAATGTGGTTTTTAAATTCAGTTCCATTGTCTGATCTTATCACCTTAACTTTGGAATTTGATTGGTTTTCTATCTTAAGGATAAAAGACTTAACTAGCTCAGCAGTTTCATCTTTGGACCTAAGAAAGTAAACCCAAGTAAATCTGGTGAAATCATCAACAATGACTAAACAGTATGCCCTTTTATTCAAACTCAAAACAGATGTTGGACCAAATAGATCCATATGTAGCAACTGAAGGACAGATGAGATTGAATTTACTTCTTTGGTCTTATGAGAAGTTTTGTGTTGCTTACCTTTAAGGCATGCTACACAATGATCATCACAAATGAACTCCTTTTGTGGTAAGCCTCTTACCAGATTCTTTTTAACTAAAGCATTCATGGACTTGAAGTTCATGTGACACATCCTTCTATGCCAAAGAGCAGACTCATTTGATGATGCTTTGGATATTAAACAGCTTAAAGTATTTGATTTAGATAAGAGATCTGTGTCCAGGCAGTAAACATTGTCCTTTCTTGGTGTTCTTAGTAAAACAAGTTTTTCAGGAACTTTGAAATCTTTTGAAAGAACAATGCACTCAGAATCTGTGAACAGAACAATTTTTGTTTGTCACAGATTTGAGAGACACTTAATGAATTGTACTTAAGCTGTTCAACATACAAAACATCATGGAATATCATGTTGCCTGCATTAACAGTACCTTTACCTGTAACCTTACCTCCTTTTGAGTTGCCTCCAAATGCAACAAAACCTCCATCAAAACCTTTGAAATTTGACAAGCATTCAGAGTTGCCTGTCATGTGCCTAGAGCATCCACTGTCCAGATGCCATCTTGTTCTATGAGGAGACCTGTGGTTGCCCTGCACAAATAACAGCTTAGTTTGTAGTGGAGTAAACCCAAACCAAATTGGTTTTGGGTTGGCCTTGTACATTGACATAACTAAATACTGTTTTTGACTTCTTATATATAGTGAGATCTACTGATGGAGTCTTTGGAGAGTATTTGGTGATTATATGAGGTATCCAACTATTTTGATCATCTTTTCTGCTAACAGTCTCAGATGGTTCACTAGCAGCTCCAGATTGATGCTCAGCAGTTTGAGCTGTGTTGGTAGTGCTAACAGTTTCAGTTTTTGCACTAACAGTATCAGATTTTGTCTTAACAGTCTGATCTTTTGCATTAGCAGTTTGAGCATCAGATTTGTCCTTGACACACCATATTTGTTTAAAACTTGATTTAGGCTTTGCCAAAACTTGTTTTTGATGTGTGGACTGTTTTTTATTAACTTTGTAAAACCTGTGAGCAACTGTTTTCTTTGGAACTGTTGTGGAAGGTTTCACTTTTGAGTGTTTTGCCTGAATAAGATTTGATTTTGTGTGAGACACAGTCTGTTTTGCAACAGCTGGTTTGTAAAAACAATCTTTGGCTAAGTGATTCTTCCTTCCACAGTGAAAACATCTTTTGACAGTTTGAATTGGAGAACCAGACTTTTCTGCCAATTTCTGGTTCTTGTTTCTCTGATTTCCTCTTATCTGCTGTTGTTTAGGAAACTTTTGAACACCATGCTTTTGGCATGTGTAGACAGAAGCAATTTTACCTCTTTTATTTCCTTTTGATGAAGATGCAGTGTTACAGTTAGAATGTACAGAATCTTGTTGAGTAGCATTGCATACACTCATCTTCTCTTTTCCTTTCTTACTGGGGGCTTGGACCTCTATGGGTGCACTCATTGTGTCACAGTCTCTATTTTGACTCTTATCTTCCTTTAATTCAGGACTGTTATCAAAAATAGGATCTACAATAGTCATAGACTCATCTAGTGGTTCATTGACAAGTCTATCAGCAACCTCACTCATTGGATGAATGTACTTGTTATTGTATGGAGGTGGAGTAGCTCTGTATCCTATTCCTTCTTTGGGATTGACCTGAGATTTCACTCTATCTTTAAATTGGACTTCCATTAGGTGTTCCAGCTTTTGATTTGCTAACTTGAAGTTTCCTAGATCTATGTTAACAGATTCTAGTTTCTTATTAGCCTCAAACACCTTTTGTTCAGTCTCTTCTACCTTTTTATTCAGAGATTCTATTTTCTTATTTAGCTCCTTTTTCTCCCACTCATGATAGGTTCTATCATACCCCATTTGAATCTCATTATCCTTATAATCATTGATCTGTTTTTCCAGATCTTCTATGGCTTGCATGTATTCATATCTCCTTTCTTCCATCTTAGCTAGAGTTTTGCACATGCTCTCATTATGATCTCTGTACTTTTTAACCATATTTTTGCATGATTGAGAGCAGAGTTTAGAATTTACCTCAGAGGGTAGTTCAGTGGAGGAGACATTTGATGTTTCTGCCATTAGAGCTTGATTTTGAAATTCTTCCTCTGTCTGATCACTCCAGTCAAACACATTTGTCTTCTTGAGAGACAAGTGCTGTTGATGATGATATTTGAATGGGCTGTGAAGTCCTTGATGGCTGTTGACCTTGAGATCTACATTCTCTGGCAAAGTGACCAAGCTTATGGCATTTATAGCATTCCACTTTTGATTTATCAAAAGATGGTTTGCCTTCTGTCTTGGCTTGAAAGTTGCTCCTTCCAGTTCTTTTCAGAAATCTTTTGGCCCTCATGGTCAGCATTGCATGTTGCCACTTTAGATCCATCTCTTCAAGATCATCTGGATGAATTTGTTCCAAGTCTTCAACATTTAGAGCAAATAATCCATCATTGGCAACAAAAGCCTCATAGTTAGTTTCAGCAGAATTGCCATCACTACCTGAAAAAGAATCACAATTATTAGATTTTTCAGAAGACAGAAGAGCAGTATTGTGATTATATGAAAAGGATTTCTTTTTAGTATCAATCGCAGTCTCAAAAACTCTTAAACTGTTATACAGATCATCCAATTCTATCTCATCAAGAGTGTCATTTGTTCTCCATTGTGCAGCATAGACTGTCCATTCTTCTCCAAGAGATCTGAGAAACTTTCTGGTGACTTCATCTTGATCCAGATTGACCTTTGCACTTTCCAGTTCACTTATCAGTTTGTTGAACCTGTCAAAAATTTGAGTAAGGTTTTCATTCTTGCCACCAGAAAAGTTTTCATACTGCTGTTTCAAGAGGTCCTTTTGGTTTCTCTTGGTACTGGCATTACCAGCAAACCTCTTCTCTAAGGCATTCCAAAGAGAATGAGCAGTATAAAACTTTTTGAACTGATGTTGATAAGCATTAGGAATGGCTATTTGTAACAGTGTAAGTGCTTTTACTTCATTCATTCTAGCCTTCCTTTCAAGTTCAGTTTTTGGAGGAGTTTTGACTGGTTTTCCCTCTTTATCAAGTTCTGGATCAACTACAGGAGGAAATTCAACAGCTTCCCATATGGCATAATCAATGAATTGAATATGCTGTTGAACCCTGAGTTTCCACATCTCAAACTCAGTGGGCTTGAGCATAGGCACTTTGAGTCCTTGTCCAGATCCACTGCTGCTGTTTTCAAATTCCATTGCAAAACAATTAAAAATTTAAAAGAAAGTTTTTTTGACTTTGAAAAAACAAAGAGTAACCTGGTTTGAAAAACCTGATTTGAACAATCTGGTTTGACAAACCTGGCTCTGATACCACTTGTCAGGATCTAAATATGAATTACCAAGACTAACTGATTTGAATTTATCAGAGTATAAATCAATAATCTTGCTTTGAATCAAAGTTTAATCAAGAAGTTTGCGAAACAACACTTAATTATTTTTACAAAAACTTTCAGAATCAATAATGAATAAACACACAAGAAGTAATCAAGACTGTTTGTATTGCTGAATTCAATGATTACAATCACCTCTAATCTGTTTGATTAGACGAAGAACACAGACTGTTCTTAGGGTTTTACAACCTTAGAGGCTTATGAAAACTTAATCAACAAAGCAATTACAGACTCAAAATATGCAGAAAACTCCTATACAATAGAAAGACCTATTCTATGTATTTATATTGCTTCTTGATATGTTTCCTTGACGAATAATGACTTCTCTGATAGTAGATATGCTGGAATCTTCACATAGATATCGTTTCCTGAAAAATCAGCACTTTCTGTTTCTGAAACTTTTGAGCAGCTTGAATCCCTTGACAGCATAAGCAGAGCAGCTTGAGTTGTTTTGCTCTGGCAGCTTGAACTTTTACACTAGCAGCTCGAGTTTCTTCAACTAGCAGCATGAACTTTGTATTTACATTTAAAAACTACTAACAGTCTGAGAAGTTTAACTAACAGCTTGAATATAGTTAAACTATTTCCCAACACAGAACATGTGCTAAGTTAATACTGCTAGCTCAATATTCCAACATCTATAAGCCATAACTTCTAGCTAAATATTTTGCTAAATATTTTGTTAATTTATGCGTTGCTCATTTAATTTTATCAACTAAATTCGAATTTAGGGGGAAAGTTTCGAATTTAATGAACAAATTCGAAACACATGGGGTCAAACTCGAAGACAGACTCGAATAGAGGAGGTTAGATTCGAACCTCATTCGAATCTGAAGCTAGATTCGAACCTACAAATTCGAATTTAGCTCTATTCGAGCTTGTTTTTGGCAATTCGAATTTGTTCTATGCATGCTCGAGTTTGTTCATAAGTTACAGCTTTAAACATGCATTTTCAAGCCTAATAATCACGAATAAGCTAAGTAATAAGCCTCGGTTTGATTATATTATACATAATCTATCATATTCTAGCTAAAACTCATACGAAATTAGCTTTAAATCGCCTAAAATGATAAACTCGAATTTTTCTTCAAAACTGAAAAGTGCAGAAACGAAAAGAGCGATTCTTACCTCAAAACCGTATGAAATCACGCATGCAATGGTAGATTCGAATAGAACACTTCGAGACCTTTCCGATGACGTATAGAACTCGAGATTTGGCCGGTCGGTTCAGGAGAAAAGCTAGAGAGAAGTTTCCGGGCTAGAGAGAGAAGCTCTGGAATTTGCTAGAAGGTTTTGCAAAAGTGAGAAAATGTAACTCCCGGCTCCTATTTATACTAAATCTCGAAATTACATCATTTTACGCAAATTGCTCAAAATTACTGCAAATAAAAAGTAAGGTGTTATAGTATGAGCCCACCACGCTTGCACTTCGTCCTCGAAGTACCTAAGGCTCAAATAGATGCGGATACCGAACTCTCATGTCTTGCTCAGATTCCCAGGTCTGAGAATTTCCGTGAGAAGTTCTCCATTGAACCAACACCATCGTTATATCTCGATTTCTCAACTTCTTCACCTTTGTCTCTAGAATGACCTCAGGCTCGTCAGATTGCAGTTTCTCATTGATCTTGTAGCTCAGATGATCAGCCCATTTTTCTCTGTCATCTTCTTTGCACTTCCTTAGTTGCGAAACGTGAAACACGGGGTGAATGTTGGAGAGTTCGCTTGGCAAATCCAACAGATAAGATTGAGTTCCAACACGCTCGGTGATCTTGAAAGGACCAACGTATCGTGGGGCTAACTTGCCACGCTTGCCGAATCTGAACACACCTTTCATCGGCGAGACTTTTAATACGACATAATCGTCCTTATGGAGTTCTAAAGGCTTATGGCGTCGGTCGTGATACGATTTCTGTCGAGATTGAGCGGTTTCCAATCGTTGGCGTATGACTCGAATCTTGTCATTAGTCTGTTGAAGTAGCTCGGGACCGGCGATTGGCGCTTCACCGGCTTCATGCCAACACGTAGGCGTTCGGCACTTGCGTCCGTATAAGGCTTCGAAAGGTGCGACTTTGATGGATGAGTGGTAACTATTGTTATACGAAAACTCTGCTAACGGCAAGTGGTCGTCCCAATTACCGCTAAACTCAAGAACACATGCCCGCAGTATGTCTTCGAGTGTAAGGATCGTGCGCTCACTTTGGCCATCAGGCTGCGGATGATATGCTGTGCTCATTCTAATCTTTGTGCCTAATCCATCTTGTAATGCACTCCAGAACCTCGAAGTGAACCGATTGTCGCGATCCGAAACAATTGACAGTGGCACTCCGTGTCGTGTAACGATCTCGTCTATATACAATTTAGCCAACTTCTCCAATGAGTAGTTCTTGCGAATTGGAATGAAATGAGCGACTTTGGTTAGACGATCTACAATGACCCAAATTGCATCGTGCTGTCTCCGCGTAGTCGGAAGCTTCGTCACAAAGTCCATCGTTATGTGATCGAACTTCCACTCGGGAATCGGTTGAGGCTGTAGACTGCCATAAGGCTGTTGATGCTCCGCATTGACCAATCGGCATGTAACACAATTATCGACATATTGGCCTACGTCTCTTTTCATACCGGTCCACCAATATTCGGCTTTTAGATCGTTGTACATCTTGGTGCTGCCAGGATGTACCGAGAAGTTAGAACATTGGGCTTCCGAAAGAATCTTCTTTCGAACATCACCAAATTTCGGTACCCAAACGCGATATTTGAAGAGCTTTAAGCCACGAGGGCTATCGATTAAGAATTGAAGTTGCCCTTTCATATCCTCAGAGTTGAGGTTTTCCTCTTTTAGGGCTTCGGCTTGAGCAACGAGAATTTCATCGATCAAAGTTGATGAAAACAAAGTATTGGTCAAGGTATAGAGACATTTAGCAGAGTAAGATTTACGACTCAATGCGTCGGCCACCACATTCGCTTTGCCAGGGTGATACAGAATATCACAGTCATAGTCTATTATAAGTTCCATGGAGCGTCGTTGGCGCATGTTGAGCTCCTTCTGGCTGAAAATGTACTTAAGGCTCTTGTGATCCGTATACAGCTGACATTTGGTGCCTCGTAGAGATAATGTCGCCACGTTTTCAACGCAAAAGTCACGGCAGCAAGTTCAAGGTCATGAGTCGGATGACTCTTTTCATGATCCTTAAGTTGGCGAGAAGCATATGCTATGACTCTGCCTCTTTGCATCAAAACACACCCAAGCCCTTGATATGAAGCATCGCTGAAGACCACAAAGTCTTCATTACCTTCGGGTAATGCCAGAATAGGTGCTTCGGTGAGTTTCTGTTTTAAAGTCCGGAACGCGTTCTCTTGGGCTTCTTCCCAAATAAAGGGAACATTCTTGCGAGTAAGAGATGTAAGAGGCATGGCTAGTTTTGAGAAGTCCTTAATGAATCGACGGTAGTAACCCGCCAATCCCAAGAAACTTCGGATCTCAGTAGCTGATTTGGGAGCTTCCCAATTTTGAATGGCTTCTATCTTAGAAGGATCCACAGAGATTCCTTCACCAGATTTCACATGACCAAGGAATTGTATCTGATAAGATACAAGATTTGCAAATTAACGCTAAGCATGAAATTTAAGAAAAGATAAGCTTAAAAAAAATGAATAAATCGAGATTGTAAGCACCTGTCGCAACCAAAATTCGCATTTAGAGAACTTGGCGTAAAGTCGCTCTTTGCGCAACAACTCTAGCAGCTCTCTAAGATGCACAGCATGCTCTGCTTCGGTTTTCGAGTAGATGAGAATATCGTCTATAAAGACGATAACAGACTTATCGAGCATTGGTCTACAAACGCGGTTCATCAGATCCATGAACACCGCAGGAGCGTTTGTAAGACCAAAGGGCATAACGAGAAACTCGTAATGCCCATACCTAGTACGGAAAGCTGTTTTGGGGACATCTTCTTCATGAACTTTGAGCTGATGATACCCAGATCTAAGATCGATCTTTGAGAAGTAACTGGCTCCCTGAAGCTGGTCGAAAAGATCGTCTATTCTGGGCAACGGATATTTGTTCTTTATTGTTACCTTGTTCAACTCCCTATAATCAATGCACATCCGGAGAGTCCCATCTTTCTTGTTAACGAAAAGAACAGGAGCTCCCCAGGGAGATGAACTTGGTCGTATGAGTCCCTTGTCAAGCAATTCTTGCAATTGCTTCATCATTTCTTGCATCTCAGCAGGTGCAAGTCTATATGGGGCTCGAGCAATCGGTGCCGCGCCGGGCACTAAATCAATTCTGAACTCCACCTGACGGTCTGGCGGGAGTCCAGAGATGTCCTCGGGAAAGACATCGGGAAACTCGGAGGCTATCAGAACCTCGGCTAATGCTTTCTTTTCAGACTTAGCATCTATCGCATATGCTAAGTATGACACGCAACCCTTAGCTATATGCTTCCTAGCTTTGACTACAGAAATTAAGCATATTTCACCTGTCTTTCTGTCACCGTAGATGCAAATGCTGCAGCCATCCGGAGTAGTGAGCTTTCTCAACTTCTTGCAGACAATGTTGGCGTCATGATGATCAAGCCAATCCATACCCACGATGACGTCGAATTCATGAAAGTCCATCGGGATAAGGTCCAGTTGGAAAGTATAGTTGCCGAGCAGAATGATGCAGTCACGGTAAATTATATCGGTAGACACACTTACATTACTAAAGATAACAGGTAGAGTAGTCGGTGCAATTCCAAGTTTAGATGCAAATGAATTTGATATGAAGGAACGGTTGGCTCCTGAATCAAAAATAACTCTAGCAGGTACGGAGTTAACGAGAAACATACCAGATACCACATCTGGTATTTCCTTTGCTTGCTCGGCCGTTATCTGGAATGCGCGATTCTGACTCCGAGCTGGCTCGTTATGGCGACTAGAACCTCCTCGCGATGTGCTATGCCGGGCCGGTTGATTTTGTCTTTGCTGTTGTTTTTTATGTTGTTGCTGAGGTCGGTATTGCTGTTGCTGCAATCGCGGATGATGCTCTGCACTCGGGTAAATTATGCTGAACGGATGCGTACATGCATGCTCATTATGTCCAGGGCGTAAACAGTTGTTGCAAACTTTAACTTTGTTAGGACATTCTTCACTGCTATGTGCTATTTCGTTGCACACGTAGCACCTCACATCATTGGGGTTACAACGCCCAATGTATGACTTCTGGCAGCGGCGACACTGCCGCGGCTCAGAATGTACCGCATAAGATCGAGTTTGCTGTGCCGGAGGTGAGCTGAACTGTCGGCACTGAGACTGCTGTGGCTGAGAATATCTGGATGAAGATCCAGAATAGCTTCCAGTGCGCGATTTCTTGGGCGGTGACGGACAAGTAGGGTTCATAGATGAAGCAGGAACTCCTTCAGCTCGAATAAAGTCTTGCTCGAGAATTCGAGCAGCTTCAACACAGTCAGCATAATTGGTATATCCCCGGTGCTTCAAGAACTTCTGATATTCGGGATGCAGACCAATCAGAAAACGATCGATCTTTCGCTCTTCAGTAGGGACTTGATAGTCAGACAGTAAGCTTAATCGGGTGAATTCAATCTCATACTCAGTCACCGATTTGGTTCCCTGAGTAAGAGACATCAGCTTCTCTTCCAAACTCTTCTTTTCATCAGCTGGGCAGTACCGACGATGAAGATAACCTTGAAGTCATCCCAAGATAGGGACTTAATCCAGTTGGCTCCGTGCATGTTCTCCTGAGATCTCCACCACATAACAGCGCCTCCCTCGAACAGTGTAGTAGCAAAGCTGACTTTTGATTCCTCAGCGCAGTCACTAATGAGAAAAATCCGCTCGATGCCAGTATTCCACTCAAGCGCTTCAATAGAGTTTGCAGCACCCTTAAAAGGTTGAGCTCCGCAAGCTTTGAAGTAACGGAAGTTGCAGCCCTTAGGAGGAACTACAGGAGCTTCCTCCTCGTCAGTGTCATCGTTGTGGCGTCCAGTATCATCGTGTTGCTTTTTCCTACGTTCTTCTCTATGCTTAGTTTCGGCTTCATCACGAGCACGAAACTGGTCTTGCAGAATCTTAGCTTGACGCTCGTTGTTCTCATTAAGCATAGTTTGCATAATTTGCATGATCTGTTCAGGAGTGAGTCCACCTCCAGCTCCTTCACCAGATCTAGACATGTTCTGAAATTATATAAATAATACTTGCATAAGAATAGGCATAACTCCTATTCTACCCCACTTCCCAGTTCCTAAAGCAAAGTCAAAGCCTATCTCAGGTCAAGTTAAAAGCCTAGATATTCGAAGCTAATATCTTTGCTTAAAAGTTTGAGTCCAAGTGTTATTGCTAACACTTGAATCCCTCAAACTAATTCTCTGATACCATCCTGTCACATCCTTGCTTTAAAACACGCTTGATTATCCCAGGAATAATAATAAATGCATAAAGCTAAATAAAATATTACAATAAGTCTTGCACTACACGTGCTACAAAGTTACAGTACTAAGTTGCTATAAACATCACAATATAAATAAAAGCAGCTACCCAGAACCCAAGGCATCATAAAGCTATACCACAAGCTGAAAGTGAGCTAAGTCCTCTGGGTTGATCAGATAATAGACCTAAGCAGAAGGTCCAGCTTGTTCTTTACCTTTTCCAGTAAAATAGTGAGTAGCAACTCTAAGCTAATGCTTAGTGAGTAAACAGATATTCATGAATGCATGTAAAATATGAGGCGAAAGTGCCTATAAAGGCTGTTATGCTTGCTTGCTTGTTTGCTTAATACCCAGAAAGAATGCTGCACGATTGAGACATTTCACGCAGAAAGGAGATGCCACCACTAGGGGTTTACCGCTGACAGATGATCAATCTGTGATGCGAGGCTAGCTACCCGCATAATGCGTAGGGATAGTGGTGAGCATCAGAATTGCTTGCTTGCTAAATATAATGCTAATGAGATGCACAAGGAAACGCTAAAACAAAGCTTGCTGTATAGTATGCAGAACAATAAACAGATAGCAGATAAATATGCATATTAATAGATCAAATGTAAGATCCGGCTAAGCTGGGCATCACCTGTACCACAGTGTTCGCCTTCACTCACAAAAGTCTATTGAATTCCAAAGAAGTCATATAGAAGCAATTTATGTCTCAATTTCATATAAAACATGTAAACAAGAATAACTATTACTCACAGTACTGAAAATGCTTGAAATACTCTGATTTGCTTGCTCGGGCTTATTTACGCTTTAAATTGCTTTATAATGCTTGCACTTGCTTATCTAGGCTTTAATATATTCTGGCACTGGCTTTGACTCGCAACTGGGCTAAACGGCTTATGTATAATATCTGAAGTTTAATATTACAGAACATGTGCTAAATTAATACTGCTATCTCAATATTCCAACATCTATAAGCCATAACTTCTAGCTAAATATTTTGCTAAATATTTTGTTAATTTATGCATTGCTCATTTAATTTTATCAACTAAATTCGAATTTAGGGGGAAAGTTTCGAATTTAATGAACAAATTCGAAACACATGGGGTCAAACTCGAAGACAGACTCGAATAGGGGAGGTTAGATTCGAACCACATTCGAATCTGAAGCTAGATTCGAACCTACAAATTCGAATTTAGCTCTATTCGAGCTTGTTCTTGGCAATTCGAATTTGTTCTATGCATACTCGAGTTTGTTCATAAGTTACAGCTTTAAACATGCATTTTCAAGCCTAATAATCACGAATAAGCTAAGTAATAAGCCTCGGTTTGATTATATTATACATAATCTATCATATTCTAGCTAAAACTCATACGAAATTAGCTTTAAATCGCCTAAAATGATAAACTCGAATTTTTCTTCAAAACCGAAAAGTGCAGAAAACGAAAAGAGCGATTCTTACCTCAAAACCGTATGAAATCACGCATGCAATGGTAGATTCGAATAGAACACTTTGAGACCTTTCGGATGACGTATAGAACTCGAGATTTGGCCGGTCGGTTCGGGAGAAAAGCTAGAGAGAAGTTTCCGGGCTAGTGAGAGAAGCTCTGGAATTTGCTAGAAGGTTTTGCAAAAGTGAGAAAATGGAACTCTCGACTCCTATTTATACTAAATCTCGAAATTACATCATTTTACGCAAATTGCTCAAAATTACTGCAAATAAAAAGTAAGGTGTTATAGATACGTCACTGTTCCGTTCAGGGGGGATCTTGGTAATTTTTAGGAGGAGTCTTTGATCATGCTATTAGTTACATAGAGTCCTCCTTTATTCTGGCTATTTTAGTTCTTACAGATGTGACTTGTTTTTGCAGAACTTACCATGAATGATTTATTGGCCGATGATGAAACTTTTGACATTCGTTGGGAGAGGAGGAAAATAAGAACTATGGATACCGAAGCAACAACAGAGAAGGCTCTGAGTCTTAGTTCGAATGAAGGTATGTAGAACTTTTTGATTTTTCCTAGGGATTTGTTTTGGATGTGTTTTTTTTTTCTGAGATGTACCCGTTTGTTTAGATGAAGATGCACATGATCCCAACGTCACCCCTACCTCTGGGTCGAAAAGAAAGAATAAGTCTTCTGAACACAACTCTTCTAGGAAATCTGCTCGTTTGAGGAAACAAGCTTCTACAAGTCCTACTGACGGAGGTGCTTCTTCTCAGGGAAAGGTAATATGCTTGTCTGGACGTCCTCCCCGCCCCCCCCCCCCCCCCTCCGAAGGGCAAACCTGTTGAGGGAGCCTCTGTTCTGCCTGGCACACCTCCCTTTGGTGATACCTATTCTCCATTCTCCAGGGGTGATGGCTTCTAGCACTTCCCCTGAATCGGTTGTTCAACTGAATTTCTCTAATGTTGGAGATTTGACTCAACTAATGGATCTTGAGCTGGCGGCTAAGGTAGCAGAGTTATCTAACAATTTCTCCGCCATTCTTACTGAGTTGAGCCGGAGGATCATCTGTAGGTCTGCTGAGATGCAGAAAATGCATAGTTCTCTGAAGGATCTAGAGCAATGTGAAACTCTTCTGAAGGAAGAAGTTTGTCTGAAGAATGAACTGGAGGAGAAGCTGGAGGTAAAAGAAGTTGAGTTGGAGCGTTTGCAACTGTCTTTCGATGTTAAAGTAAAGGATTACAAAGATGTTTGTGAGACGAATGATCTGTTGGTGAAGAAAAGTGAAGACGATGAGGTGCAGTATAAAGCATTGGTAGAGGAGAAGAAAAGGTTGGAAGATCGTAATAGGGTGTTGGAGGAGGAAAGAGGAGAGCTCATAACTGAGGGATTTAAGCATGTATTCTTTACCCAGATTCAAAGGGCTGACTTTATGGAACCCTTGAGAGCTTTGCAGAGGGCTGCTCTTCGTCTAGGTGGCCACCAGGGTATCCTATCTACTCCGAATAAGTATCTTCCGAACTCGGATGTTTCAGACGTGGATGGGTACTGCGAAGGAGCGAAGGAGGAACTTGAGGTTGCTTTGGCTTCTGCAAAAAATAACAAGTTTGAATATCTGACCTTTGTATCTGCTGACCCTGCGAGACCTTTGGCGGATATCTTTGAACCTTCCGAGGAGAATCCCCCTTCTGCCTAATTTGGTTGCTTCATATAATGTCTTTATCATATGTTGTTGTAAGACAATTTGGTTGTTTCTATGTTTTGTTGACTGGGTTCGTGGCATTAGTACTGTGTTTTTCTTGATCCAGGATATTGTTTTGTTATGCTCATTATGTATGATCTCTTTCTGAAATTAACGTTTGCCTTTAACCAATAAGATTGGCTATCTTTGTGAGTGTTGTTTGGAATATGTTACTCTTTAAGAATTTGACATGTCATATTGTGGAGTTGGGAGGAGCCTGATGGCCCTTCCTTTACTTTTTTGATCAAAAAACAAGGGTGCAAATTGCCCTGCTGGGAAAAAGCACTAAGCCTGTGGGAAGTTGATTTATGACTTCCATAGTAAGGGACATTTATTCCCCGTCGGGAAGAAATGTTAATAAAACAAGTTTTTGACATGATTTATATGGTATAGATAAAGTCGACTAGAAGGTAAAGCACATTCAAATGGACGAGCAATTAACCAACCAATCTTTCATTAAGATTCATACGTGATAAATATGGTAATTTATAATAGTTGGTTACATGGTGTTACATGTAAAATCGCCGCAAATTGCTAACATGCCAGGTGCGAGGAATGAGGGAACCCCCCAAAGTCTCTAGTTGGTAGGAGCCAATGTTACATACACCACTAATCCGGTATAGACCCTCCCAGTTGGGTCCTAGCTTTCCTTGGTCTTCCTCCCAGCTGGCTTCATTTTTTTTGAGGACCAGGTCTCCTATTTGGAAGGAAGTGGCCTTGACTTTCTGTTCATAGTACCTCCGCATGGCTTGCTTATGGTAGGCTTCCCTTATAGGTGCGATCTCCCTTTTCTCCTCTAACAGGGTTAAGTTCACTAGTCTCTCTGATAGATTGTCTTCCGACTCATAGTTGCTCCTCCTGTATGTAGGTACACTGACTTCAATGGGTAACATGACTTCTGCCCCATAAACCAGGCTGAATGGTGTTTCTCCATGGCTACTTTTTTGTGTAGTTCTGCTTCCCCACAATACATTAGGAAGTTCCTCTACCCATCCATTGGAAGCACCTTCTAATCTCTTCTTAATTCCCTTTACTATCTCCCTGTTTGTTACCTCCACTTGACCATTTGCTTACGGATGTGCCACGGAAGTAAAACTTTATCTGATGTGCATCTCTTCACACCAAGATTTGAAAGGGTTCTCCGCAAATTGCTTTCCATTATCGCTCACAATGGATGTGGCAAGCCAAAATGGCAAACTATGTTGTTCCAGACGAATTTCAGAACGTGTATTCCGGTGATGGTGGAGAGTGGTTTAGCTTCCACCCACTTGGAGAAGTAATCGATTGCAACTAGTAGAAATTTTACCATTCCGGGTGCTTCGGGAAAGGGGCCCGCGATGTCAATACCCCACTTCTCAAATGGCCAGCAACCCCTCATAGGAACCATTGCATGCTTAGGTTGGCGAGGCATGGATCTGGCAAGAATAACAGGCTTGTAATTCCTTCTCAGCATCACGATATATGCTTAGCCAAAAATATCCTAGCCACATGACTTTAGTGACTATCTTCCTAACTCCTGAATGCATCCCACATGACCCCATACGTACCTCTTGAAGCACGTTAGAGGCTTGTCTCGGTCCTACACATCGTAACCATGGCATCAGGTAGGCCCTTCTGTATAACACCCCTTCCTTCTCCACGTAGAGGGGGGCCTTTCGCTATATTTTTCTGGACTCTTCTTTATCTTCTGGGAGTCTGTTATATCGTAAGTAAGCCAATAGGGGTGTCATCCAATTATCCTCTTCCTCTTCCACCAGACCTATCATGGTACTTATGGTAGAAGGCTCTTTTAGTACCTCAACAAGCACCTCCTTGGTCAGATGAGAAAAAGCTACAGAAGCTAACTTGCTTAGAACGTCTGCCTTTTTATTCTATCCTCTGGGTATTTGGTGGATTTCCCATTGGGGAAACTTTTTCAAGCTGTCTTGTACTAGGCGTAGATAATTCTTCATGGACTCGTCTCTGGCTTCAAAGGTACCTTTTACTTTATTTGCAACCAATTGGGAGTCCACCTTATTCACTAGGCTGGCTATCCCCATCTCCTAAGCTATTCGTAATCCAGCTAACAGTGCCTCATACTCCGCCTCATTATTGGAGGTCATAAATTCGAATCTCAGAGCATAAGTGTATTCTTTACCTTCAGGACTAATCAGCAAAAGTCCCGCCCCTGCCCCTTCTGAACTGGAAGCACCATCTGTATAGAGGGTTCAATGCTGACTATCTTCTTTTTGATTTTTTCTGTCTGGAGGGGTAGCAACGTCAGAGATAGTTTCCCCAGCTTCCGGCATTTCTGCCAGGAAGTCAGCCAGTACCTGTCCCTTTACTGCCGTTCTCGGTTTGAAAATAATTTCATAACCCCCTAGCTCAATAGCCCACTTGGCTAATCTTCCTGACTTCTCAGGTTTGGCTAATACCTGTTTCAACGGATGATCAGGCATAACTTTAATAGTATGGGTCTGGAAGTACCTTCGTAATTTCCGTGCGGAGTGTACCAAAGCGAGTGTTAGCTTTTCCAAGGGAGGATATCTTTCTTCTGCTCCCTGCAAAGTTTTACTGATAAAGTAAATTGGTACATGTTTCCCCTTCCGAGCAGCTAACAGTACGGAACTGATGGATAGGTTTAAGGCCGCAAGATATACTATCAGATCCTCCCCAGGCATAGGTGCTGTGAGCGTCGGAAGCTCTTTGACATATTTTTTTTTAACTCTGTGAATGCCTCTTCTGCTTCAGCCGTCCACTTGTATTGACTTTTTTCCAAACATCCTTTTAAAGTTTTAAAGAAAGGAATAGACCTCTCAGCGGCTCTAGAAAAGAAGCGACTCAGTGCCACCAGTTTGCCATTGAGGCTCTGAACTTCTTTGATTGTGGAGGGGACTTCATGTAGCTAATGTCTTTTATTTTCGCAGGATCCACTTCGATTTCTTCTGGCGTAATGATATGACCTAGAAAATGACCTCTTTCCATCCCGAAGGAGCATTTTTTAGGATTAAGCTTCATGCTAATTCTTCGGAGGGTTGCAAAAGTTTCTTCTACATCCCTCAAAAGTTCTTCCTCTGTCCTACTCTTTATAACCATGTCATCCACGTAGGCCTCCAGGTTTCTTCCTATCTGACCTCATAATAACTTATCCACTAATCTCTGATATGTGGCCCCAGCGTTTTTGAGACCAAAGGGCATCTTTTGGTAACAAAAAACTCCTCCATTAGTATGAAACGCTATTTTTTTCTTCATCGCCTTTAGCCATTAAGATTTGGTGGTATCCCTTATAAGCGTCTAAAAAACACTTCCACCAGAAACCAAACAGAGATTCGATTTTCCAATCAATCTCAAGTAGAGGGTAACAATCTTTTAGGGTGACTTTATTTAAATCAGTAAAATCCACGCACATCCTCCAGCTTCCATCTCCTTTTTTAACCATCACCGGGTTAGCTACCCAGGAAGGGTACCTAACTTCGAGGAGTATGCCTGCTTTGACTAGCTTGCCTACCTCCTCGTCAACAGTTTGACTGCGTTCTGGGGCTAACGTCCTATTCTTCTGTCTAATTAGTTCCACGGTTGGAGGTATCCGGAGGTGGTGCACAGTGCTGTATGGTGTCTCCCCTGGGATGGTAACTTCTCTTGGGATGCCTGTCATATCTGAGGGTGACCATGCAAATACCTCCACACTTTTCTTGAGCAAGTCAATCAATCGACTTCTTCCTTGGGGTGACATGTTTCTGCCCACTCTGACCGATTGATCAGGATATTTATTGTTAATGACAACCTCCTCTCCCTCATCCGGAGGCTGCCTGCTTTCTTCTTTCTTTTCTTTATGGAGTACACTCTTTCTTGGCTCCTCCTTCTTCACTTGCTGGACACTTTTGCAGTCTATTGCTGATAGTTTTTCTGAATTCAGGATAGCTAACCCCTGAGACGTAGGGAACTGGACCATGGCATGGCGGGTGGAAACAATCATCTCCAGCTTACACATGGCGGTTCGCCCCAGAATGATGTTGTAAGGGGATGGTGATCGAATGACCAGAAATTCTAGGGTTTCTTTCTTCTGCTTTGGAAATGTTCCGATCCATACGAGAAGACTGATTCACCCCTCTGGCCACCTTGTTTCTCCTGAAAATCCTACCAAGGGGGTAGTGAAGGGCTGTAACAAGCGTTTTTCACCTTCTAGTAGCCTATCAAAACAGTGGCCATACATAACTTCACATGCACTTCCAGTATCACAGTATATCTTCCGAATGAGGTGTTCTCCTATCTGTATACTGATTAGCACAGGGTCAATAGAAAAAGTGATTCGGAAGCGTGTGAACTTACATCTGAGTGAGCTACCCTTTGTCTTTTCGAATCTTCCCTTTTTCTTATCATCTGGATCTCATGAGTTGCCTTGGGAGCAGCTTCCTGCGCTTTTCCCTCCTTCTGCCAAAGTGGCTTTTTGACCCCTGATCCTTCAGCTACTATTTTGGGCTGCCTGAGATTTTTCACCAAGTGCACTAACTTTCCCGTCTTTACTGCCTCCTCAACCTGCTTTCGTAACTCCGTACAATAGTTGGTATCATGACCATAATCTTCATGAAAGTCACAGTACCTGCTTTTGTCTTTGTTCTTGGGATTTCCCATCATCTTGGGTGCAGAACGGAAGGAGGTACTTATCTTTTCCGTTGCCAGTATCTCTTAAGGAGTTTAGACAAAGTGGATAACAATCCATGAGAAGGTGATCGAGGTGAGGGGCTATAACCACCTGACTGTCTTCAAGAATAAGGGGCAAACCTACTAGGAGGTCTGCTGCGTGATTGCTTATCGGAAGATGGGCTACGAGCTTTTCTTTCTCCTCCCCTTCCATGCTCGCTGGAGTTTCCTTTCTTTGACCCCTGTGTCTCATAGACAGCTGTCTCTTTAGACCTTATAAAAGAATACACCTTATCTAGAAGAGCTTGATAAGACTCCAGCAAATCAGTCGAAAGGATCTCTACCAACGGTTTGGTTCGTAAACCGTGAATGAAACCAGAGATTTTGGTGTCTTCATTGAGATCCCTGATCTGCTGGCTTTCTATATTGTATCGCACCACGAAAGATTTGACAGTCTCTCCCTCTGCCTGTTTGATGTTGTGCACTTCCTGGTGAGTCTTCATGTATTTTTCTGCTGCATGATATTGGTTCTGAACTTTACTTTGAGCTCCTGAAAGGTGTTGATAGAAGAAGGTGGCAAGCTTTCAAACCATAATCTTGCAGTTCCCTTTAAGGTCGTGGGGAACATGTGGCAAGACACCGGCATAGCCAATTTTGATATCTTCATAATGCCTGCAAAGAGACGCAAGTGATCATCTGGATCTCCTAAGCCCTCATATACCCAATATTTGTGGGAAGTTGTTAGGCACAAAAAGGCCTCAGTCAAACCTGCTGTACATCTGCGGGGGAGATTTTTAATCAAACCTGTTGATGCACTTGAAGGTTGAATTTAAGGCCTGTTGTATGCCTTATTGAAACATGAAAGTGATTTGCAATATCAGCCCAAAGCTGTTTACCATCTTGCATAAGTTGCAACAAAGGCAGTTTGTCCAAGCTGTTCTATCTGCTGAACAGGCTGGACATAAACTGTCTACGCTGCTCTATTCTCTTGAGCAGCTTGGACAGTTTACAAGTGTTCTGTTCTTTGTGAACAGGTTAAACACTTTATTGGAATATGGTTCCAAGTCCTCATGTGTTGTTTTTGGCTACAAGATCAATTTACAAGTCGAAGACAAAGTGGAAAACAGAACTGCACAGCCTGCCCACGCTATTCTGATGATATGAAGACCAACGGATATTTGAAAAGGGTGACAGACCTTTTCTTATATCAAAATGGCATTAACAAAAGAAGAAAGATGCAAAGTTGACATTCCTCTTTTGGTTGAAACCTTATGCAATAGTGACAAAAGGAAAAGACAAAGGTTCTGCCATGTGAAGACAAAGATGCTTTATCAGAACATGCAGAAAGGTGTTTTGTCTTTATTGAAAGACTTTCCACTATCTCATCTGTCCAATGAAGAAGCTTCACTGAGTTTCACCTTTTGAGTATAAAAAGAAGCTTCTGAGGATTATGAGATATCAAGAGTGTGAAATCAGAACGTGCATTGAAGTGTATTATTCCATGCATGCAAGTCTGCTTATACAAAACAAAATAGTGTGTCTAAGCTGTTCTTGTGTAAGCTGTCCATCCGAGTCTTGTAAAAACAGTGACTGCATCTAAGTGAGCATAGTCATTATATCTAGTCTGAGTGTGTCTTAGATTAGTTGAACAACTATTGTATCTGTCATCTCAGCTTGAACCTTTCCGCATTCAAGCTTGTTTGTAATTAACACTTGTTAATAATATACACAAACATTGAGAAAAAGATTGTTAAGTTTTAAATAGTTGTATTCACCCCCCCCCCCCCCCTCTACAGCTTAGAACTATACACTTGGGAAACCTTTTGGGACCTACAACTAGTATCAGAGTGGATAGAGTGTGTGTCGTCTCTAGATCTCTTAGTCTCCCAAATTTTCCATGGACAACAGTGCTGTAAATTCCTCATCATACTATGACAATGGGTCAATCGCCAAACCTCCTAAGTTCAATCATCAGAACTTCTCTGGTTGGAAGTGCAGAATGATGCTCTACCTAGAGAATCTGGATGTACAACTACCAGAGATAGTAATGGAAGGTCCCTATGTGCCAACCTCTGTTACTACCATAACTCCTACTGTTGAAGGAGCTGCCCCTGAAATCAGATCCTATGAGAAGGCTAAAGCTCAATGGTCTGATGAAGACAAAAGATTGGTTGCTCTGGATGCAAAGGCCAGGAATAACCTGGTTATCTCTCTGCCTGATGATGTGTTCAAACAGGTTGAGAAGATGAAGACTGCAAAGGAGATGTGGGATACTTTGTGTACCGTCTATGATGGACCCACAATCACACTGGACAACAGGATTAACAATCTTGTTAGACAGTATGAACTCTTCTTTGCAAAACCAAAGGAGACACTCACAGAAACCTACACCAGGTTTACTACTCTTGTTAATGATCTCAAAGTTGTTGGGATCACAAAGGACAGCCTGACCCTGGTGAACAAGTTCTTGGACATCTTGCCTGAAGCGTGGAACTACTTTTCTACCATCTTGAGAAATTCAGGTACCACCAAAGGTATGGATCTTGTAAACTTATATGTATCCTTACTAAATGATGAGCAGTCAAGGCAGCAGAAGAGAAATGCCTTGGAAATGTCCAAGAGAGGTGCTGCCTTAGTGGCCAGCGTGAGACAACCTGTTGGGCAGGTGTGTGATGTGTTCACACAATCTGATCAACAAGCTGATGATGAAAGAGAGGAAATGTCTGATGAGGAAGACAGTGCAGATCTTGCTGAGTTTGATGATGAGAAGATGATAGCCATGCTTGTCAAAAGGTTCAACAAGAAGAGGTTTGGAAGAAATATGCTGCAGGGGAACTCAAGTGCTGGTAAGAAGAAGGCATTTGATAAATCTAAAGTTGAGTGCTTCAAATGTGGCAAAACTGGCCATATAGCTGCTGACTGCGTGTCAAAAGCTGTTGGACAGTCTTCCAAACCATACAAGACTAACATGGATGATGGCTATAGGGTGAAGTACCTTATGGCCATGGCTAAGCTGAAAAAGTTGGAAAACTCTGTGGCTTCCAATAAGCAAAAGGGACTGATGGAAGAGACGCGTGACTGGGAGGAGTCTGATTCATCCTCAGATGATGAAGACAACAATTGTCTGATTGCCAATACTGATGTCCCATCAACTAGCACTTTCAAACAGGACTTGGCTGAAGCTGAAGCCTGCAGCAGCTTGGAGAACTGGAACCCTACAATGATGTATAAGGTACAAATTTTTATGGCTTACAATTCTGATGAAAAAGTAAAAATGTTTGAGTATATGCTGGTTGATTTAAAAGCTGCTGTTGAGAAGCATAATGTTTTACTATCTGAAATCTCTAAGCTTAAAACTGATCTTGAAATTAAATCTGGTAAACTAGACAGTTTCCATAAGTTGGAGACTGAGCTTGATGAACTAAAACACATCAAATCCATTTTACTGGAAGAAAAGAGAGAAACAGATGTAAAACATGCAAAGTTTCAAAAGATAATTGACTCTTTGTGCCAATCAGCACAAAAAGTCAGCCATTGCATAAGTCAACAGATCCCTGCACAAATCCAAGCCTATCTTGGAGGGGATCTTGACACAGCAGCTTCTATTGTTGAGATCAATAATCTGAAAGATGACTTATCCACTCTTGGTGAGCTTCCCAGTACTTTCATCCAGAAAGTTAATGGAAAGTTGATCTCAAGAAACAGGTTTGTTAGGCCTCAAAATACTGACAGCTTGTGTGAAAAAGGCCTAAAAGCTGATGATGGAATGTGTTCTCCATCAAATCAGCCTGCTAAGTGCTCTACTGATTCACACAAGCAAAGGAAAGGAAAACATGTCCAAGCTGCAGCGATGGATACCAAACTTGTTGACAAAACAGGCTCTGGGTCCAAAGCTGATGGTAAGAAACATGTTAATCCTTTTGATGCTAAACGTTTTGAAAATAAGTTTTCAAAAGGTAAGCAACTTACTTTCAACAAGGGTAAGTCTCATGTTGAAAGCAAATCAGCTGTGGTTTCAAATAAGTTTTCAAATCATAGTGGAAAACTGGTTATAAATGAAAATAAGTCTTTCAAAACGAGAAATAGTGATTATGTTAATAGGCAGCATCAATCACATCTCAGCAAGGACAAAGGCAAAGCCATTGCTCAGCCTGAGAAATCTGGGAATAAGTTTCCCAAACCTGTGGAAGGTCAAAAACCAATCAAGGTTCCTGTTTTTGACATATGTCCTCCCAAAAAGAGGAAAGAAGAAACAGGCAAAGCTGTTGCTATTGTGCCATCCACCCAAGCTGTTGATTCATCGAAAAATAGTAATAAGTTTGCTAAACCTGCTGATAAAATCAACAGAAATAATTTAGAATGTGTTTCTGAAAGCTCTTCTTCCAAAAAGGCTAAAAGGAGAAAATGCTATAAATGTGGGAAGAAGACACACATGGCCAAAGACTGTCCTGAAACTGAGGACATAAGGCCTGTTGACTCTGCTAGTTCCATCATTGCTAAAACAAGCAGTGTTGGAAGTAACTTAGTCAATGAAAGTGGTATCCAAACTTATACCATTCAAATAGGAAATATTAATGTGGATATTACTAGCCCATCGACACATGTTTGAAGTAGGAGAACTCATCTCTGTGATGAGTTCCCCTAAATGTAACTAATATTTTCCTATGACATTCTGCAGGACAAACAACCATCCCAGGTTTGATACTTGGACAGTGGCTGCTCAGGACTATAGATAGGAGGAAGGAATTGACTATGATGAAACATTTTCTCCTGTGGCCAGTCTAGAGGCAATTCGTTTGTTTTTAGCCTATGCTGCTCATACGAGCATGAAGGTATTTAAAATGGATGTGAAGAGTGCATTTATGAATGGGAAGCTGCAAGAGGATGTTTATGTCAAGCAGCCTCCAGGTTTTGAAAATGAACATCATCCAGGTTTTGTCTATAAGTTGGACAAAGCCATCTATGGTCTAAAACAAGCCCCTAGAGCATGGTATGACACTCTTACTGATTTCCTTATGAGCAATGGGTATTCCAGAGGTAAAGTGGATACCACACTGTTCATAAAAAAGGTGAAGTCTGATATTATGCTTGTTCAAATCTATGTGGATGACATAATATTTGGTTCTACTAATGAACAATTATGCAAGAATTTTTCATTACTCATGAAATCCAAGTATGAAATGAGTATGATGGGAGAACTTACTTTCTTTTTAGGATTATAGGTTAAACAAACCTCAACTGGAATCTTTATAAATAAAAGAAAGTATACTTTAGATCTATTGAAAAAGTTTAAATTTGATCAAAGTTCTCCTATTAAAACCCCAATGGCAACCAATGTAAAATTGGATGCAGATGCAACTGGCAAAGCTGTTTCAGTAACAGCTTACAAAGGCATGATTGGGAGCTTGCTGTATTTAACTGCCAATAGACCTGATATTATGTTTGCTACTTGTTTATGTGCTAGATTCCAAGCTAATCCAAAAGAATCACATCTAGCTGCTGTGAAAAGAATCTTCAGATACGTTAAGGGTACACCTGATTTGGGTCTTTTGTATCCCAAAGACTCAAGCCTGGAACTAACAGGTTATTCAGATTCTGACTTTGCAGGCAGCAGGTTAGATAGGAAAAGCACAACAGGTGGATGTCAACTCCTTGGTGGAAAGTTGATCAGTTGGTGTAGCAAGAAGCAGAACTCAGTTTCTACTTCTACTGCTGAAGCTGAGTACATTGCTGCTGGAAGCTGCTGTGGGCAGATTTTGTGGATGCAGCATCAGCTTGAAGACTATGGACTTGTATACAGGAAAACTCCTATTCTATGTGATAATACAAGTGCCATAGCTATATCCAACAATCCAGTGTTTCACTCCAGAACAAAGCATATCGAAGTCAGACATCACTTTATCAGAGATCACATTCAGAATGGTAATGTGGAGGTAAGTTTTGTTTCAACTGATGAACAGCTTGCAGACATTTTCACCAAACCTCTTGATGAAAACAGGTTTACTTACCTTGTCAGCAAGCTGGGCATGTTAAACAAAAGTGACTAAGTGTCCTTAATGTTCTAAGGCTTTATATGTCTCACACTGCTCAAGTTCTTTCAGAACAGTTTAGATAGAACAGGCTATGCATATTCTATACATAGCCATTTTCTGCAAAACTTGAACAGCTTGAGCATATAACAGGTTTGACAATAACAGTCTATATGTCAAGCCTGATCTGATGATCAAACCTCCACCCTGCTCTCTCTTTCAATCTGTCATACAAGACATTGTCTTGTAACCTGATCAGCTATTGAACACAACCTGTTGTTACATAGCTGAACAAGTTGAAGGAACAGCCTGAAGAGTGAACAGCTTGTGATGACCCTGCTCATCACAGGTTTGACCATCAGCTTAGACCATCAGTTTTAATTACCTTTCTTCACAATTAAGTTACTTATATTTTGTTTTTATTTAACTTAATTACAGCGGATAATGTGTGTTTCGTGTGTTAGTGATTAAAAAGGGCTCAAGTGGTCTGACAAACGGTCTGACATGGACAACCGTTCCGTATTCAGTTAACGTGTCACACCCTGCTACCTCGGTTGGCAGCGAGGCGTGAGGAGTGCGGAAGCGTAACCATAATCATAATGAACGACCACTATATGGACGTTTTTAAAATACATCATTGAAACTTGAAAATATAGCAATGTTTTACATAGACTGATGTGAGTAAAGGAGTTCGCAAAATACAGAGATTTAATTACATAATTAAAATATCCAAAATAATACAGCTAAATCTCCGTTAATTTGAATATGCATGCGACTCCATGGATGCGAAAGCTTGAAAGTAAAATACGTCCGAGGCATACTTGCCTTAATTACCTGAAAATACACGCTAAAATACGTCAACAAAAATTGTTGGTGAGCTCATAGGTTTACGCGAAAATACCAGTTGTATGGACATTATCAGATGAGTTGAATTTATAAAATCATAAATTCCGTGTATGTATTACATAAACCATCATGCAACCGAAGCTTAATTAAAATGAGTTTGCCCTGAGCAGTATTCCCATACGTAATACCGTGTGTTGAATATATATGCACTCGCTGTTAGCCGACCCGAACTAACCCGAATGGGGGACATGACTCCCGATAGATCTATCCACCATATATTCGCGCTTACAAATAAATGCAATTAACGGTTCATGATATAAGGGCTAATGGAACCACATGTAATACATATAAGAAATATACAGTTTTGATGTCCATATGAAAACAGTGCATGTATTTCCACCCCAATTGATAGTGAAAATAGGGGCTATGAAGACTCACCGGAATTGCGATGGCAAAATATGCGCAAAAATGCAAATGTGCGTTGTTTGATGGGTGATGAAACCGGAGGTGTTTAACCGAGTCCTAAATGATAATAAGGACTTAATATCACTAATATATGATAATTGGTATATTTATAGATTTTTATGTCTTAAATCACTCAACATTACAAGTTTATAAATAAGATTTGCTTAAAACGTCAAGTTTATATATATATATAATTTTCCAGCTTTTTCGGAGGTTTTTCGGCCTACTTTGAGGCTGTTTTTGACCAAGCTCCAAAATGTTTTAGACTTTGGTTTTCTAGGGAATTAAACTACTATATACAAAGGATTTTTAGAATCAAGAACGGCCATTTTTCGAGATGTTTAGGTTGGTGAAAAAGCTCGTTAAAAACACTATGTTGGCCATTTTTGAGCTGTCAAACTTTCGGTTTCCCAAATAATTTCTGGAGGTCTTAAACTTCAAAATAAATTATGAAAAATTACAGACCTATAGTTAAGACATAAATCTAACTTTTGAGACAAGAATCAACTCATTTCGTTGAGTTATGAATTAGTTATGATTTTTCAAAGTCGATATAAATTTTCTGCCGAAAATCCGTAGTTTATAAACTTAAAACATCTTATGATTCTTGTTGTTTATTCAAAGACTACTTGTATAAAAGTTATAAAAGTTATATAACACATATATAACACATGTTTTCATAATATTAACATGTTTATAATGTGTTCATATATTCATATGCACATTTAAAGAAACAACTTAAAAATAAAAATTAGAAACTTATAAACTTGAGTTTTTTTTATGTAACTTGTTGTTGTTGGTGATTATATATATTATGCAAGACTTATATAAACATAATTATAAGATGAAATAAGTTAGTATTTACTTACTTTGATGTATTTGGAAGATGATTTTGAGTAGAAATTGAAATTCTTGCAAGGTATGCACCAAAACTCTTGAAGAACACCAAGAACACTTGAAGAACACTTGAATGAAGAATTTTTGTGATGTGTGTGTATGATGGCCGGTTTCTAAGGAGAGAAAAGAAGGGTTTTTGGTGTGTTTAAAATGAATGAAAGACTTCCCTATTTATAGAGAAATTTTGGTCTTTCAAATGATGAAAGGCATGGGAGACAAAAGTTGAGTGCACTTTTTAACAAAATGATGGTGTTTAAAGTAATATTATTTAATTAAAAGTCAACTTCTAATTTGGCACATGTCTATGGCCTTAAGGCCGGCCATATACATGATATATACATGTATTTATATTTTTTTTTGTATAAATGTATTTAGAAATGTATTCTTGTATTTTCCTTTTTTTGAAATTTTATAAATACTTATGGATGAATTGTTATAATGAATTATTTTAGTCTTGCATAATTAATGTTAAGTAGTTGTATTAGTGTATGATTAGTGTCACTAATCATAATTTAATTATATACTTAGTTGAATTAATCCCTCATATCGTAAATCGATCGGATTAATTGATTTCCCGATTCATCGCACCGATGAATTTGATTCAAATTGAGTTGAATTTTCAAATAAAACTTGTTAATCACTTGATTAATTTCTAATGGCCACTGATTAGGCTATAATTGGCTATTAAATACAGATTTAGGGCATTATTGCTAACCTGGTTTAGTGCCGGATGTTACAGTCTCCCCCTGTTAAGGGAATTTCGTCCCGAAATTAGCTCGTGTTCTCCACTGCTTGAGTATTTGAGAACAGCTGAGGGTATTTTTCTCGGAACTGATCTTCGCGTTCCCACATATACTCAGGACCTCACTTAGAGTTCCATCTGATATTATCGGGATCCGACTGTGCTTTAGTTTCTTGACTTCTCCGTCCATGATTTCAACCGTCTCTTTGATGAAGCGAAGTTTATCAGTCAGTTAGATCTCTCCTAAGAGGTAACCAGTGTCTCCTCTAACAAACACTTCGTCTTATTCGATACATGTAAGGTATTATGCATGCTACTAAGCTCTGGTGGTAACTCTAAATGATAAGCTACGAGTCTAATTCCCTTTAAGACTTTGTATTGCCAATGTATCGAGGTTTTAATTATCCTTGTTTCCCAAATCGTAACACGCCCATCCATGGCAAGACTTTCATCAGTACTTGTTCTCCTAATTAGAACTCAAGGGATTTTCTATTTTCATCTGCATAACTTTCTTACAATCGCAGGCAACTTTTAGTCAGTTTCGTATCTGTACTATCCTTTCGGTTGTTTTGTGAATGATCTTAACGCCAGTGATTTGGCCATTTCCCACTTCTTCCCAATAAATCGGTGATCGACACTTTTGCCCATAGAGGGCTTCAAACGGAGCAGCTTTAATACTTGAGTGATAACTATTGTAGTTAATAATTCCACTAAGGCAATTGAGTATCCATTACACAGGCTCTTAATGTGTGTTCTAGGGTTTGGATCGTTCTATTATTCTGACCATTGGTCTGAGGGTGATATGTGGTACTCATGTCCTAGTTTGTATCCAAAGCTTGCAGTAATAATTGCCAAAAGTCTAGATGTAAATCTGCTATTCGTATCCGAAATGATTTAAATAGGCACTCCGTGTCCGGAGACGACTTCCTTGAGGTACGTTTGGACTAGCTTATTCATTCTGTTGTTCTCCTTGATTGGTAGGAATGTGCGGATTTTGTTAGGCGGTCGACTAATACTCAAATGGTTTGCTTATGTTTGTCTTAACTTTGGAGCATGTTAGGAATTTGTTGACGTATGTGGCAATGTCACCCTTCATGTTAGGCCACCCGTACAGCTCCTTAAGGTCATGATACATTTTATCGGATCCGGGGTGAACGACAAATCTTAATTAGTGTCTTTCATCCATAGTCAGCTTTCTTATTCCACCAAACAGAGTAATCAGATTCTATTCATGAAATATTGATTTTTACTAGCCCTTATCCTAAACTATTTATCCACTTGTTCTCTTAACTGCTTAGCTCATTAGTTTTCCTCAGGTGATAACGAATTTTCACGGTTGCAATTACTTATTAGTTCCATCCAACGGTACTACTTCGTATTCGACTCCTTCTGGTTCAAGATGCGTTGGAGGCTCTTATGGTCTGCGAATACAATACACTTCATACCGTACAACTAATGTCTCCAAGAATAAAGACTACTGCTTCAAGATCCAGATCATGTGTTGTGTAAATCACCTAGAGAACCTTAAGTTTTTCATAAAGTATAACTTATGACCCTGTCTTTCTATATCAACCCATTGTGTGAAGCATCACAGTAATCTACAAATTTCCTGCTTCTCTCGGATAAAATAAGCGCGCTACACAGGTTGTGCTTTAGTAACTGATATGATGTCTCCTGATCCTCGCCTCAATCATACTTAATGTCTTTTCGAGTCAGTTTTGTTAGAGCTCTGGTGAACTTTGAGAAATTTTTGATAATTGCTTATAATAAGTGGCAGGTCTTAAGGACCGTCGTATCTTTAACCAATTTCTGATAGTCTCGATCTTGGCGGGGTCAACTTGGATTCCTTTACTATTGATCACGTGACCGAGAAATCTTACCTATCTTAGTCAAAAGTCAAACTTAGAAAGCTTGGCATATAGTTGTTCTTTCTTCAACAACTCTAGAATCAGTCTTAAATGTTTGCTCGTGCTCCTCCTTGTTTCGTGAGTAGATTAAGAAGTCATTCAAGAATACAATCACGAATTTGTCTAGATAAGGTTTGCACACCTGATGAGGTTCATGAGTATCCTTGGGGTACTGGTTAATCCCAACGGTATTAATACGAATTTATGATGACCGAAACGGAATCTGAAGGCTGTCTTTGAAATATCTTTCTTGCAAATTCTAACCTGATGATAACCAGACCTTAGGTCGATCTTCTAATAGAAGCTTAATTCTTGGAGTTTGGTCAAACAAGTCATTGATCCTTGTGAGCGGGTGTCGGTTCTTTTAGTTTATCTAGCTCTTAGTAATTGATGCACATTCTGAAGGTTCCATTCTCCTTCTTTATGAACAAAACTGGAGCTCCTCTAAAGCGAGGAACTCGTTTTGATAAACCGTTTATCTAAGAGCTACTACAGTTGGTTGGACGATTCTTACACTATGATGGGGCTAATCGGCATGGTGCTCGAGCCACTGGTACCGCACCTGATACTAGGCCGATTTTTTTGAATCTGACTTGCCTCTATGTTGGGAGTTCAGGTAAGTGTTCTGGAAAAACTTTGGCGTAACCATAAATAATAAGAATATTTTCGAGCCGCTTTCCCTTTGGCTCCCTCTCTTTCAACACTTTAGGGTCCTAATGCTAGAGATGATGCTTACTTTGGTATTTCTTGCTTTGCGTTGGATAGTAAGGACCTTCTTATTGGCTAAAGGTATATGAACTGTGTTCTTGTTGCATACTATTTCCACAGGATTTTCGATAGCCAATCCATGCCTACGACCACGTAAACACTTCCCAGTTTGATGGGTATCATGTCTGTTTCAAAGAGTCGGCCCACTAATTCTAAGGAGCATCCTCGACTTATATTATTTGTCTTAAGCGTCTCACTGTCATCAACCTCAATAGCATAAGTAGCACTTAATGGAATTTATCTGCTTAGTGAACTTAGTGGATATAAAGCTCCTATCAGCACCAGTATCAAAATAGTAGAAATGCATAAGTGGTATCTAATGGGGTAAGAGGATAAGTCTACGGGTTTGAAATTTCTTAGGCAGATAGTCACAGCTTTATCTTTTCCTACGCAGAGTTGTAGTTAAAACTTAATTCCTCATAAAAGTTCTTGATACTTAATCTTTGTATATGATATGGTCAGAATTTTCTAATAAATTCTTAAGCCTTATTTACCCTAAGATATATCAGATAGTAAAGCCTAGAGAAATACTATAAAGAGATGCCTCCGGGGTTTCCTCGTACTCCAGAGCGTTAAGTCGTTGGGTTAGTTCTGTAGTGTGGGCTTTGTGCTCCGCTAGTTGCTGTCACAATTCGTCGATTCCGTTTTGTTAAATCGCCTACGTATTCTGGTTGGCCTAAGGTTTATTGGTGGTTTGCATTGCCTCCTGCTTAATCTTTGCAAAGATCTCACCGACCTCTTGTAGGATTTTGTCGAAATTGGAGGTTGTGTCTGGCGGCCCTTGCCACCAACAGGGGCATCGTTTGTTACATAGGTTTCTAGGTAAGTGTCGGCACTTGAGAGGAAGATGGTGTTCTGACTTCAAACTGGATTTGGATCCCCTCCTCGTTTCTCCACTCTTGGAGAGTGTGAGGCATCCATCCCCACTGTCCTATGCTTGCCCGTTACTACTGCGGCGGGCTTGGCTGATGGGCAGGTACCGGGATAGACTCCCGCTGTGCTAGTCACACCCTTTCCCTAGGGGTGAATTTCGACATGTTATTGTCATCAGGGTCCATATATGTGTTCACAGTTCTTGAAGAAAGTTTAGTTTTTGTAACAGTTATAGTCTAGGTACTAATGCAACCTAGTTCACTATAACTATGGCTCTGATACCAATCTGTCACACCCTGCTACCCCGGTTGGCAGCGAGGCGTGACGAGTGCGGAAGCGTAACCATAATCATAATGAATGACCACTATATGGACGTTTTTGAAATACATCATTGAAACTTGAAAATATAACAATGTTTTACATAGACTGATGTGAGTAAAGGAGTTCGCAAAAAGACAGAGAGTTAATTACATAATTAAAATATCCAAAATAATGCAGCTAAATCTCCGTTAATTTGAATATGCATGCGACTTCATGGATGCGGAAGCTTGAAAGTAAAATACGTCCGAGGCATACTTGCCTTAATTACCTGAAAATACACGCTAAAATACGTCAACAAAAATTGTTGGTGAGCTCATAGGTTTACGCGAAAAGACCAGTTGTATGGACATTATCAGATGAGTTGAATTTATAAAATCATAAATTCCGTGTATGTATTACATAAACCATCATGCAACCGAAGCTTAATTAAAACGAGTTTGCCCTGAGTAGTATTCCCATACGTAATACCGTGTGTTGAATATATATGCACTCGCTGTTAGCCGACCCGAACTAACCCGAATGGGGGACATGACTCCCGATAGATCTATCCACAATATATTCGCGCTTACAAATAAATGCAATTAACGGTTCATGATATAAGGGCTAATGGAACCACATGTAATACATATAAGAAATATACAGTTTTGATGTCCAATATGAAAACAGTGCATGTGCATTTTTCCACCCCAATAGATAGTGAAAATAGGGGCTATGAAGACTCACCGGAATTGCGATGGCAAAATATGCGCAAAAATGCAAATGTGCGTTGTTTGATGGGTGATGAAACCGGAGGTGTTTAACCGAGTCCTAAATGATAATAAGGACTTAATATCACTAATATATGATAATAGGTATATTTATAGATTTTTATGTCTTAAATCACCCAACATTACAAGTTTATAAATAAGATTTGCTTAAAACGTCAAGTTTATATATATATATAATTTTCCAGCTTTTTCGGAGGTTTTTCGGCCTACTTTGAGGCTGTTTTTGACCAAGCTCCAAAATGTTTTAGACTTTGGTTTTCTAGGGAATTAAACTACTGTATACAAAGGATTTTTAGAATCAAGAACGGCCATTTTTCGAGATGTTTAGGTTGGTGAAAAAGCTCGTTAAAAACACTATGTTGGCCATTTTTGAGCTGTCAAACTTTCGGTTTCCCAAATAATTTCTGGAGGTCTTAAACTTCAAAATAAATTATGAAAAATTACAGACCTATAGTTAAGACATAGATCTAACTTTTGAGACAAGAATCAACTCATTTCGTTGAGTTATGAATTAGTTATGATTTTTCAAAGTCGATACAAATATTCTGCCGAAATTCCGTAGTTTATAAATTTACAACAATTTATGATTCTTGTTGTTTATTCAAAGACTACTTGTATAAAAGTTATAAAAGTTATATAACACATATATAACACATGTTTTCATAATATTAACATGTTTATAATGTGTTCATATATTCATATGCACATTTAAAGAAACAACTTAAAAATAAAAACTAGAAACTTATAAACTTGAGTTTTTATGTAACTTGTTGTTGTTGGTGATTATATATATTATGCAAGACTTATATAAACATAATTATAAGATGAAATAAGTTAGTATTTACTTACTTTGATGTATTTGGAAGATGATTTTGAGTAGAAATTGAAATTCTTGCAAGGTATGCACCAAAACTCTTGAAGAACACCAAGAACACTTGAAGAACACTTGAATGAAGAATTTTTGTGATGTGTGTGTATGATGGCCGGTTTCTAAGGAGAGAAAAGAAGGGTTTTTGGTGTGTTTAAAATGAATGAAAGACTTCCCTATTTATAGAGAAATTTTGGTCTTTCAAATGATGAAAGGCATGGGAGACAAAAGTTGAGTGCACTTTTTAACAAAATGATGGTGTTTAAAGTAATATTATTTAATTAAAAGTCAACTTCTAATTTGGCACATGTCTATGGCCTTAAGGCCGGCCATATACATGATATATACATGTATTTATATTTTTTTTTGTATAAATGTATTTAGAAATGTATTCTTGTATTTTCCTTTTTTTGAAATTTTATAAATACTTATGGATGAATTGTTATAATGAATTATTTTAGTCTTGCATAATTAATGTTAAGTAGTTGTATTAGTGTATGATTAGTGTCACTAATCATAATTTAATTATATACTTAGTTGAATTAATCCCTCATATCGTAAATCGATCGGATTAATTGATTTCCCGATTCATCGCACCGATGAATTTGATTCAAATTGAGTTGAATTTTCAAATAAAACTTGTTAATCACTTGATTAATTTCTAATGGCCACTGATTAGGCTATAATTGGCTATTAAATACAGATTTAGGGCATTATTGCTAACCTGGTTTAGTGCCGGATGTTACATAACAACCTTTTCAAATCAACCGCCCAAATGTGTCTCTCTCATACCCACTCACATTCAAATCCTATAAATACCCCCTACTGTTTCATCTTCGTCTTCCTCACTACTTCCATAAACCTCCTAAGAACCCTAAAAATCGACTAAGTGTCCTGTGCTTCTGCTACTTTCACTACTTCCCAAATGGCTCAAAGAAACAACCCCTTTCTACCAGTGTTTGTGGGTACTGATGTTCAAAAACATGCATCAGTCACCACAATGCTAACCCAGAAACCTACCAACTATATTGCAAACTTAACCATCCCCAAAAACTATGTGGGGAAAGGCTATGAACAAATGGTGGAGTTTCTGAAAGTTCATCCGTTGAACTATGCCATGACTGCCACTTCTAGTGTTCTATACTAGGAGATGGTATATGAGTTCTGGTACACCTGTGCCTACAACCCAGATACCAAAGTCATCAAGGGCACCATACTCAATGGGACTCAGACCATTGATATCAACACTCGTCTGCTCAGGGAAGTTCTTCGACTCCCTGTGGCTGAAAAATATGATCAGCCACAGCCTGAAGATGACCAGATGAAGAATCTGCAACACTTCTGTGGTGTAGCAGAACCAAAAGTTGGAGCTACGCTGTTCAGAAAGGATTGGTCTCCTACTTACAGCTTATTATTTGCCTCTGTGGTAATGTGCTTCAGCAGCAAAGTTGGTGCCTTTGACCAACTGAGCCGTGATGAAATCCCTGTAGTTCTGCAGCTTGTGGATGGAACTACAATCGACATGGCAAAATGGATTTTTCTGAATTTGAGGGGCCTGGTGCAGCAGGAGACACGTCCAGCTGCTGTTCGATATCCCAGGTTTTTGAGTCTCATCTTCAAGCATATTTGTGGTGAGCACTTGTAAAACTCTCAGCCTTTACTTCGTACTGCTGCATTTCCTGTAATAGGGAATAGAGTTTTCTATACTCCAGTTCACCCAAATGAGCCTCCTCTCTCAACTCCAATGAGGAGGCTGCTAGGATTGGTGGAAGGACCCTCTGATGTAAGGGTGGATCCAGAAGCTGCTCCCAGAAGAAAATCCAAATCCAGGGCCAAACTTGTTAAAAGGACCCTGGACATCACTGAAGCTGAGCCTGTCCACAAGAAGGCCAAAACAGCTTAGTCTAAGTCTGCACCCTCGGCCTCTATGGCTGAGGGGGAGCAGGCTCCTCACCCTGGTTCATTTGTTGGACCTGAAGCCTCTGTGGCTGGTGCCTCTGTGGCACCTGAGACTATGGAATAGGCCAACCCACCTATTTCTGACCCAGTCTCCAAACCTGTCCAGTCTGAACCTCTCACCTCTCCAAAATCCCCCACCTCATCTCACATATTATACCAATGCAAATCCATAGCCAAAAAGAAACCAACAACCCAAACAGCCCAAACTAGCCCCTCTGTTCCCTTTCAACATGGTTCAGTTGAAAAAGAAGCAACCCCTGCTGCCTCTCCTATTTTGGGAGAAGGATCAGCACAATTGGAGCCTGCTTCACTACACCCTGTCTCAACCCCAAGTCAGGCTAGACCCTCTGGTTCCTCCCAACAGGAACCAGTTGTACAAATGGAGACAGCCACATCAACTATTCCAGCCTCCCAACAGGCTGAGAATATTGAAAGACAGGAGTTCTCTCCACTCCATACTGAGTCCACACTGTCCCCACCTCATACTTCTCTACACCCTGAGTCTGCACGAGGTGTCCACACTGCTGGCTTAGACCAACCAGCAGCTCAGCCTCAATCTTCTGTTCCTTATGAAGCAGCTGTTCTACACCAAACAGCTGCTAAAGGACCAACCACTCAAGCTGATGAACCTCAGGGAATAGAACATCCCTTTGGTTAGGGTACTACCATAATGCAAACTCCATCAGCAGGTTTCACCACTGCTGATGTTGAAATGCAAATACTATCTCCCCATGATGAGGTACCTTTAAACCACGGTACTACAGAGGGAACCACCACTGGTCTAAATGAAGGTGCTGCAAAACAAGCAGTGTTTGAGAGGCTACCATCCTCTACCCACTCTCCTGATGATGCAGTTACAGCCACTGCTGAAGGTCCTATTGATCCCTCCAGGCTGGGCAACATTACTTTTGCCCAGGCTATGGAGCTTCTTTCCAAAATACCCTCTCACTCTGCATCACATCCCCATACACCAGCCTCATCCTCTTCATCTCCATCTACTCAATCCAAACAATCCACCCATACATCTCCATCCCCTAAATACCTGCCTTAGAAGGATCAGCTTTCCTTGCTGACCAACAAAGTTGGTTCTTTAGAAACTTCCATTTCAGACTCTGTGTCTGAACAGCTTAAAGGATTCTTTGATGTGTTCAAGAATTCCTTTCCACCCACTCCTCAAACTGATACCTCCTCTTAGCTACTTGCACTCACTGCACAGCTGCAAACTGTCTCCACTTCCCTCTCCTCAATTCTTTCCCACCAACAGGACTCTGTGTCCTCTATGACAGCCATTACACAATAGGTGTTCTCTCTCCTCACCACTTGCAATGATACACTTCCCACCACCTTGGCCAGCCTAAACACTCTCATTGTTTCTCTATCAAACTCTGTGTCAGCAAACCTTGCTGATGTGTAGGACTCTCTTGAATTACATCTTGCACAGCTCCAAACTTTGCTGTTCACAGCTTCTGATAGGGAAAACGTTCTTAAGCTAACCACTCATGATGATTCCCAATCCTCTTCTCTTTAAACCTGTCTTTCCCAAATTGCAGAGGTGAAGGATAACCTGGCTTTCTTAGTGCATAGCCTGGTTGGTTCCAAGCCTGCTGCCAAAACTGCTTCAAAGCCTGGTGAATTTGTTTCTTCAGGCAGACCGGTTGTTGAAGGGGCTGGTACATCTCCTTCAAAGGGGGAGAAGTTGTCTGCCTCTAAGACTAAGTCTAAGGGGCAGAAAACTTCTTCTCCTAAGGAGACATCAGCTCCCACTGGTCAAACAGCAGGTGCATTTGCAACAGGTACTGGTCCAACTGAGGGTGCCTCTCATCTACCTAAAACTGCTCAGCCTACTCAGGCTGAATCTCCAAACCCTGCACAGTCTAAGGGGGAGGAATTCAATTCTGGGGACAGGCCAAGTAGCAGAAGGTGGCACCTCATACTGGAGGAAGAAGAAGAAGAAGAAGAAGACATTCCTGAAGCTGTTATCACTACAACATCTAAAGGAAAAGAAAAGGCAGTATTTGATCCTGAACAGCAGAAAGCAGCAGAGTTAAAGTTTCACAAAGCCAGGGCAAAGGAAATGAGTCTTTCCATGGATAAATACTATGAGTTCAGAGATGAACAGCTTAAAGCCCTGGAAGCACTAAGAGAAGAAGTAGTCTCTGCCAAAGCTGCCAGAACTTTGGCACTTCAAGAGGCAAGCAAACAAAATGCCCTCTCTGGATGTGCAAAAGAAACTAGTGGAAGCTGCTAAGGGATCAGCTGGTGAAAAGGAAGTTGAAAAGGAAGTGGGTGCTCTGGTCTCTGTGACCAAACCAAAGCAAGCATCCTCTGCAAGAGCCCAATTCCATTTTGACAACCTGGCAAGGAAAATGTTTCATGATGTTGCTGATAGAAGGCTTGCCAAGGAAGCAAATGTCAAGGCTGTCCCCACATCAAGAGAAGGCAAACAGTGGAAATTGCAAATTACCAGAATGGGCGCAACAGGCCCAGAACTGGAAACTTATGACTACACTGATGTTGCACAAATGGCGTACAGGGAATGGGTTGAGCTGGCAGTTGCCCTGAGTCAGTCTATGTCAGAAATGGCTAAGACTGTCAGGGCATATGTTAAGAAGCTAAGGAGAGAGTAAAGGATCTTGGCCTGATCTCAAAAGAAGTAAGTGAGGGTGTGTCTGTGACATACCCCAAAATAAAGGCCTGGAGGACAAGAAAAGATTCTGAGCTGGAGGAACTCCTCATCTTAATAGAGCAAGGTGATTATGCTGTTGAGATGAAAGGAATGGATTACAGCCTGCGCAGTGGAGTTGAGTTTGAAGAAGGCAAAATCATTGAAGAACCTGAGTTGGGGGAATTTTTGTTAGATCCCCTAATACAAAAGAAGTTCTTTCAGAAAGCTTCAGATCTATACAAGGTGGATCTGAGACAGCTTGCAGCTTTTAGACTTGCAGCTTCATTCAGGCAATCAGGCAGGTGGAAAGCAGCCATCTGGGACCAGCTCAGAGGCTTTTATGAGAGAGGTGAACTTCAAGATCCCAAGTTTATGATACTCAGAGTTGAAATCAAAGATCTGGAGGAATCAAAGGATGAGATTGAAAAGATGTTTCAAGGACCACCACCACTGGAGTAAAGTCCATCTACCATCAGGGTAGGTGAAGAATGGAAGCTGTCCATCGGTTGGACAGGCTTGCCGTTATCTGCTCCCAACATCAACAGTCCAAGTTGTTGAACTTTTGTTTGTACATTAGTTGTACATTGTTACATGTGTTGTAACTTTTCTTATTTACATTAGTTGTAATATACATTTGTACATTAGTTGTACTCTTGTAAAAACATGTGTTGTTTTATGTAATCAAAATCAGTATATATAAACTGATCTTTTACTTTACTTAATTGTTGTAATTTCCTTTTCAGCAAGATGTATTGTAAAAATGTATAGTGATTATTGATTAAATCAGCTTAGACTGATTATTGCAAATAGGGGGAGATTGTTAGGCACAAAAAGGCCTCAGTCAAACCTGCTGAGGGGGAGGTTTTTAATCAAACTTGTTGATGCACTTGAAGGTTGAATTTAAGGCCTATTATATGCCTTATTGAAACCTGAAATTGATTTGCAATATCAGCCCAAAACTGTTTACCATGTTGCATAAGTTGCAACAAAGGCAGTTTGTCCAAGTTGTTCTATCTGCTGAACAGGCTGGACATAAACTGTCTACGCTGCTCTATCCTCTTGAGCAGCTTTGACAGTTTACAAGTGTTCTGTTCTATGTGAACAGAACCGGTTCTTTGTGAACAGGTTAAACACTTTATTGGAATATGGTTCCAAGTCCCCATGTGTTGTTTTTGGCTACAAGATCAGTTTACAAATCGAAGACAAAGTGGAAAACAGAACTGCACAGCCTGCCCACGCTGTTCTGATTACATGAAGACAAACGGATATTTGAAAAGGGTGACAGACCTTTTCTTATATCAAAAAGAGATTAACAAAAGAAGAAAGATGCAAAGTTGACATTCCTCTTTTGGTTAAAGCCTTATGCAACAGTGACAAAAGGAAAAGACAAAGATTCTGCCATGTGAAGACAAAGATGCTTTATCAGAACATGCAGAAAGGTGTTTTGTCTTTTTGGAAAGACTTTACACTATCTCATCTGTCCAATGAAGAAGCTTCACTGAGATTCACCTTTTGAGTATAGAAGGAAGCTTCTGAGGATTATGAGATATCAAGAGTGTGAAATCAGAACGTGCATTGAAGTGTATTATTCCATGCACGCAAGTCTGCTTATACAAAACAGAATAGTGTGTCTAAGTTGTTCTTGTGTAAGCTGTCCATCTGAGTCTTGTAAAAACAGTAAGTGCATCTAAGTGAGCATAGTCATTGTATCTAGTCTGAGTGTGTCTTAGATTAGTTGAACAACTGTTGTATGTGTCATCTCAGCTTAAACCTTTCAGCATTCAAGCTTGTTTGTAATTAACACTTGTTAATAATATACACAAACATTGAGAAAAAGATTGTTAAGTTTTAAATAGCTGTATTCACCCCCCCTCTACAGCTTAGAACTATACACTTGGGAAACCTTTTGGGACCTACAGAAGTTTCAACCCTTCAGGAAGAGGAAAGTCCTCAATCCATTTTACAAACGGTGATACCTCTACCATACTACCAGCATGTCCCCCTTGCCGCGTCATGGCCTGTTGCGCCAGGTTTTCACCTGATACCCTCGTCATGTGAGACATCTCTCCTTCTCCATGTGGCTGCTGCATGGTCTGAATGAAAGGCTTTAGGATCCATCCTTGATGCATCCCTGGATACTGTCCCCAAGCTTGAGGATGATGTAAGGGCGGCGGAGTTAGATAGGGGTGAGCGAATCTCCAATATTCCCCATAGTTTACTCCAAGAAGTCCCCTTGGTCCTATGTTGAAAGACGACTGATTACCTTCTCCTGTGGATTGCAGACTCCCTCCAACTGACTGCTGAAAATTTGTTAGGGGAGGAGGCAGAGGTCTCCTTCCTTGCTCCTCCAGGGGGATGGTAGTGACCACTGTAGACATAGTGCCCACATGACATATTGAGATTCTTCTTCCTTCCGCCACTTCTCTGACTGTTTCCAGAGTAACATTGGAAGAAGGACCCTTAGAGGCCACTTCTCCCTCCGCATATGGATATAAGCGTGCTTGGACTCCAGCTAACGTGTTTCTTCTTTCCGCCTCACGAACCATAATGGCTTGTAGATGTTCATAGTTTTGCTGGATGAACGAGGGGTCTAGGGAAGGGTTAATAGGGTTATTAACGGAGTTTTCCTCAATAACCAAGTTTCGTAATGGGTTCGCCAGAGTTAACTATGGGGCAATGGGGTCATTGGTGGTGGAAGGTATTGTTTAGTTTCCTGCTAAGATCTGAGTTCAAAAGTTTTCTTCGCCTATTAACAAAGAGGAAAAACGGATTTATAACGCAAGAACCAGTGTAAATCCAGCCGGTCCCACGGATCGCGCCATTTGTTTAGACGTAGAATCCTTCTTCGTATTTTCTTCATAGGAATTGGTACTTCTATCTCAATAGTGATACTGAAATACAACAAAAAGAAAGGTCAGTGTGCAACACAGGGGGATGACCCCTGTGAGGCACCTCCGACGCTCAAGTCAGACATAGTAGGGATAACGAGTGATCAGTTAGAAATATTATCGAGTGAAGAGAGATATGCTGATTGTTTAAGTATATTTTTGTGCTTACCGTCTTTGAGATGCGAGGGGAGATATATATACCTTCTTGTGCCCAGCTCCCATTGGTTTCTAGAAGGGGACAAGGAACATCCCATTGTCCGGGTAAAAGGTCCTACCCAAAGTCTGCGATGTGGACAATACTAAAACCAATGGGAATTGACTGCACCTCCGACTGTAGCTTTTCTGTCCTTTTTGTCTTATACATAAGTCAACACCAACCTCCATAGAGGAGTGGCTTTTCACTATTTTAGGATGCAGGCTACTAAATCTTTATGTCTAAAATATTTGACCCACACAAACATTTTTCATGGAAGCATCTCACCAAAAGTTGTTTATAGCCATAAAAGCATGTATATTTAACTAGACAACTACTATTTTGCTTGTGGATTTGTAGTTTGGACCGATTAAAATTGGTTCATATATGGGTTTAAGCATGAAATGGTTCATATCAATCATTCATTGGCTTCGGTGATTTTGGGCTACTTTTGATGGTTGTTCATTAGGCTTAGTGAATTGCTTGTATTCGTTGTTCACACCATATTTCAGCTTTCTATTTTATATTTTCTAGTTGTCAGTGTTTATGAAATCTCTTATTATTCACAAGGTTTTGTGACTATTGATTTACTAGCTTATTTTTATGTTGAAAATCTTGATTAATAATTTAAAGTCCAATTTCATCTTAAGTTTTTAATTAATTTTGACAAGCTTTTATGACATTGAATAACTAAGTGTGTGGTGGCCTCATAATATCAATTGGAAGATCAAATGTTCATTTTTAGAAATTTGGTGATTGATTTTAGAAATTTAATAATATATAGTCGTATAGATCAGCTTATAAGATGGAAATGATTCAAAACTCTTTAATTGCTTATACGATTTTCTTGATCGTACAGGTTGTGGTAGCAATTGCAGAAAGGAGTTTTTTAATGGGTCACACCCCGTTACCCCGGTTGGCAACGAAGCGCGACGTCGCGGAAGCGTAACCATAATCATAATGAACGACCACTATATGGACGTTTTCAAAAATACATCGGCGTAACTTTAAAAGATATAAATGTTTCAGATAACCCAAAATGATAAAGAGAAGTTCGCAAGGTACAGAGATTTAAATACATAATTAAATCTTCCAAAATAATGCAAATAAATCTCCGATGGTTTGAAACTGAGTGCGACTCCTTAAATGCGATAGCTTGAAAATACTACCGATGTGATGGACTTGCCTTAATTTCCAGAAAATACACGCTAAAATACGTCAACAAAATTGTTGGTGAGCTCATAGGTTTACACGTAAATCTGACTTGTATGGACAACAATAATAGAGATTGAATTTATAAAATCATAAATTCCTTGTTATGTATTACATATAAACCATCATGCAACCGAAGCTTAATTTAAAATGAGTTTGCCCTGTGCAGTATTCCCATACGTAATACCGTGTGTTGAATATATATGCACCCGCTGTTAGCCAACCCGACTAACCCGAGTGGGGGACATGACTCCCAATAAATCTATCCACAATATATTCGCGCTTACAAATAAATACAATTAACGGTTCATGATATCAGGGCTAATGGAACCACATGTGTAATACATAATAGAAATGAAGATATTTCCGTGTCCATATAAAAACGAAGCATGTATTTCATCCCCAAAACATAACAGTGTGAAAATAGGGGCTATGAGAACTCACCGAGCGTGTGATGGTAAAAACTAGCGTAAAGTGTTTTTTAGCGTAAAGTGACGGATGATGCACCGAGCGAGATTAAACGGGTCCTAAATGATAATAAGGACTTAATATCTCTAATATATGATGATATATATATATATATATATTTATAGATTTTTATGTCTTAAATCACCCAACATTACAAGTTTATAAATAAAATTTGCTTAAAACGTCAAGTTTATATATATATATATAATTTTCCAGCTTTTTCGGAGGTTTTTCGCCCTACTTTGAGGCTGTTTTTGACCAAGCTCCAAAATGTTTTAGACTTTGGTTTCTAGGCCATTAAACTACTATATACAAAGGATTTTTAGAATCAAGAACGGCTATTTTTCGAAATGTTTAGGTTGGTGAAAAAGCTCGTTAAAAACCCTATGTTGGCCATTTTTGAGCTGTCAAACTTTCGGTTTCCCAAATAATTTCTGGAGGTCTTAAACTACAAAATAAATTATGAAAAATTCCAGATCTATAGTTAAGACATAGATCTAACTTTTGAGATAAGAATCAACTCATTTCGTTGAGTTATGAATTAGTTATGATTTTTCAAAGTCGATATAAATTTTCTGCCGAAAATCCGTAGTTTATAAACTTAAAACAACTTATGATTCTTGTTGTTTATTCAAAGACTACTTGTATAAAAGTTATAAAAGTTATATAACACATATATAACACATGTTTTCATAATATTAACATGTTTATAACGTGTTCATATATTCATATGCACATTTAACGAAACAACTTAAAAATAAAAACTAGAAACTTATAAACTTGAGTTTTTATGAAACTTGTTGTTGTTGGTGATTATATATATTATGCAAGACTTATATAAACATAAATGTATGATGAAATAAGTTAGTATTTACTTACTTTGAAGTATCTAGAATATGATTTTGAGTAGAAGTTGAAATCCTTGCAAGATATGCACCAAAACACTTGATTTTCTTGAAGAACACTTGAAGAACACTTGAATGCACAAGTTTGTGATGTGTGAGTGTATAAATCCGGTTTTGAGAGAAGAAAAGGAGAGGTTTTTGTTGTTTGAAGTGTGGAAAAGAAGTGAGAAATGAGGTCCTATTTATAGGCAAAGTGTTTGGTCTTTCAAATGATGAAAGGCATGGATGAAAAGGTAGAGTGCACTTTTAAACAAAATGATTGTGTTTAAAGTAATACTAAAAAATAAAAGTCAACTTCTAATACACACATGGCCTATAGGCCAGCCATACATGTATTTATATATATTTTTTTTGTGTACAAATGTATTTAGAAATGTATTCTTGTATTTCCCTTTTCTTGTAATTTCATAAATACTTATGGATGCATTGTTTTAATGAATTGTTTTAGTCTTGCATAATTAATGTTAAGTAATTGTATTAGTGTTTGATTAGCGTTACTAATCATAATTTAATTATGTACTTAGTTGAATTAATCCCTCATATCGTAAATCGATCGGATTAATTAATTTCCCGATTCATCGCACCGATGAATTTGATTCTAATTGAGTTGAATTTCTTCATGAACCTTGTTAATAACTTTGGTTAATTTCTAATGACCACTGATTAGGTTATAATTGGCCATTAAATACTAATTGGGTCGTAGTTGCTAACCTGGTTTAATGCCGGATGTTACAGTCTCCCCCTGTTAAGGAAATTTCGTCCCGAAATTTTATCCTGTTTCCTCAGAGGTCTTGTTACTTAGGATTAGGTGAGGGTATCTTCGCTTAAACTAGCCTTTGCATGCCTATGTGAATTCTGGTCCATGTCTAGAATTCCATCTGACCTTGAGGACGGGTATACAAGTGTGCTTCAATCCTTTGACCTTACGGTCCATGATTTCAACCGTATCTTTGATGAAGAGAAGTTTATCAGTTAGTTGGATCTCTCCCAAGGGGTGACAAGTGTCGCCTCTAACAAACATTTCTTCTTATTCAATGCATGGAAGGTATTGTGTATGCTGCTAAGCTCTGGTGGTAACTCTAAACGATAAGCTACGAGTCCAATTCCCTTTAAGACTTTGTATTGCCAATGTATCGAGGGTTTAATTATCCTTGTTTCCCAAATCGTAACACGCCCTTCAATGGCAAGACTTTCATCAGTACTTGTTCTCCTAATTAGAACTCAAGGGATTTTCTATTTTCATCTGCATAACTTTCTTACAATCGCAGGCAACTTTTAGTCAGTTTCGTATCTGTACTATCCTTTCGGTTGTTTCGTGAATGATCTTAACGCCAGTGATTTGGCCATTTCCCACTTCTTCCCAATAAATCGGTGATCGACACTTTTGCCCGTAGAGGGCTTCAAATGGAGCAGCTTTAATACTTAAGTGATAGCTATTGTAGTACGATAATTCCACTAAGGCAAATGAGTATCCATTACACAGACTCTTAATGTATGTTCTAGGGTTTGAATCGTTCTATTATTCTGACCATTGGTCTGAGAGTGATATGTGGTACTCATGTCCAGATTTGTGTCCACAGTTTGCTATAATAAATGCCAAAAGCTTAGCTGTAGATCTGCTATCCATATCAAAAATGATTATAATAGGCACTCCATGTCCGGAGAGGACTTCCTTGAGGTACATTTGGACTAGCTTATTCATCCTGATGTTCTTCTTGATTGGTAGGAACGCGCGAATTTTGTTAGGTGGTCGACTATTACTCAAATGGTTTCTGATGTTGGTCCTAACTTTGGAGCATGTTAGGAATTTGTTGACATATGTGGCAATGTCATCCTTCATGATAGGCCACCCGTATAGCTCCTTCATCCGTAATTAGTTTTCTTACTCTATCAAAAACAGGGTAACCAGACTCTATTCATGAAGTATCGATTTCCATTAACCCTTATTCCAAACTATTTATCCATTCTGTGCAGGGCTTTATTTTTCATATTTTCCTCCTTAATAACTTCATGAACTAAGAAAGGAGCGTTTGGTTGAGTGGTTATAACTATGGCTGGTACTCTTAACGGCTTAACTCATTTCTTTCGGCTATGAGCGTCTGCAACCACATTAGTTTTCCTCAGGTGATAACGAATCTCACTGTTGCAACCACTTATTAGCTCTATCAACGATGTTACCTAATATTTGACTCTTTCTGGTTCAAGATGTGTTGGAGGCTCTTAGGGTCCGTGAGTGTAATACACTTCTTACCATACAACTAATGTCTTCAAGTCTTAAGGGTAAAGACTACTGTTCCAAGATCTAGATCATGCGTTGTGTAATTCACCTCGTGAACCTTAAGTTTTCATGAAGTATAAGCTATGACCTTATCTTTCTACATCAGTCCATTGTGTGAAGTGTCATAGTAATCTATAAATTTCTCGTTCCTCTTAGGTATGGACAAAATAGGCGCGCTGCACAGTTTGTGCTTTAATAACTTAAATGATATCTTAGATCCTTGCTCCAATCATACTTAATGTCTTTTCGGGTCAGTTTTGTTAGAGTTCTGGTGATCTTTGAGAAAATTGCTTATAATAAGTGGCAAGTCTTAAGGACTGTCGTATCTCTATGGGGGTTCTAAGAGTTGACCAATTCCTGATAGCCTCGATCTTTGCGGGGTCGACTTGGATTCCTTTACTATTGTTCACGTGACCGAGGGATTTCACCTCTCCTAACCAAAAGTCAAATTTAGAAAGCTTAGCATATAGTTGTTCTTTCTCCGATAATTCCAAAATCTGTCTTAAATGTTGCCCGTGCTCCTTCTCGTTTTGTGAGTAGATTAAAAGTCATTCATGAATACAATCACGAATTTGTCTAAATAAGGTTTGCACACTCGATGAGGTCCATGAGTACCGTTGGGGACACTGGTTAATCCAAACGACATTAATAGGAATTTATGATGACCGAAACGGAATCTGAAAGTTGTCTTTGGAATATCTTTCTTGTGAACTCTAACCTGTTGATAACCAGACCTAAGGACGATCTTCGAATAGAAGCTTAATTCTTGGAGTTTTGTCAAACAAGTCATTGATCCTTGGAAGTGGGTATTGGTTCTTTTCGCTTATTTAATTTCTCGGTAACTGATGCACATCCCGAAAGTTCCATCCTTCTCCATTATGAACAACACTGGAGCTCCTCCAAAGCGAGGAACTCGGTTTGGTAGGCCCTTTATCTAAGAGCTCCTACAGTTGGTTGGACGATTCTTACACTATTGATGGGGCTAATCGGCATGGTGCTCGAGCCACTGGTACCGCACCTGATACTAGGCCTATTTTTGAATTTGACTTGCCTCGATGTTGGAGTTCAGGTAAGTGTTCTGGAAAAACTTTGGGGTAACCCTAAATAATAAGAATATTTTCGAGCCGCTTTTCCTTTGGCTCTCTCTTTGTCAACACTTCAGGGTCCTAATGCTAGGGATGATGCTTACTTTGGTATTTCTTGTTTTGCCTTGGATAGTAAGGACCTCTTTATTGGCTAAAGGTATATGCACCATCTTCTTGTTGCACACTATTTCCGCACGATTTTTCGATAGTCAATCCATGCCTATGACCACGTCAAAACTTTCCAGTTTGACGGGCATCAAGTCTATTTCAAAGAGTTGGCCCACTAATTCTAAGGAGCAGCCTCGACTTATATTATTTGTCTTAAGCATCTCACTGTCATCAACCTCAATAGCATAAGTGGCACTTAATGGTGTAAGAACGGAATTTATCTGCTTACTGAACTTAGTGGATATAAAGCTTCTATCAGCACCATTATCAAATAGTAAAAATGCATAAGTAATATCTAATGGGGTAAGGGGATAAGTCTATGGGTTTGAAATTTCTTAGGCAGATTGTCACAGCTTTATCTTCTCCTACGCAGAGTTGTAGTTAAAACTTAATTCCTCATAAAAGTTCTTGATACTTAATCTTTGTATATGATATGGTCAGAATTTTCTGATAAATTCTTAAGCCTTATTTACCCTAAGATATATCAGATAGTATAGCCTAGATAAATATTATAAAATGGTAGAAGGGTACTAAGTATGAGATGCTTCTGTGGTTTCCTCGTACTCCAGAGTGTTAAGTTGTTGGGTTAGTTCTACATTACCGGCTTTGCGCTCTGCTAGGCGCTGTCACAATTTGTCTATTCCGTCTTGTTAAATCGCTTGGGTGTTCTGGTTGTCCCATGGTATATTGAGGGTTTGTATTGCCTCCTGCTTAATCCTTGCAAAGATCTCACCGACCTCTTGGTAGACTTTGTTGAAATTGGAGGTCGTTTCTGGCGGCCCTTGCCACTAACAGGGGCATCGTTTGTTACATAGGTTTCTGGGTAAGTGTCGGCACTTGAGAGGAAGATGGTGTTCCGACTTCAAACTGGTTTTGGATCCCTTCCTCATTTCTCCATTCTTGGAGAGTGTGAGGCATCCATCCCCACTGTCTTATGGTTGCCCGTCGCTACTTTGGCGGGCTTGGCTGATGGGCAGGTACCGGGATAGACTCCGGTTGTGCTAGTCACACCCTTTTCCTAGAGGTGAACTTCTTCAATGGTCAATTGAGATAGTTTCTGAATAGGGTGTAGGATGGAATATGTGGTGGAGATGGTGGAGCAACAGTTACCCTCCTTGTGTTTTGACGGGTACATTACATCGTCATTGATTTGGTCTGGGTGGGTTCCCGATAGAAAGTACACCTCAGTGTCACCTTGGCTTCCTTGTTCCATGGGTGAGAATTCATCATCTGAGTCAAAGAGGATAATGATCGTATTGTTCGACATGTTATTGTCATCAGTTCTTGAAGAAACTTTAGTTTTTGTAAGAGTTATAGTCTAGGTACTAATGCAACCTAGTTCACTATAACTATGGCTCTGATACCAATCTGTCACACCCCGTTACCCCGGTTGGCAACGAAGCGCGACGTCGCGGAAGCGTAACCATAATCATAATGAACGACCACTATATGGACGTTTTCAAAAATACATCGGCGTAACTTTAAAAGATATAAATGTTTCACATAACCCAAAATGATAAAGAGAAGTTCGCAAGGTACAGAGATTTAAATACATAATTAAATCATCCAAAATAATGCAAATAAATCTCCGATGGTTTGAAACTGAGTGCGACTCCTTAAATGCGATAGCTTGAAAATACTATCGATGTGATGGACTTGCCTTAATTTCCTGAAAATACACGCTAAAATACGTCAACAAAATTGTTGGTGAGCTCATAGGTTTACACGTATATCTGACTTGTATGGACAACAATAATAGAGATTGAATTTATAAAATCATAAATTCCTTGTTATGTATTACATATAAACCATCATGCAACCGAAGCTTAATTTAAAATGAGTTTGCCCTGTGCAGTATTCCCATATGTAATACCGTGTGTTGAATATATATGCACCCGCTGTTAGCCAACCCGACTAACCCGAGTGGGGGACATGACTCCCAATAGATCTATCCACAATATATTCGCGCTTACAAATAAATGCAATTAACGGTTCATGATATTAGGGCTAATGGAACCACATGTGTAATACATAATAGAAATGAAGATATTTTCGTGTCCATATAAAAACGAAGCATGTATTTCATCCCCAAAACATAACAATGTGAAAATAGGGGCTATGAGAACTCACCGAGCGTGTGATGGTAAAAACTAGCGTAAAGTGCTTTTTAGCGTAAAGTGACGGATGATGCACCGAGCGAGATTAAACGGGTCCTAAATGATAATAAGGACTTAATATCTCTAATATATGATGATATATATATTTATAGATTTTTATGTCTTAAATCACCCAACATTACAAGTTTATAAATAAAATTCGCTTAAAACGTCAAGTTTATATATATATATATATATATCTAAATGTTTTAGACTTTGGTTTTCTAGGACATTAAACTACTATATACAAAGGATTTTTAGAATCAAGAACGGCCATTTTTCGAGATGTTTAGGTTGGTGAAAAAGCTCGTTAAAAACCCTATGTTGGCCATTTTTGAGCTGCCAAACTTTCGGTTTCCCAAATAATTTCTGGAGGTCTTAAACTCCAAAATAAATTATGAAAAATTCCAGATCTATAGTTAAAACATAGATCTAACTTTTGAGATAAGAATCAACTCATTTCGTTGAGTTATGAATTAGTTATAATTTTTCAAAGTCGATATAAATTTTCTGCCGAAAATCCGTAGTTTATAAACTTAAAACAACTTATGATTCTTGTTGTTTATTCAAAGACTACTAGTATAAAAGTTATAGAAGTTATATAACACATATATAACACATGTTTTCATAATATTAACATGTTTATAATGTGTTCATATATTCATATGCACATTTAAAGAAACAACTTAAAAATAAAAACTAGAAACTTATAAACTTGAGTTTTTATGAAACTTGTTGTTGTTGGTGATTATATATATTATGCAAGACTTATATAAACATAAATGTATGATGAAATAAGTTAGTATTTACTTACTTTGAAGTATTTAGAATATGATTTTGAGTAGAAGTTGAAATCCTTGCAAGATATGCACCAAAACACTTGATTTTCTTGAAGAACACTTGAAGAACACTTGAATGCACAAGTTTGTGATGTGTGAGTGTATAAATCCGGTTTTGAGAGAAGAAAAGGAGAGGTTTTTGTTGTTTGAAGTGTGGAAAAGAAGTGAGAAATGAGGTCTTATTTATAGGCAAAGTGTTTGGTCTTTCAAATGATGAAAGGCATGGATGAAAAGGTAGAGTGCACTTATAAACAAAATGATTGTGTTTAAAGTAATATTAAAAAATAAAAGTCAACTTCTAATACACACATGGCCTATAGGCCAGCCATACATGTATTATACATGTATTTATATATTTTTTTTGTGTATAAATGTATTTAGAAATGTATTCTTGTATTTCCCTTTTCTTGTAATTTCATAAATACTTATGGATGCATTGTTTTAATGAATTGTTTTAGTCTTGCATAATTAATGTTAAGTAATTGTATTAGTGTTTGATTAGTGTTACTAATCATAATTTAATTATGTACTTAGTTGAATTAATCCCTCATATCGTAAATCGATCGGATTAATTAATTTCCCGATTCATCGCACCGATGAATTTGATTCTAATTGAGTTGAATTTCTTCATGAACCTTGTTAATCACTTTGGTTAATTTCTAGTGACCACTGATTAGGTTATTATTGGCCATTAAATACTAATTGGGTCGTAGTTGCTAACCTGGTTTAATGTCGGATGTTACATAATGTCAAAATTGTAAATTTCTGTTAGGTATGAAATAGAATGAGTCAAGGTAGATTGAACGGGTTAGAAATACTAAGCACCAAAAGTAGTAGATTTTTAGGGAACGTCGATCACAACAAGATAGTTGATATTTATGCTTCTAAAAACGTCCGTTTTAAGTGATATGTTAAACTTGTATTTGGAATATATATATATATATATATAATCAGCACGGAGATGAGCAGCCGAAGTTGACTATGTTTCAAATCCCTTATAAAATAGTATGTTATATATTTATCGTTTTAGGGCATTATTTTCTTGTCACGCCCTAGGCATGTTAATGGTCAATCCGGGCCCTGATCGGAGAGCATTGGAGAACCACAATGCATCGTAAGAAAAATTCATTGTGCATCACACTAGAGAATATTGCCTCATACGTGAGATTATGCATCAAATGAAAGGATTGTGTATCACACGAGTGGAGTATGCGTCAAACGGAGCGGTTGTGCATCATACGAGGGAATTTTGAACAATGTGATCACCTCATATGATGCATAATTCCCCGAATGATTATATAGCTTCAATAAATACACACGGGGGAATTGTGCATCACATGCATTATGGTTCCCCGAAGTTCTACGATAAACACTTGGTTCTCCATTGAACCCCCACTATATATATATATATATATATATATATATATATGTATGTATGTACGTATGGAGAACCTTTATGCATCGAAGAACCATAATGCATCGCTACAAAATTGCAATGCATCACGTGGAAGTCGATGCATCACGCAGGATTTGTCATACATCACCTAAAAGTAACGATGCATCATGCGGGAATAGTGATGCATTTGTGGTGGTGCATTGTGGTTCTTCAAGGTTCTTCGATGCATGAAGGTTCTCCATTAAACCCACCTCTCTCTCTCTCTCTCTCTCTCTCTCTCTCTCTCTATATATATATATATATATATATATATATATATATATATATATATATATATATATGGGATTATTGCAGGACCTAAATTTAGTGTAGAAATGTAAACCAATATCGTCAATAGATTTGGTTAATCTAGTGGTCTTGATTAAAAGAAGCAAGTCTGGTAGTTAAAAAAATTGGTATTAGTGATATTTTAATATAGTCAAGAGTAAAAAAGGAAAAGATTGGAAATAGCAAAAAGATTAACATTAGCATAATAAATATCCTATTTCTGTAAACTAAAATAACATTAATATGATTAATTTTTAAATCAAATAAATTATACCATAAAAACGAGAATATTATACTATTTAAAACGAGACCGGTCATGATATATTTATTTGAAAAAAATTTACGTGTTTATTTTTCGTTAAAAATTTTTTTACACAGACCACGATGCAATATAGCATGTCGAGATCATTCAATGTCGAAGTAACAATTTATATCGTATATTCAATGTCGAAATAATAATATATAACATATATGCAACACTGCATATGCATTCAATATTAAAAGTGTCAAAGTAATGGTCAAAATTAGTAGTCAAACTTGATGAACTACCCTTAATTTAACGAGACCGGTCATGATATGCTTTTTTTGAAAAAAATTTACGTGTTTATTTTTCGTATAAAAAAATTTTACACAGACGACCAGTCAACATATCATATCGAGATCATTCAATGTCGAATTACAGTTTATATCACACATTGAACGTTGAAGTAATATTATATATCATATATGCAACACTACATGTACATTGAATATTAAAATAGTCGAAAAAATGGTCAAAGTTAGTAGTCAAAGTTGATGGAATGCCCTTAATTTAATTGTAACTGCATATTTACCATTTTATCCCTAGTGTTATATCATGATCCTCTGGTGTAGATTGGTTCTATAGTTCTGCACTAAATTAAGATTCTGCAATTATCTCAATAATATATATATATATATATATATATATATATATATATATATATATATATATATCTGTGTGTGTGTGTATGTATGTATGTTCATGCTGTCAAAAACAAATAGCAACTACATATATATGTAAGTACATATGGTCCATGTTTAAAACTTAGCAACAACACTGATAGATAAGTATGTGATTCAAAGATGAAATGGTGTATGATCAATAAAACAACAACAAAGGGGTGTCCATTTGATTCAGCAAGAACATAATAACAGGGCTGGACATGATGTCCATGCTGTGAAACAAAAAAGAACAACAACAATCATATCATATATACATTCATGTGTGTGTTTCAAGTTCATAATAGCAACCATAAAGTTTAGATTGTGTGTGCGCATGATCGAAGTGATAATAAATGAATCAAAGGTATCCCAAAGCGGTGTTTTTTTTAAGAAACTAAAGGAATGTTCTTTTGTCTAAATTGAAATCAAGTTACATACATATATGCTAGGTAAACATGTTATAAGGTCACTTATGCTTTGTCATTCTATATGTTTAATCTGCAAACATGCATTATATATGTATGTGTTGTATACCAAAAATCATGAAAACGATCATAGTTATGTAAAAAGAGTCATATGTATAATTAAGTCTATGCATAACTAAGGATATGAAACATCTATATACATGTCATAACAAATCTAATTAACCCCTAAGTCATATATCATAATATCAAAGCTAATAAGATTATGTTACCTCATGTCAATAAGTCTAAGACCATGCATCATTTGAGTGTGAATTTCAATTATGTTTTAAGTCCAAGTCCAATAATAACCATTGATGAATGTCCATTGTACATATAAATACAATATACAAGTCATAAAAAGACTCATCAATGTGTAAGTCATATACATAAGCTACACAATATCAAAAAGTAATAACGAAACCATATACAAATGAATGGTATAAAGTCATTTAATGTCCATAAAGCTCACGTATAAATGTAAATGTCAAATAGTAAATAGGTTCAACTGAATCTGAACCGAATAATAAAGTCAAAGTCCCTTGAAGTCTTAAAGTCTATAAAGACTTTGTCAAAGCTCAGTCCAAGCTACAAAAGTGGGAAAAGTCTTAAAGTCCAATCAAAGTCGAGAATGTCCTGGTGTAAAGTGATCTGAATTCAAGAAGTGTGACGCCCTAATATATTGATAGTATAAATGGAATCACCAGGATCAACACACAACCCAGTGAATACATGATAATTAAAATTGAATACTTAAATCAGATTTAAGCAGTTCCACACTAAAGCCATAAAACTATATGTCTACGGTGATTAAGTCTAATTGATTACAACATCATAATTGTTTCGAAGGTATCAAATCCCAGCCTAAGGACACCGAGATATGAAATGGATTGCCTAAGATGAAGGTCCAGCTACACCTTTGCCTTTGCCTGAAAACATTGTGAGTCAACGGTAAGCTAATTTGCTTAGTGAGATAACAGATTATACAAACAACAAATATTTCTTTACAAGCATAATGTGACTACGGGCAGTGTAAGCCCCAATGTATGTGAAAACCATGTAGTGCAAGCATGGGGTTGGCAGTTCAAATGCTGATCGGGTATGTGCCGAACCTGACCAAGATAACGAGTTGGATGATCAGTCCCCGACAGTGGCCTGCTGTCAGCCCCAGTCCAGGTCGCATTAGATTGTGAAGTAATGATCATGCAGTGCAAGCATGATGTAAATAGATGCACTTTCAAATGAACGCTGGCTACATGTGTGTTACATGTCAAGTACGAGTGTGCATCATAACAACAAATCAATCATGAGTGCCAATTGATGTATATGAACAATGTGAACATGCTATTGAATTGTAAAAGTGTGAATGCAACGACAATAAATGTTAGAATGATAATCTATTACTCAAAGTGGTTGGTACAGTGTATTTGTCTCTGAATCAATGTGTGTTTTGATAACACCACAATGATCTGTCAAGTAAGTGTAATAGTGATTTAATGTCAGTAATTGCTTAAAACTTAAATCCAGAAAATTAAATGAAATTTTGAACTGAATTCGGACCACATCCGAATTCGGATGGTCCGAATTGAGCTTTGGTCCGAATTGGGGTGATCCAAATTGGGTTAAAGTCCAAATTGGCAGGGTCCGAAATGGGGTCTGGTCCGAATTAGGCAGGAGTCCGAATTTAGTATTGGTCCGAACTGGGATGAACAGTACCCGAATTCGGATGGTCCGAATTCGGTTCATCCAAATCCGAGTTCATACTTGGATAATTTCCAACATTTTCCAGATTTCCATTTTTGACCATTTTTGCATGTTTTGAGTCTAATATTGCAAATGTGAGCTTAGTGGCACTATTTTAACACTTTATACTTTGAACTACAACCTAAATATACCAAATTAGTCCCATGTTCTTAATTTTGTCGAAGAACCCCTACTAAAACACACATATAATCTCTGAAATCATACTTAGAAGTGGAATTAGAATCTGAAATTTGGTATACAACATTATCATCACTCGATTTTAACATTGCAACACTAATATCCAACATGCATTAACATTTGAGATCAAAATCTTATGATTCGGTTCTTGTAAAAACCAAACACAAAAACTTCAAATTCGTAATATTGGATGATTTTTACCTTGATTTGAAGCTTGTAGTAGTTATAGTTCCTTTATTGCCACTTGAATCCAACTTTTCAACCTTCAAATTTAATGCTTTTTATGATTTTGGTTTTCAATTGGAAAAGAAACCATAGGTTTCTTTAGAGAGGGAGAAGAGAGAGAATCGAGAGAGTAGACAGAGAGTGAGTTTTGAAATTATGAACATTAATTCTCTTTTATTTGTCACTCTTACCAATTTGCACATTATACCCCACAACTTCGTATTTTCTTATTTAAACTGATATTATGATCGAAATTAACTTAAATTGACATAATAATCCATTAATACAATAACCGAGTCCTTAAAATTCATAAATTACATGTACTTAAAATTAGGGATGTTACAAGAAGTAACACAGATGGTGGAATAATCCACTTGTGAAAGTCGGAGCAATATCAGAAACATAAAACAAATATAACTATATACATGGTTGTCTTTCAGTGAGACATATTGTTGTTCTAGTTTTATTGAAAGTCCTTGTATATATATTCAAGCTAGAATGTCAATGTGGCTGGTGCACACTATGGTAAGGTGTTGCCGTGTGATCATGATAGCATGTTGTTATCATTTATCATTCTTTATGTCATTTCTATTATTGTTATATTATTTTACTGCTATCATTGTCTTGTTTAAACAACTTACCTTTATGTACTTGCCTCTTTGACTTGTTTATCTATAATTCAGTCTATTAGTCATATGTTTGGTCTATAATTGACTTTGTCCATGTCACTTGAACCGGTGGTTGTCTGCTCCGATGTCTACCTATGTATAAGTGGTGGCTAGCCCAATATATTGTGGATTGGTCTCCACCAAAGTGTGTGTGTGGGAATTAACATCATCCTGTCATAAAGTCCTATGTCTCACGAGGTCCGGCTGATAGCGGCAGCCTTGTCAAAATCACGCTTATATCCTACAAATGTCCCACTTATGTCCCGCTTTATTTTTATGATATGTTAACTGTTAAATCTATAAACTCACTACACCAACGCTTACAGTTGTTATTAAATCTTTTACACGTTATGTCCAAAATAAAAATCAAGAGTAAATGTCCAGTTAATCCAAGTGCATAAGGTTACAAGTCTAGAGTTTAAAGTTATAGTCCACTACTCAATATCCAGTTTAGTTCAGAATAAAGACCGTCCATATGATGGTTTGGCTAGTAATGTCATGATGTAAAGTTAAAGTTGTATTAGACTAGTCTATTGTATTCTTTATAACTTTAATTTTAAACCTGCAATGTACTATTCCACAATTTTTTAATAACATCTGTCTTAGTTGTGATTATTATTGTATTGCTAGCTGGCCTAGTCATTAAGAATCCTATGAAAGTTGGGTCTTAGACGCTAGAGGTGCACAAAATTCGGATTGTAACTGATCCAATTTTTTACCATTAAAAATTGGTTTTTAAATCGATTCAGATCTTAATTCATTTTGGACCCAATAAAATGTAACCTATGTAACCGGTTTTTCGTAACACCCCTCACTTTCCATACTATAACTGTTAGATTTATTATTTCGATCCTAGGAGTTGTTTTGTAATATTTATTATCTTTGTATCTTGTCTTGTATTATATTTCCATGTAATTTATGTTTATGTAAAAGTCTAGGGGCCATTTATGTCAATGCTTCAAAGTTAATTAAATGAAGCTATAATAGCTCCTAGGGTTTGCTTTTGTATATACGGTTGACATTTGAACAAATACTACAGCCGCCATTTTGTCATTTACTCTCAACATTCATATTGTCTTTTCTTCATCATTTCACATTTATTGAGCTTGATTCTTCATGTGTTTGATAAGAAAATCACCAAGGTGCTGAAACAATACGGGAATACATTGTAACAATAACAATACCTTAGCATGGTACGTAGGCGGAGTCAAATTCATCATACAATGGATCAACTCGTGGTAAAAGGAACATAACAACTATTATTCTCCAACAGTGGTTTAGTACAACTTATTGTATGAAAATACATAATACAAAATACATAAAATTTAACATTGACAACTTAATCATAAACTTTCTCTAGACCTTCGTCATTATAGGTTCCTGCCTCAGTATCTGAGTGTAAAAATGTAAGGGTGAGCGACAACGTCCAACAAGTACTAAACACCTAGGTGGGTGATATGTCAAAATACATTATTATGGGTAAGAAAATTTATAAAAATAACATCTTGTAAAAATAAATTTTTTCAACAATATAAATAATATAGCGGCTTGCAACTGAAGGTCGGGAAGAAACCATGATACAATGAATATTGATTTCTTCATTTCATATATACTGGAGTTAAATGAGTATGTTTGTGGATGAAAATAAATACTGTTATTTTCATAAAAGCTTTTCATTTTGTTTTCATTATAAAATTTATTGGTATATTATTACGCGGATAAATCACATAAGAATATCATTCGTGTCATCTCAAAATGTTTCGCCATTTTTTGCATCATTTTGTTGGCTATATCATTTTTATAATATTAGCAGTATCATTACGTTGATATTGGTGAAATCATTGCAACAACTATTATACATATTATAATAATGTAACATTGAATTATTTACAAAGAATATCATATTTCGAGTATCATAAAAATTCTGAATCATAACAGTTATCCTATAATTATCATAGAGTCAAATAAAATAGTCCACCATAATGAAAAAATAATAGGCTCAAAGATGAAGTGCATAGAAACTTACAGTAGTCCCGAAACGGTGATAAGAAATTCGTAAGAAATAAATAGAGATTAACTCAAAATATGACTCTTTGTTTAATAGTTTATGAGTATTGGTGCAATTTCATTCGTTTGAGGTATGTCTATTATATATTTGAAAATCCGACAACAAACTAATTTTATGCGCATGCAATGCTTTTACCGACGATTTGATTTCACCGGCACTCAAAATTTCAATTTGAATCTGCATCATTTAATGCACATTTATGATTTTTACCCTTTATCTATCCTATATTTACATACAACCCCCTCATCTATCATAAATACATATTTAACCCCCTATATTTTTGTGGCACCCTTGCCACATTAACCACCATTACAATACACCAGGATTAATCGCCACATAAATTAGTACATAATCATCTGAATGCTTAAACAAGTGCGGAAGCATTAAAGTACATAAATTAAAATAATACAAATTTGTCAAACACCCTACGATGCTACAAGGTTCCAATACTAAGTCTACATACTTAATACATTATTACATCAACCAAAATATATTACAACATTAGTCTCATAGAACATTTACCGATTGAATAGTATCAAATCTTCCAAGACTTCACAAACGACCTAACTAGAAGGTCCCGCAGCGGATTTCCCCTTTCCTGTAAAAATGTCAACAACTGAGGGGTAAGAAAAGCTTAGTGAATACCAATGATTTTACACATTCCACAAATCCTTTTGATGCCCCCCAAGAGTAACACCGGCAACACATACCGTATACTCTCTACATACTCAAAGTACGGAACCCGAGCCGCAGCTCCTTCGAGATGACACTCGGCATAAGAAAAACCAACCATCTGAGGCAAACATAACATCGGGGATGACCAACTGCCTATCATTACCACATAGGTGCAAACTCTTGGTCATATAGCACAGTAACATCAGAATATACAGATGCAACCCGCAGGTCCATCAATAAGATGCACAAGAAAGAAACGCACATGCAACAAGTAAGAATGTGCATCAACATATACGCAAGTTAGTAGAATGCCAAATGAAAGTGAAACAACATGCCTCAGCAGGCAAAGCATACATAAAGCAAATGCAGACATGTGAAAAACAAAGGTACTCACAGTGGGTGCGTTAGTTAATTTTATTTCTCCTCGGGTTTTCAACCGGATCACAAAGTACCCCACTGTGGGTTAAACAACACCACAAGGGACCTGTTACATTTCCATAAGGAAAACATATCACATACATGTTCGAGCATCAATTTGTACAATTGTAAGTGTAACAATATTAAGAATCGTCATCCGAAACTCATATTTAAAACCATCATTTTGTGGTGTTATTATTCCTAATTAATCCTCCTAAGGAGACATCAGCTCCTACTGGTCAAACAGCAGGTGCATTTGCAACAGGTACTGGTCCAGCTGAGGATGCCTCTCATCTACCTGAAGCTGCTCAGCCTACTCAGGCTGAATCTCCAAACCCTACACAGTCTAAGGGGGAGAAATTCATTTCTGAGGACAGGCCAAGCAGCAGAAGGAGGCACCTCATACTGGAGGAAGAAGAAGAAGAAGAAGACATTCCTGAAGTTGTTATCACTACAACAGCTAAAGGAAAAGAAAAGGCAGTATTTGATCCTGAACAGCAGAAAGCAGCAGAGTTAAAGTTTCACAAAGTCAGGGCAAAGGAAATGGGTCTTTCCATGGATAAATACTATGAGTTCAGAGATGAAAAGCTTAAAGCCCTGGAAGCACTAAGAGAAGAAGTAGCCTCTGCCAAAGCTGCCAGAACTTTTGCACTTCAAGAGGCAAGCAAACAAAATGCCCTCTCTGGATGTGCAAAAGAAACTAATGGAAGCTGCTAAGGGATCAGCTGGTGAAAAGGAAGTTGAAAATGAAGTGGGTGCTCTGTTTTCTGTGACCAAACCAAAGCAAGCATCCTCTGCAAGAGCGCAATTCCATTTTGACAACCTGGCAAGGAAAAAGTTTCATGATGTTGCTGATAGAAGGCTTGCCAAGGAAGCAATTGTCAAGGCTATCCCCACATCAAGAAAAGGCAAACAGTGGAAATTGCAAATTACCAGAATGAGTGCAACAGGCCCAGAACTGGAAACTTATGACTACACTGATGTTGCACAGATGGGGTATAGGGAATGGGTTGAGCTGGCAGTTGCCCTGAGTCAGTCTAAGTCAGAAACGGCAAAGACTGTCAGGGCATATGTTAAGAAGCTGATGGAGAGAGTAAAGGATCTTGGCCTGATCTCAAAAGAAGTAAGTGAGGGTGTCTCTGTGACATACCCCAAAATAAAGGCCAGGAGGACAAGAAAAGATTCTGAGCTGGAGGAACTCCTCATCTTATTAGAGCAAGGTGATTATGCTGTTGAGATGAAAGGAATTTATTACAGCCTGCCCAGTGGAGTTGAGTTTGAAGAAGGCAAAATCATTGAAAAACCTGAGTTGGGGGCATTTTTTGTAGATCCCCTAACACAGAAGAAGTGCTTTCAGAAAGCTTCAGATCTATACAAGGTGGATCTGAGACACCTTGCAGCTTTCAGACTTGCAGCTTCATTCAGGAAATCAGGCAGGTGGAGATCAGCCATCTGGGACCAGCTCAGAGGCTTTTATGAGAGAGATGAACTTCAAGATCCTAAGTTTATGATCCTCAAAGTTGAAATCCAAGATCTGGAGGAAACAAGGGATGAGATTGAAAAGAAGGACCACCACCACTGGAGTAAAGTCCATCTACCATCAGGGTAGGTGAAGAATGGAAGCTGTCCATCTGTTGGACAGGCTTGCCGTTATCTGCTCCCAACATCAACAGTCCAAGTTGTTGAACTTTTGTTTGTACATTAGTTGTACCCTGTTACATGTGTTGTAACTTTTCTTATTTACATTAGTTGTAATATACATTAGTACATTAGTTGTACTCTTGTAAAAACATGTGTTGTTTTATGTAATCAAAATCAGTATATATAAAATGATCTTTTACTTTACTTAAATGTTGTAATTTCCTTTTCAGCAAGATGTATTGTAAAAATGTATAGTGATTATTGATTAAATCAGCTTAGACTGATTATTGCAAATAGGGGGAGATTGTTAGGCACAAAAAGGCCTCAGTCAAACTTGCTGTACATCTGAGGGGGAGATTTTTAATCAAACCTGTTGATGCACTTGAAGGTTAAATTTAAGGCCTGTTATATGCCTTATTGAAACCTGAAAGTGATTTGCAATATCAGCCCAAAGCTGTTTACCATGTTGCATAAGTTGTAACAAAGGCAGTTTGTCCAAGCTGTTCTATCTGCTGAACAGGCTGGACATAAACTTTCAACGCTGCTCTATTCTCTTGAGCAGCTTGGACAGTTTACAAGTGTTCTGTTCTTTGTGAACATAACATGTTCTTTGTGAACAGGTTAAACACTTTATTGGAATATGGTTCCAAGTCCTCATGTGTAGTTTTTGGCTACAAGATCAGTTTACAAGTCAAAGACAAAGTGGAAAACAGAACTGCACAGCCTGCCCACGTTGTTCTGATTACATGAAGACAAACGGATATTTGAAAAGGGTGACAGACCTTTTCTTATATCAAAATGAAATTAACAAAAGAAGAAAGATGCAAAGTTGACATTCCTCTTTTGGTTAAAGCCTTATGCAACAGTGACAAAAGGAAAAGACAAAGATTCTGCCATGTGAAGACAAAGATGCTTTATCAGAACATGCAGAAAGGTGTTTTTTCTTTTTGGAAAGACTTTCCACTATCTCATCTGTCCAATGAAGAAGCTTCACTGAGATTCACCTTTTGAGTATAAAAGGAAGCTTCTGAGGATTATGAGATATCAAGAGTGTGAAATCAGAACGTGCACTGAAGTGTATTATTCCATGCATGCAAGTCTGCTTATACAAAACAGAATAGTGTGTCTATGTTGTTCTTGTGTAAGCTGTCCATCTGAGTCTTGTAAAAACAGTGAGTGCATCTGTTGGGAAATAGTCTAAGTAGTTCAAGCTGTTAGTTAGACTTCTCAAACTGTTAGTAGAATTTCTATGTAAGTACAAAGTTCATGCTGTTAGTTGAAGAATCTCGAGCTGCTAGTGTAAAAGTTCAAGCTGCCAGAGTAAATCAACTCATGCTGCTCTGTTCAAGCTGTCAAGTGATTCAAGCTGCTCAACAGTTTTACAAACAGAAAGTGCTGATATTCAGGAAAAGATATCTACACGAAGATTCCAGCATATCTACTATCAGAGAAGTCATAATCCTTCAAGGAAACAAATCAAGAAGCAATATAAATACATAGAATAGGTCTTTCTATTATATAGGAGTTTTTCTGAATATTCAAGATTGTAATTGCTTTTTGTTTGAGTTTTCATAAGCCTCTAAGGTTGTAAAACCCTAAGAACAGTTTGTGTTCTTCGTCTAATCAAACAGATTAGAGGTGATTGTAATCATTGAAGTCAGCAATACAAGCAATTTTGATTTACTTATTTGTGTCTATCTGTTATGAGTTCTAAAAGCTTTTGTTAAAATAATTAAGTGTTATTCCGCAAACTTCTTAATTAAACTTTGATTCAAAGCAAGATTATTGATTTATACTCTGATAAATTCAAATCAGTTAGTCTTGGTTAATTAATTTCAGATCCTGACAAGTGGTATCAGAGCCACAGGTCGTTCTTTGTTTTTCAAAGTCGAAAGCTTTCTTTTAAATTTTTAATCTTTTGCAATGGAATTTGATAATAGCAGCAGTGGATCTGGGCAAGGACTCAAAGTGCCTATGCTCAAGCCCACTGAGTTTGAGATGTGGAAACTCAGGATTCAACAGCATATTCAATTCATTGATTATGCCATATGGGAAGCTGTTGAATTTCCTCCTGTAGTTGATCCAGAACTTGATGATGAGGGAAAACCAGTCAAAACTCCTCCAAAAACTGAACTTGAAAGAAAGGCTAGAATGAATGAAGTGAAAGCTCTTACACTTTTACAAATAGCCATTCCTAATGCTTATCAACATCAGTTCAAAAAGTTTTATACTGCTCATTCTCTTTGGAATGCTTTAGAGAAAAGATTTGCTGGTAATGCCAGTACCAAGAGAAATCAAAAGGATCTTTTGAAACAGCAGTATGAGAACTTTTCTGGTGGCAAGAATGAAAACCTTACTCAAATCTTTGACAGGTTCAACAAACTGATAAGTGAACTGGAAAGTGCAAAAGTCAGCCTGGATCAAGATGAGGTCAACTGAAAGTTTCTCAGATCTCTTGGAGAAGAATGGACAGTTTATGCTGCACAATGGAGAATAAAAGACACTCTTGATGAAATAGAACTGGATGATCTGTACAACAGTCTGAGAGTGTTTGAGACTGAGATTGATACTAAAAAGAAATCTCTTTCTTGTAATCACAATACTGCTCTTCTGTCATCTGAAAAATCTAATGGCAGTTTTTCCTTTTCAGGTGGTGATGGCAACTCTACTGAAGCTCATTATGAGGCTTTTGTTGCCAATGATGGACTGTTTGCTCTAAATGCTGAAGATCTAGAACAGATTCATCCAGATGATCTTGAAGAGATGGATTTGAAGTGGCAACATGCAATGCTAACCATGAGGGCCAAAAGGTTTCTTAAAAGAACTGGCAGGACCAACTTTCAAGCCAGAACAGAAGGCAAACCAGCTTTTGATAAGTCAAAAGTTGAGTGTTATAAATGTCACAAGCTTGGCCACTTTGCCAGAGAATGCAGATCTCAAAGTCAACAATCATCAAGGTCTCAGCAGACTAATCAGCCTTCATCATCACAAGCACTTGTCTCTCAAGAAGACAATGTGTTTGACTGGAGTGATCAGACAGAGGAAGAATTTCAAAATCAAGCTCCGATGGCAGAAACATCAAATGTCTCCTCCACTGAACTACCATCTGAGGTAAATTCTAAACTCTGCTCTCAATCCTGCAAAAATATGGTTAAAAAGTACAGAGATCATAATGAGAGCATGTGCAAAACTCTAGCTAAGATGGAAGAAAGGAGATATGAATACATGCAAGCCATAGAATATCTTGAAAAACAGATCAATGACTATAAGGAGAATGAGATTCAAATGGGACATGATAGAACATATCATGAGTGGGAGAAAAAGGAGCTAAATAAGAAAATAGAATCCCTAAATAAAAAGGTAGAAGAGACTGAACAAAAGGTGTTTGAGGCTAATAAGAAACTAGAATCTGTCAATATAGATCTAGGTAATTTCAAATTGGCTAATCAAAAGCTGGAGCACCTAATGGAAGTCCAATTTAAAGATAGGGTAAAATCTCAGGTTCATCCCAAAGAAGGCATAGGATACAGAGCTACTCCACCTCCATATAACAACAAATACATACATCCAATGAGTGAAGTTGCTGACAGACTTGTCAATGAACCATTAGATGAGTCTATGACTACTGTAGATCCTATTCTTGATAACAGTCCTGAATCTAAAGAAGATCAGATTCAAAATGGAGACTGTGAGTGTACAGCAGTTGAGCAAGAACACAAAACATTGAGTGCACCTATAGAAATTCAAGCCCCCAGTAAGAAAGGAAAAGAGAAGATAAGTGTATGCAATTCTGCTCCACAAGTTTCTGTACATTCTAACTGTAACACTGCATCTTCTTCAAAGAATAATAAAAGGGGTACAAATGTTCCAGTCTGCACATGCCAAAAGCATGGTGTTCAAAAGTTTCCCAAACAACAGCAGGTAAAGGGAAATCAGAGGAACAAGAACCAGAAATTGTCAAATAAAACTGGTTCTCCAATTAAAACTGTCAAAAGATGTTTTCACTGTGGAAGGAAGAATCACTTGGCCAAGGATTGTTTTTATAAACCAGCTGTTGCAAAATAGACTATGATTCATAAAAAGTCAAGTCCTACTCATGTAAAAAATTCAAAGGTCAAACCTTCTGCTACATCAGTTCCAAAGAAAACAGTTGATCACAGGTTTTCAAAAGTTAATAAAAAATAGTCCACACACCAAAAACAAGTTTTGGCAAAACCTAAATTAAGTTTTAAACAAATATGGTGTGTCAAGGAAAAATCTTCAGATCAAACTGCTGATGCAAAAGATCAGACTGCTAAGTCAAAATCTGAGGCTGTTAGTGCAAATTCTGAAGCTGTTAGCACTACACACACAGGTCAAACTGCTAAGCATCAATCTGGAACTGTTAATGAATCATCTGAGACTGTTAGAAGAAAAGATGATCAAAATACCTGGATACCTCATATAATCACTAAATACTCTCCAAAGACTCCATCAGTGGATCTCACTAAATATAAGAAGTCAAAAACAGTATTTAGTTATGTCAATGCACAAGGCCAACCCAAAACCAATTTGGTTTGGGTTTACTCCACTACTAACTAAGCTTTTATTTGTGCAGGGCAACCACAGGTCACCTCATATAACAAGATGGCATTTGGACAGTGGATGCTCTTGGCACATGACAGGTAATTCTGAGTGCTTGTCAAATTTCAAAGGCTTTGATGGAGGATTTGTTGCATTTGGAGGCAACTCCAAAGGAGGTAAGGTTACAGGTAAAGGTACTGTTAATGCAGGCAACATGATTTTCAATGATGTTTTGTATGTTGAACAGCTTAAGTATAATTTATTGAGTGTCTCTCAAATCTGTGACAAACAAAATATTGTTCTGTTTACAGATTCTGAGTGCATTGTTCTTTCAAAGGATTTTAAAATTCCTGAAGATCTTGTTTTACTAAGAACACCAAGAGAGGACAATGTATACTGTTTAGACACAGAACTTTTATTCAAATCAAGTACTTTAAGCTGTTTGATATCCAAAGCATCATCCAATGAGTCTGCTCTTTGGCATAGAAGGATGTGTCACATGAACTTCAAGTCCATGAATGTTTTAGTCAAAAAGAATCTGGTAAGAGGTTTACCACAAAAGGAGTTCATATGTGATGATCATTGTGTAGCATGTCTTAAAGGCAAGCAACACAAAACTTCTCATAAGGCCAAAGAAGTAAATTCAATCTCATCTGCTCTTCAGCTGATTCATATGGATCTATTTGGTCCAACATCTGTTTTGAGTTTGAATAAAAGGGCTTACTGTTTAGCTATTGTTGATGATTTCACCAGATTTACTTGGGTTTACTTTCTTAGGTCTAAAGATGAAACTGCCGAGCTAGTTAAATCATTTATTCTTAAGATAGAAAACCAATCCAACTCAAAAGTTAAGGCAATGGGACTGAATTTAAAAATCATATGCTAAACAATTTTTGTGAGTCCAAAGGTATTTCTAGACAATATAGTGCACCAAGAACACCACAGCAAAATGGTGTAGCTGAAAGAAAGAACAGAACATTAATTGAGGTTGCTAGAACTATGTTAGCTGATTCAAAACTGCCAATGACTTTCTGGGCAGAAGCTGTTAATACAGCCTGTTATGTTCTGAATAGGGTTCAGGTTGTTCAATCTAAAGGGATAACTCCTTATGAGTTATTCCATAATAGAATTCCCTTAATAGCCTTTTTCAAGTCCTTTGGCTGTCCATGTACCATTCTTCACACTAAGACTCACTTAGGGAAGTTTGAAAGCAAGGCTGAAGAAGGATTCTTTGTAGGATACTCAAATCAAAGCAAAGCCTATAGAGTATATAACAGTGTGTCTAAAACCATTGAAGAAAATGCAATTGTTGAATTTAATGAAAATACTGCAAATGTCAAAGGCACTGGTCCTGATTGGTTGTTTGATTTAGATTCACTAAAAATTCTCTAAGCTTTGTTGAGTATAATGCAGAAGCTGATGCAAATAGGATTGAAGCTGTCAACACAAATTCTCATGCTGTCAATACAAATTCTCAAGCTGTTGGCACAAACTCTCAAGCTGTTACAGATTCAAATACTTGGGATGAATATACACCTATACCACTTCTGTCATGTGACCCTCCAGGGGTTCTGAATGCTCAACATGACACAAATCCAGACACTGAAGTGCCACTCCCAAGTCCTGAGAGAACAGCTCCTACACAAAGGGAAACAGTCCCAGATTCAAGTTAAACTATTCCAGAAGCTGAACCATCCACTGGTCCTGATGGAGATGATACAAATCTTGGATCCTCTTTTCAGACAGAAAGAGAGCCTACACTCAGAGTTCACAAGTATCATCCTCTCAGTCAAATAATGGGTGATCCACGTACACCTGTGCAAACAAGGAAAATGGTTCACAATGAGACTGCTGCTGCTGAACAAGCAGTTCCTGAATTCAGTCTAGCTGCTTTTGAACATGCATGTTTCATGTCTCAGCTAGAACCTAAAAAGGCATCAGAAGCATTGAAAGATTCATCCTGGATTGAGGCAATGCAGGAAGAGCTGCTACAATTCAAGATTCAAAATGTCTGGACACTGGTTGATCTTCCTAAAGGAAAGAGAGCAATTGGTACAAGATGGGTGTTCAGAAATAAGAAAGATGAGAGAGGGATAGTCATCAAGAATAAAGCAAGACTAGTAGCACAAGGGTACACTCAAGAAGAAGGCATAGATTATGATGATGTATTTGCTCCAGTGGCAAGAATTGAAGCCATCAGACTATTTTTGGCCTATGCAAGCTTCAAAGGTTTTAAAGTGTATCAAATGGATGTGAAGTATGCTTTTCTATATGGGACAATTGAAGAGGAGGTCTATGTATGTCAGCCTCCTGGTTTTGAGGACTACAAGTATCCAGACAGAGTCTACAAGTTAGACAAGGCTCTCTATGGTCTCCATCAAGCCCCCAGAGCATGGTATGACACTCTGTCATCATACCTTCTACAGAATGGGTTCAAGAGAGGCACTCTGGACAAAACACATTTCACAAAGTCCATCAAAGCTGAGATTCTGCTTGTACAAATCTATGTTGATGACATCATCTTTAGCTCAACAAATGATTGTTTGTGCAAAGAGTTTGAGACATTAATGCACAAAAAGTTTCAAATGAGTTCAATGGGAGAACTCACTTTCTTGCAGGTCAAGCAGAAGCCCACTGGTCTCTTCATAAGTCAATCAAAGTACGTTAAAGACATACTGGAAAAGTTTGGGTACCAAGATACCAAAGCTGCAAGTACTCCTATGGATCCTCACAAGCAGCTTCATACAGACAAAGATGGAATAGATGTGGATATTCAATTATACAGATCTCTTATAGGATCACTTATGTATCTAACATCTTCTAGACCTGATATTATGTTTGCTGTCTGTGTCTGTGCAAGGTTTCAATGTTCACCAAGGATTCCCATCTAGTTGCTGTTAAGAGAATCTTTAGATATCTAAAAGGCCAACCTCATTTAGGCCTCTGGTATCCTAAAGACTCTCCTCTGACATTAACAGCCTACTCTGACAGTGACTATGGAGGATGCAACATTGACAGAAAATCCACAACCGGTGGCTATCAATACTTAGGAGCAAGACTGGTCTCTTGGCAATGCAAAAAGCAAACAACTGTTTCCACCTCATCCACTGAAGCAGAATATGTAGCAGCTGCAAGCTGTTGCTCCCAGGTAATGTGGATTCAAAATCAATTAAGAGACTATGGTATGAACTTCTTATCCACTCCTATTTAAATTGACAATTCAAGTGCAATCAGCATTGTGCAAAATCCAGTGAAATTCCCAAAAACCAATCATATAGAAATCAGATTTCACTTTATAAGGGATTGTAATGAGAAGAAATTAATCCAAGTTACCAAAATACATACTGATGATCAGTTAGCTGATCTATTTACAAAACCTTTTGATGTGGGAAGGTTCACTTTCCAGGTATCAAATATTGGTATGGTAAACATGGATTAATTTGTTTTCATTATTATCTACTTCATATGCTTATTTAAGGGGGAGTCACTATTTCATTAAAAGATGCTTAATTTCCAACTAACAGCTTGAGTATTTTCTCAAGCTGCTAGTTCATTTTCTCGGACTGTTAGTTCTTTCACTTGATCTGTCAAAGTGTGCAGGGTAATTAGGTAATTTCTTAAATGTGTGCGCGGGACCCAACCTTTCCAAAACCTTTAAAGGTCCCAGTTTCGTTCAGTTGTAACTACCAGTTACATAATCTCATACCACGGCCTTCTTTTCTCTCTGAACGATTCACACACTCTTCTTTGAAACCCTAAAATCTCCGTTTAATCTTCCATGGAGTTTGTCAAGGAACACAACTGCCTACCCTACTCTCTAAAGCACTCTGAACTTCAACCGTTCCATAACATGATGGACTTTCTTAGACACTCCCATATCCATCATGCCATCAATATCAATCCCACCATATACATCTCTCATATTGAGCAATTCCGGAACCGTGCTTCTGTACAAACCATCAATGGCGTTAATTCTCTAATATCCAAAATTGATGGCACTCCCATCACAGTAACTGAGGAATCCATTCGACATCATCTGCATCTTCAAGATGCCTCAGTTATAAGAGACCTATCCCTTAATGCGTTAAATACTGGTCTTTCTGATATTGGATATAGGGGTCCTGCTGACTCTTTTACTTTCTTTAAAGCACACTTTTCACCTAAATGGAAATATCCTGTGCATATTATTCAGCAGTGTATCAGCCCTAAAAGAACTGGTTGGTCAGAATTTTCCTCAAATATTGCCACTGCCTTAGTGTGCTTTTCAACAGGCCAACAGTTCAATTTTTCAAATATGATTTTTCAGGGGATGTTAAGGCATCATTAACTAAAGAATGGGAAATTTTTGATGTATCCTAGGTTTTTGGCAGAGATAATTGCAAAAACTTGCACAACTTTTCATATACATATGAGGATACATGTTTCCCATAGGCACTCACTATCTTCTATTAAAAGGCTTTTAAAGCCAAGTGCCAATTTTTTGAGTATAGATGCTCCATTGCCTTCTGCAATGATGAACATCATTCCAAGAAACAGAGGAGAGGGTCCTGAGCAGGCTCAGCCTAACACTACTGCTTCACCCCCAGGACCCCAACCCACTCCTCATGATACACAAATGCCTTCTGTTCCTATTGTTCAGCCAATATCCCCACTCAAATATCTATATAAAAGGAAAAGAGGACCAGGAGCTCCTTCCTCCTCAGTCCTCATACAAGAGCCAAATAACCCTGTGCAGGAGGATACTTCTGCACAGAATATCCAAAGGGCACCCATTGAGGAAACTCCCATCCTCAATCAGGAGGTGAACATCTCACAAGAGATTGTTCATATGGGTTCTGTGGCTGACACTACTGCTGCTTCTACACAAGAGGCACAGGACAGTGCCAACATTACTAAGACCACACCCATGGCAACAGAAGGTGTGCAAGCACCATCTGGAAGTCCCCAGTACCAAGAACAGAGTGGCCCAGAGGTTTTCACTTCTGGAATTCATGCTAGTGATAGATCACATGCACCAACTTCGTTTGCTGATCTTGAGGCTAGTCTGCAACTTATGTTATTAACGGATCCTAAGCTGCAACCTGTTGTAGCAATGTTGGAATACCAAAAGTCCATCATTGTTGCACAGGAAGCACAACTTAATGCACTAAGACAGACAGAAGCTGCTCAGAATCAACGAATGGATTATCTTCATAAAGGGTTCACCCTCTGTGGAAATAAAATCATACAATTAGAGCGCATGATTCGAACCCAATTGGCAACGGTTGTAGGTCCTTCTGACCAAACCAATGCTTCCAAAAAGGGGGAGAATCAGGAGATCCAACTCCCTGAATCAGTCCAAGCAGCTCCAACAGAATCAGTCCAACCAGCTCCAACAGTTCAAGATTCTAAGCTAGCAGTCCCAACAGTTTCTCAAGTTGTTAGCCTAGAAACTCAAGCTGCCTCTACAAGACCAACTGGAGTTGTAATAAGAGAAACAACTCAGGCTTGTAGCAGTTCAGTCCAAGTAACATCCTCTGCTACAAAAGATAAGGGCAAGGTATTCTTATTGAGTCTCCAAAGCATAAATTTTCTACCAGAGAAGCCCAGATTGCTTTTGATGCTGAGATTGCCAGAAAATTAGCAGAAGAACAAGATCAAGAGTTAGACCAGCAAACCCAGTCCCCAATGGAAGATGATGAAACCTTAGGTGATTACCTGAGAGGGTTTGTGGTCAAGCAAGGGGAAAAGAAGAGGAAGATGCCAACAGGGCATTCTAAGGCTGAGCATAGAAGATTTCTTATTAATTTTGACTTTGCAGTAGGTATCCCAAAGAAAATGGCTCAGTCCATGAGCACAGAGAGACTACAAGATATCCATGACAAAGAGATGGACAAACAAAAGAAAGCCAAAGTCTCCCAAGAAGTCCAAAGATCCCAAGAACCAGTTCAAGCTGGTACAAGTGATATTCAAACTGCTACCAGTGCCCCTGCTCCTTCTGTTCAAGCTGCTGCTTCTATTCCTGAATCAGAGCCAATGTCACAAGCAAAGCTGGATCAGGTTAAGAAGGTGTTGTTTGAGCAACAACTGCAAAAGGTGATGGAGATAGAGAAATTGATAGACCAGCATGACTTTACAAAACCTCCTATTAATTATTGGTATGCTAAGTCAATGGACAACATTGACTTAAGATTTGAGTTTGTAGTAAGAAGGGAATCTGGTCCAGAAGAAGAGTATAACAGCATCATGCATATAGCTCAAAGGATGACCAGAGATGAGCTTACAAGAATGCACAATGTTGGGTCTGTAACACAAGTAAGATCGGCTCTACCACAAGTAAAGCAAGCTATCAAAGATCTGAAGAGCATTGTTGATCCTGAGTCTATAAGGAAAGATATAGAGGATGCAAATGCAAAGAGAATGAAGATCAAGCAAGTTGATCTGTTTGTCAAATCAAAGACATACAGAATAAAATTTACAGATGGATCTGGTATGTTCTTTAATTTTGAATTCTATGATCTACCAAAAGCTATGTTACTTCAGATGAGATCTGTTAAGTTATCTTGTGATAGAGAAGATATGAAGAAAGAGTTTTTGAAGGCTGTAAATCAGAAACTTGCACAGTTGTAAGATTTTGAAAGCCTTGGTTTGTAAATAACAGTTTACTTGTTTATTTCCTTATTTGTATAGAACTTAAAGTCTTGTGTAAAGAATTTAAGTTAGGGGGAGATTGTTGGGAAATAGTCTAAGTAGTTCAAGCTGTTAGTTAGACTTCTCAAACTGTTAGTAGAATTTCTATGTAAGTACAAAGTTCATGCTGTTAGTTGAAGAATCTCGAGCTGCTAGTGTAAAAGTTCAAGCTGCCAGAGTAAATCAACTCAAGCTGCTCTGTTCAAGCTGTCAAGTGATTCAAGCTGCTCAACAGTTTTACAAACAGAAAGTGCTGATATTCAGGAAAAGATATCTACACGAAGATTCCAGCATATCTACTATCAGAGAAGTCATAATCCTTCAAGGAAACAAATCAAGAAGCAATATAAATACATAGAATAGGTCTTTCTATTATTTATGAGTTTTTCTGCATATTCAAGATTGTAATTGCTTTTTGTTTGAGTTTTCATAAGCCTCTAAGGTTGTAAAACCCTAAGTACAGTTTGTGTTCTTCGTCTAATCAAACAGATTAGAGGTGATTGTAATCATTGAAGTCAGCAATACAAGCAATTTTGATTTACTTATTTGTGTCTATCTGTTAAGAGTTCTAAAAGCTTTTGTTAAAATAATTAAGTGTTATTCCGCAAAATTCTTAATTAAACTTTGATTCAAAGCAAGATTATTGATTTATACTCTGATAAATTCAAATCAGTTAGTCTTGGTTAATTAATTTCAGATCCTGACAGCATCTAAGTGAGCATAGTCATTGTATCTAGTCTGAGTGTGTCTTAGATTAGTTGAACAACTGTTGTATCTGTGATCTCAGCTTGAACCTTTCCGCATTCAAGCTTGTTTGTAATTAACACTTGTTAATAATATACACAAACATTGAGAAAAAGATTGTTAAGTTTTAAATAGTTGTATTCACCCCCCCTCTACAGCTTAAAACTATACACTTGGGAAACCTTTTGGGACCTACAGAAGTTTCAACCCTTCAGGAAGAGGAAAGTCCTCAATCCATTTTACAAACGGTGATACCTCTACCATACTACCAGCATGTCCCCCTTGCCGCGTCATGGCCTGTTGCGCCAGGTTTTCACCAGATACCCTCGCCATGTGAGACATCTCTCCTTCTCCATGTGGCTGCTGCATGGTCTGAATGAAAGGGTTTGGGATCCATCCTTGATGCATCCCTAGATACTGTCCCCAAGCTTGAGGATGATGTAAGGGCGGCGGAGTTAGATAGGGGTGAGCGAATCTCCAATATTCCCCATAGTTTACTCCAAGAAGTCCCCTAGGTCCTGTGTTGAAAGACGACTGATTGTCTTCTCCTGTGGATTGCAGACTCCCTCCAACTGACTGCTGAAAATTTGTTAGGGGAGGAGGCAGAGGTCTCCTTCCTTGCTCCTCCAGGGGGATGGTAGTGACCACTGTAGACATAGTGCCCACATGACATATTGAGATTCTTCTTCCTTCCGCCACTTCTCTGACTGTTCCCAGAGTAACATTGGAAGTAGGACCCTCAGAGGCCACTTCTCCCTTTGCATATGGATATAAGCATGCTTGGACTCCAGCTAACGTGTTTCTTCTTTCCGCCTCACGAACCATCATGGCTTATAGATGTTCATAGTTTTGCTGGATGAACGAGGGGTCTAGGGAAGGGTTAATAGGGTTATTAACGGAGTTTTCCTCAATAACCAAGTTTCGTAATGGGTTCGCCGGAGTTAACAATGGGGCAATGGGGTCATTGGTGGTGGAAGGTATTGTTATGCGAGAACTGGTTAGTGGTGGGGGTAACATTTTTCTTACACGTTTGTTTAGTTTCCTGCTAAGATCTGGGTTCAAAGGTTTTCTTCGCTTATTAACAAAGTGGAAAAACGGATTTATAACGCAAAAACCAGTGTAAATCCAGCCGGTCCCACGGATGGCGCCATTTGTTTAGACGTAGAATCCTTCTTCGTATTTTCTTCACAGGAATTGGTACTTCTATCTCAATAGTGATACTAAAATACAACAAAAAGAGAGGCCAGTGTGCAACACAGGGGGATGACCCCTGTGAGGCACCTCCGACGCTCAAGTCAGACATAGTAGGGATAACGAGTGATCAGTTAGAAATATTATCGAGTGAAGAGAGATATGCTGATTGTTTAAGTATATTGTTGTGCTTACCTTCTTTGAGATGCAAGGAGAGATATATATACCTTCTTGTGCCCAGCTCCCATTGGTTTCCAGAAGGGGACAAGGAACATCCCATTATCCGGGTAAAAGGTCCTACCCAAAGTCTGCGATGTGGACAATACTAAAACCAATGGGAATTGACTGCACCTCCGACTGTAGCTTTTCTGTCCTTTTTGTCTTATACATAAGTCAACACCAACCTCTATAGAGGAGTGGCTTTTCACTATTTTAGGATGGAGGCTACTAAATCTTTATGTCTAAAATATTTGACCCACACAAACATTTTTCATGGAAGCATCTCACCAAAAGTTGTTTATAGCCATAAAAGCATGTATATTTAACTAGACAACTACTATTTTGCTTGTGGATTTGTAGTTTGGACCGATTAAAATTGGTTCATATATGGGTTTAAGCATGAAATGGTTCATATCAATCATTCATTGGCTTCGGTGATTTTGGGCTACTTTTGATGGTTGTTCATTAGGCTTAGTGAATTGCTTGTATTAGTTGTTCACACCATATTTCAGCTTTCTATTTTCTATTTTCTAGTTGTCAGTGTTTATGAAATCTCTTATTGTTCACGAGGTTTTGTGACTATTGATTTACTAGCTTATTTTTATGTTGAAAATCTTGATTAATAATTTAAAGTGCAATTTCATCTTAAGTTTTTAATTAATTTTGACAAGCTTTTATCACATTGAATAACTAAGTGTGTGGTGGCCTCATAATATCAATTGGAAGATCAAATGTTCATTTTTAGAAATTTGGTGATTGATTTTAGAAATTTAATAATATATAGTCGTATAGATCAGCTTATAAGATGGAAATGATTCCAAACTCTTTAATTGCTTATACGATTTTGTTGATCGTACAGGTTGTGGTAGCAATTGCAGAAAGGAGTTTTTTAATGTCAAAATTGTAAATTTCTGTTACGTATGAAATAGAATGATCAAGGTAGATTGAACGGGTTAGAAATACTAAGCACCAAAAGTAGTAGATTTTTAGGAAACGTCGATCACAACAAGATAGTTGATATTTATGATTCTAAAAACGTCCGTTTTAAGTGATATGTTAAACTTGTATTTGGAATATATATATATATATATATATATATATATATATATATATATATATATATATATATATATATATATATAATCAGCACGGAGATGAGCAGCATCGAAGAACCATAATGCATCGCTACAAAATCACAATGCATCACGTGGAAGTCGATGCATCACGCAGGATTTGTGATGCATCACGTGAAAGTAACGATGCATCATGCGGGAACAGTGATGCATTTGTGGTGGTGCATTGTGGTTCTTCAAGGTTCTTCTATGCATGAAGGTTCTCCATTAAACCGACCTCTCTCTCTCTCTCTCTCTCTCTATATATATATATATATATATATATATATATATATATATATATATATATATATATATGTTAGGCACAAAAAAGCCTCAGTCAAACCTGTTCTGCATCTGAGGGGGAGATTATTAATCAAACCTGTTGAATTTAAGGCCTGTTTTATGCCTTATTGAAACCTGAAAATGATTTGCAATATCAGCCTAAAGCTGTTCTATGTGTTGCAAGAAAGACAGTTTTGCGCAAGCTGTTCTGTCTGCTGAACAGGCTGGACATAAACTGTCTACGCTGCTCTACACTGGTGAGCACTTGGGCAGTTTATAAGTGTTATGTTCTTTGTGAACAGAACCTGTTCTTTGTGAACAGGCCAAACACTTTATGGAATGTGTTTCCAAGTCCTCATGTATTGTTTTTGACTGCTAGATCAGTTTACAAAGTCGAAGACAAAGTGGAAATCAGAACTGCTCAGCCTGCCCAAGCTGTTCTACTACATGAAGACAAAAGGTTATTTGAAAAAGGGTGACAGACCTTTTTCTTATATCAAAATAGGCCTTTACAAGGAAGAAAAACACAAAGTTCACATTCCTTATTTGGTTAAAGGCAATACAACAGTAGACAAAGTGAAAAGACAAAAGTTCTGCCCATATGAAAACAAGTCTGCTTTTCAGAAAAGTGCAGAAAAGGTTATGTTGTCTTTTCAGCAAGACTTCTCCTTTTTCATTTCGTCCAATGAAGAAGCTTCACTTAGATCCTCTGAGTGAGTATAAAAAGAAACTTCCAAGGATTGAAAGAAAAAGCCAAAAAGCTAAGTGCTGAAAACAAGAGTGAACGTGCATTCAAAGTGTGTCTTTCATGCATGCAAGTCTGTTTGAATAAAACAGTGCTTAGTGTCTAAGCTGTTCTTGTTCAAGCTGTTCCTCAGAGTCTTATAAACACAGTGAGTGATTCTTAGTGAGTGTATTCATTGTAATTAGTTTAAGTCAGTCTTAGACTAATTAAACATACTGTTGTATCTGTCATCTCAGCTTGAACCTTTCCGCATTCAAGTTTGTTTGTAATTAACATTTGTTAATAATACATACAAACATTGAGAAAATTGTGTGTAGTTATTTAAAGTGCTGTATTCACCCCCCCTCTACAGCTTAAAGCTATATACTTGGGATATCTTTTGAGAGACCTACAATATATATATATATATATATATATATATATATATATATATATATGGGATTATTGCAGAACCTAAATTTAGTGTAGAAATGTAAAACCAATATCATCAATAGATTAGATTTATCTAGTGGTCTTGATTAAAAGAAGCAAGTCTGGTAGTTAAAAAAAATTGGTATTAGTGATATTTTAATATAGTGAAGGGTAAAAAAGGAAAAGATTGGAAATAGCAAAAAGATTAACATTAGCATAATAAATATCCTATTTCTTTAAACTAAAATAACATTAATATGATTAATTTTAAAATCAAATAAATTATACCATTAAAACGAGAATTTTATACTATTTAAAACGAGACCGGTCATGATATATTTATTTGAAAAAATTTTACGTGTTTATTTTTCGTTAAAAAATTTTTTACACAGACCACGATGCAATATAGCATGTCGAGATCATTCAATGTCGAAGTAACAATTTATATCGTATATTCATCGTCGAAATAATAATATATAACATATATGCAACACTGCATATACATTCAATATTAAAAGTGTCAAAATAATGGTCAAAATTAGTAGTCAAACTTGATGAACTACCCTTAATTTAACGAGACCGGTCATGATATATTTTTTTCAAAAAAATTTTACGTGTTTATTTTTCGTATAAAAAAATTTTACAGAGACGACCAGTCAACATATCATACCAAGATCATTCAATGTCGAATTACAGTTTGTATCACACATTGAACGTCAAAGTAATATTATATATCATATATGCAACACTGCATGTATATTGAATATTAAAATAGTTGAAAAAATGGTCAAAGTTAGTAGTAAAAGTTGATGGAATGCCCTTAATTTAATTGTAACTGCATATTTACCATTTTATCCCTAGTGTTATATCATGATCCTATGGTGTAGATTGGTTCTATAGTTCTGCACTAAATTAAGGTTCTGCAATTATCCGAATATTATATATGTATATATATATATATATATATATATATATATATATATATATATATATATATATATATATATATATATATATATATATATATATGTGTATATATATATATATATATATGTATATATATATATATCTATATATATATATATATATATGTATATATATGTATATGTATATGTATATGTATATGTATATATAGAAAATGGTTCGTGTGAGTACCTAAAAAATGCAGAGTACCGTGAGTACCTGTGAACACACGGATTTCAGATGCGAACTTGCTCTAAAATTTTATTTTATTTTTTTTGAATTTTTTCATATTCATTTAGATACAAATAATATAAGGCTATTCGTAAAAAATTATATACATTTACACTTTCTATCATCTTAAAAGTCATGTGAACGTGAAAAAACTCATGTGAACTTGCTTAGTTGTGAACACACGTTCACAACAGTGCTAAATTCATGTGAACACACACGTTTCACATATATGTAGTGTGTGTTTAGGTGTGATTTTTTGCAAGTAGTCTTATATTATTAATTTAAACATGATTATGAAAAATAATTTCAAAAAAAAAAAGATTTTAAGCGAGGTACCTCCGGTACTCCGCAAAACTAGTGGTACTCATTTAAACCTAAATCTATATATATATATATATATATATATATATATATATATATATATATATATATATATATATATATATATATATATATATATATATATCTGTGTGTGTGTGTGTGTATGTATGTTCATGCTGTCAAAAACAAATAGCAACTACATATATATGTAAGTACATATTGTCCATGTTTAAAACTTAGCAACAACACTGATAGATAAGTATGTGATTCAAAGATGAAATGGTGTATGATCAATAAAACAACAACAAAGGGGTGTCCATTTGATTCATCAATAACATAATAACGGGGTTGGACATGATGTCCATGCTGTGAAACAAAAAAGAAGAACAACAATCATATCATATATACATTCATGTGTGTGTTTCAAGTTCATAATAGCAACCATAAAGTTTAGATTGTGTGTGCGCATGATCGAAGTGATAATAAATGAATCAAAGGTATCCCAAAGCGGTGTCTTTTTTAAGAAACTAAAGGGATGTTCTTTTGTCTAAATTGAAATCAAGTTACATACATATATGCTAGGTAAACATGTTATAAGGTCACTTATGCTTTGTCATTCTATATGTTTAGTCTGCAAACTTGCATTATATATGTATGTGTTGTATACCACAAATCATGAAAACGATCATAGTTATGTAAAAAGAGTCATATGTATAATTAAGTCTATGCATAATTAAGGATATGAAACATCCATATACATGTCATAACAAATCTAATTAACCCCTAAGTCATATATCATAATATCAAAGCTAATAAGATTATGTTACCTCATGTCAATAAGTCTAAGACCATGCATCATTTGAGTGTGAATTTCAATTATGTTTTAAGTCCAAGTCCAATAATAGCCATTGATGAATGTCCATTGTACATATAAATACAATATACAAGTCATAACAAGACTCATCAATGTTTAAGTCATATACATAAGCTACACAATATCAAAGAGTAATAAGGAAACCATATACAAATGAATGGTATAAAGTCATTTAATGTCCATAAAGCTCACGTATAAATGTAAATACTAAACAGGTTCAACTGAATCTAAACCGAATAATAAAGTCAAAGTCCCTTGAAGTCTTAAAGTCTATAAAGACTTTGTCAAAGCTCAGTCCAAGCTACAAAAGTGGGAGAAGTCTGAAAGTCCAATCAAAGTCGAGAATGTCCCGGTGTAAAGTGATCTGAATTCAAGAAGTGTGACGCCCCTCATAGTTTGATAGTATAAATGGAATCACCAGGATCAACACACAACCCAGTGAATAACATGATAATTAAATTTGAATACTTAAATCAGATTTAAGCAGTTCCACACTAAAGCCATAAATGGAATCACCAGGATCAACACACAACCCAGGATCAACACACAACCCAGGATCAACACACAACCAAGATAACGAGTGGGATGATCAGTCCCCGACAGTGGCATGCTGTCAGCCCCAGTCCAGGTCGCATCAGATTGTGAAGTAATGATCATGCAGTGCAAGCATGATGTAAATAGATACACTTTCAAATGAACGCTGGCTACATGTGTGTTACATGTCAAGTACGAGTGTGCATCATAACAACAAATCAATCATGAGTGCCAATTGATGTATATGAACAATGTGAACATGCCATTGAATTGTAAAAGTGTGAATGCAAAGACAATAAATGTTAGAATGATAATCTATTACTCACAGTGGTTGGTACAGTGTATTTGTCTCTGAATCAATGTGTGTTTTGATAACACCACAATGATCTGTCAAGTAAGTGTAATAGTGATTTAATGTCAGTAATTGCTTAAAACTTAAATCCTGAAAATTAAATGAATTTTTGAACTGAATTCGGACCACATCCGAATTCGGATGGTCCGAAATCCGGATGGTCCGAATTGGGGCGATCCGAATTGGGTTAAAGTCCGAATTGGCTGGGTCTGAAATGGGGTGTGGTCCGAATTAGGCAGGAGTCCGAATTTAGTATTGGTCCGAACTTGGATGAACAGTACCCGAATTCGGATGGTCTGAATTCGGTTCATCCAAATCCGAGTTCATACTTGGATAATTTCCAACATTTTCCAGATTTCCATTTTTGACCATTTTTGCATGATATTGCAAATGTGAGCTTAGTGGCACTATTTTAACACTTTATACTTTAAACTACAACCTAAATATACCAAATTAGTCCCATGTTCTTCATTTTGTCGAAGAACCCCTACTAAAACACACATATAATCTCTGAAATCATGCTTAGAAGTCGAATTAGAATCTGAAATTTGGTGTACAACATTATCATCACTCGATTTTAACATTGCAACACTAATATCCAACATGCATTAACATTTGAGATCAAAATCTTATGATTTGGTTCTTGTAAAAACCAAACACAAAAACTTCAAATTTGTAATATTGGATGATTTTTACCTTGATTTGAAGCTTGTAGTAGTTATAGTTCCTTTATTGCCACTTGAATCCAACTTTTCAACCTTCAAATTTAATGCTTTTTATGATTTTGGTTTTCAATTGGAAAAGAAACCATAGGTTTCTTTAGAGAGGGAGAAGAGAGAGAATCGAGAGAGTAGAGAGAGAGTGAGTTCTGAAATTATGAACATTAATTCTCTTTTATTTGTCACTCTTACCTATTTGCACATTATACCCCTCAACTTCGTGTTTTCTTATTTAAACTGATATTATGATCGAAATTAACTTAAATTGACATAATAATCCATTAATACAATAACTGAGTCCTTAAAATTCATAAATTACATGTACTTAAAATTAGGGATGTTACAAGAAGTAACACAGATGGTGGAATAATCCACTTGTGAAAGTCGGAGCAATATCAGAAACATAAAAAAAATATAACTATATACATGGTTGTCTTTCAGTGAGACATATTGTTGTTCTAGTTTTATTGAAAGTCCTTGTATATATATTCAAGCTAGAATGTCAATGTGACTGGTGCACACTATGGTAAGGTGTTGCCCTGTGATCATGATAGCATGTTGTTATCATTTATCATTCTTTATGTCATTTCTATTATTGTTATATTATAATACAGCTATCATTGTCTTGTTTAAACAACTTACCTTTATGTACTTGCCTCTTTGACTTGTTTATCTACAATTCAGTCTATTAGTCATATGTTTGGTCTATAATTGACTTTGTCCATGTCACTTGTACTGGTGGTTGTCTGCTCCGATGTCTACCTATGTTCTAGTGGTGGCTAGGTCTCCACCAAAGTGTGTGTGTGTGGGAATTAACATATCCTGTTATAAAGTCCTATGTCTCACGAGGTGCGGCTGATAGCGGCAGCCTTGTCAAAATCATGCTTATATCCTACAAATGTCCCACTTATGTCCCGCTTTATTTTTATGATATGTTAACTGTTAAATCTATAAACTCACTAAACCAACACTTACAGTTGTTATTAAATCTTTTACACGTTATGTCCAAAATAAAATTCAAGAGTAAATGTCCAGTTAATCCAAGTGCATAAGGTTACAAGTCTAGAGTTTAAAGTTATAGTCCACTACTCAATATCCTGTTTAGTTCAGAATAAAGACCGTCCATATGATGGTTTGGCTAGTAATGCATGATGTAAAGTTAAAGTTGTATAAGACTAGTCTATTGTATTCTTTATAACTTTAATTTTTAACCTGCAATGTACTATTCCGCAATTTTTTAATAACATCTGTCTTACTTGTGATTACTATTGTATTGCTAGCTGGCCTAGTCATTAAGAATCCTATGAAAGTTGGGTCTTAGACGCTAGAGGTGCACAAAATTCGGATTGTAACTGATCCATTTTTTTACCATTAAAAATTGGTTTTTAAATAATCGATTCAGATCTTAATTGATTTTGGACCCAATAAAATGTAACCTATGTAACCGGTTTTTCGTAACACCCCTCACTTTCCATACTATAACAATACCTTAGCATGGTACGTAGGCGGAGTCAAATTCATCATACAATGGATCAACTCGTGGTAAAAGGAACATAACAACTATTATTCTCCAACAGTGGTTTAGTACAACTTATTGTATGAAAATACATAATACAAAATACATAAAATTTAACATTGACAACTTAATCATAAACTTTCTCTAGACCTTCGTCATTATAGGTTCCTGCCTCAATATCTGAGTGTAAAAATGTAAGGGTGAGCGACAACGCCCAACAAGTACTAAACACATGGGGTGGGTGATATGTCAAAATACATTATTATGGGTAAGAAAAGTTATAAAAATAACATCTTGTAAAAATATATTTTTTGCAACAATATAAATAATATAGCGGCTTGCAACTGAAGGTCGGGAAGAAACCATGATACAATGAATATTGATTTCTTCATTTCATATATACTCGAGTTAAATGAGTATGTTTGTGGATGAAAAAAAATACTGTTATTTTCATAAAAGCTTTTCATTTTGTTTTCATTATAAAATTTATTGGTATATTATTATGCGGATAAATCACACAGGAATATCATTCGTGCCATCTCAAAATGTTTCGCCATTTTTTTGCATCATTTTGTTGGCTATATCATTTTTATAATATTAGCAGCATCATTACATTGATATTGGTGAAATCATTGCAACAACTATTATACATGTTATAATAATGTAACATTGAATTATTTACAAAGAATATCATATTTCGAGTATCATAAAAATTCTGAATCATAACAGTTATCCTATAATTATCATAGAGTCAAATAAAATAGTCCACCAAAATGAAAAAATAATAGGCTCAAAGATGAAGTGCATAGAAACTTACAGTAGTCCCGAAATGGTGATAAGAAATTCGTAAAAAATAAATAGAGATTAACTCAAAATATGACTCTTTGTTTAATAGTTTATGAGTATTGGTGCAATTTCATTCGTTTGAGGTATGTCTATTTAAATACTTGAAAATCCGACAACCAACGAATTTTATGCGCATGCAATGCTTTTACCGACGATTTGATTTCACCGGCACTCAAAATTTCAATTTGGATCTGCATCATTTAATGCACATTTATGATTTTTACCCTTTATCTATCCTATATTTACATACAACCCCCTCATCTATCATAAATACATATTTAACCCCCTATTATTTTTGTGGCACCCTTGCCACATTAACCACCATTACAATACATCAGGATTAATCGCCACATAAATTATTACATAATGATCTGAATGCTTAAACAAGTGCGGAAGCATTAAAGTACATAAATTAAAATAATACAAATTTGTCAAACACCCTACGGTGCTACAAGGTTCCAATACTAAGTCTACATACTTAATACATTATTACATCACCAAAAATATATTACAACATTGGTCTCATAGAACATTTACCGATTGAGTAGTATCAAATCTTCCAAGACTTCACAAACGACCTAACTAGAAGGTCCCGCAGCGGATTTCCCTTTTCCTGTAAAAATGTCAACAACTGAGGGGTAAGAAAAGCTTAGTGAATACCAATGATTTTACGCATTCCACAAATCCTTATGATGCCCCCCAAGAGTAACACCGGCAACACATACCGTATACTCTCTACGTACTCAAAGTACGGAACCCGAGCCGCAGCTCCTTCGAGATGACACTCGGCATAAGAAAAACCAACCATCTGAGGCAAACATAACATCGGGGATGACCAACTGCCTATCCTTACCACATAGGTGTCAAACTCTTGGTCATATAGCACAGTAACATCATAATACAGATGCAACCCGCAGGTCCATCAATAAGATGCACAACAAAGAAACGCACATGCAACAAGTAAGAACATGCATCAACATATACACAAGTTAGTAGAATGCCAAATGAAAGTGAAACAACATGCCTCAGCAGGCAAAGCAAACATAAAGCAAATGCAGACATGTGAAAATCAAAGGTACTCACAGTGGGTGCGTTAGTTAATTTCAGTTAATTTTATTTCTCCTCAGGCTTTCAACCGGATCACAAAGCACCCCACTATGGGTTAAACAACACCACAAGAAACCTGTTACATTTCCATAAGGAAAACATATCACATACATGTTCGAGCATCAATTTGTACAATTGTAAGTGTAACAATATTCAGAATCGTCATCCGAAACTCATATTTAAAACCATCATTTTGTGGTGTTATTATTCCCAATTAATCCTCCTTTATTTACCTTAATATGTTACAAAAGATATCCCAAAAGTGTGATTAACTAACCATAAATTCTGGTCCTTAAAAACCCATCCGAATTTCACAAGAATTGCAGCCAACTCGCCGAGTTGGTCCGGGGAACTCGCTGAGTCAAGGTCCGAATTACGGATCCTCGGCGGGATTTTGGACCCATCCGAATTACTTTACCCATCCGAGTTCGGGTCTCATCCGAGTTCGGTTCTTATTCGAGTTCGGTTCCATCTAAGTTCGGGTCTCATCCGAATTCAGGTCCCAACCGAATTCGGATCCAAAACTTATGAATTTTTGAAAATTTATTCAAGTGTTCTTGGGAACTCGCCGAGTTCACCAACAGATATCTAGGTCGCAACTACGGGTTTTGTACTAAAATTTCCAAAAATTCATTTCTAGCCACATGCAGTTAAATCTAATGTTATATAAACATATATGGGGTGTTTCTACACTATTTCCTCCATTTTTAACACCCAAATTCGTCCAGATTGGACCAAATATGATGAAAAACCTCAAGAACACAAAAACTTACAAAAGTTAAGATTTCTTACCGATTAGGACGAATTAACCAACGATTCTTGTTTCAAAGGCTTCAGAAATCTCCCAAGAATGATTTCCAACTATTAAAACATACATGCAACCACTGGATTTCAGATTTTAATTCCGAATTTCATGCATTTTTATTCACAAAATAAACCCCAAATTGAGAAATGATGTTCTTACCTTAATCTCCTTTGATTCCTGATAATATTCAGATTACTTCCACGAATTTTGATTCACAAATTCGTTTATCCAGCACAGATTTTGAGAGATATCTTGATAGCGTTTTTGGAGATGTAATAGTGAAATGAGTATATTAAAAGACCAAGGGTCTGTTATTTCATAACTTCCGGGTTTTGGCACATTTAGCCCCTCAACTATCTGATTTCACTAAATACTGATTTTATCTTACTTTTATCATTACTAACATTTATAAATCATAATAGGGTTTATTATGAAAAAAACCAACATGTTTTCACGTTTTTTGCGTTTTCGTCCCTCCATGTTATTTTTTTCTATAAAAAACCTCAATTTATTCTTTTCTTATTGGTTTAGTTAAATTTTGGACATTAGACCCCGGTTATAATTTGTGAACCGGGTTTTAAAAACTTGAAAAACCGGGTTCTAATTTCCAAATTTCACTAAACCAATAAGAAAAGAATAACTTGAGGTTTTTTATGGAAAAAAATTACATGGAGGGACGAAAACGCAAAAAACGTGAAAACATGTTGGTTTTTTTCATAATAAACCCATCATAATACTCCATAATAATAATTCAAAATTCTCAAATTTCTTAATTTCTTAAAATAGCAACCAACTCTTAAATATCCGGATACATAATCATCTTTCGTAATCCAACTTAATTATATAAATTACAAAATATCCAACTAATTAATCTAAATTACGATAATTTAGATCTAAGGATGTTACAGCATGGGCTCCACCACGCTCAAACTTCGTCCGCGAAGTTACTTGGATCCAAACAGTTGTGGATATTTCTTCATCATCTCTATCTTGGTTTCCCACGTATGATTTTCTCCCTTATGATGCTTCCAACGCACAAGCACCATCTCTATCTCTTTGCTTCTTAACTTCTTCACTTTGGTATCTAAAACACATTCCGGCTCCTCCATGTATCGAAGCTTTTCGTCAATTTGCAACTCTGTGTGATCAGCCCAATCCTCGTTACCAGTAGTGAACGATTTTCTAAGATTCGCCACATGGAACTCTGGATGTATGCCTGACATTTCTTCAGGCAACTCCAAACGATAAGATTGGTTTCCCACTTTTTCTATTATCCTGAATGGTCCAACGAATCTCGGAGCTAATTTGCCTCTCTTTACAAAACGAGTGACACCTCTCATAGGTGATACTTTCAAATAAACCCAATCATTGACATCAAAGTTGATTTGTTTGTGCCTTCTATCGTGATAAATTTTCTGTCGATCCTGGGCCGCCTTCATATTCTGTCTAACCAGCTGTATCTTCTCGTCTGTATCCTGTAACAATGGCTGGCCCAGCAATCGGTGTTTCTCCGGTTTCTCTCCAACACGTAGGAGTCCTACATCTTCTTCCATATAATGCTTTAAAAGGTTCTTTCTTTATCATTGCGTGATAACTGTTGTTATACAAGAACTTAATCAGTGGCAAATGATCGTCCCAATTAGCACCGAGATCCAAGATACACGACCTCATCATATCTTCCAAGGTAAGGATGCTCCGTTCACTCTGACCATCAGTTTGCGGACAATAAGTCGTGCTCATCGCAATCCTCGTTCTCAATCCTTCTTGCAATGCCGACCAAAAGTTTGAAGTAAATCGGCTATCCCGATCTGACATTATAGATTTTGGTACTCCATGTCTAGAAACGATCTCATCCATGTAAATCTGAGCCAATTTCTCCAATGAATAGCTTTCTCTTATTGGAATGAAGTGTGCCAACTTGGTCAATCTATCAACAATTACCCATACCGCATCGTGTTGACGCCTAGTCTTCGGAAACTTAGTAACAAATTCCATCGTTATGTGTTCCCACTTCCATTCCGGAATGGGAAGTGGTTGCAGACTGCCATAGGGTTGTTGATGTTCGACTTTCACTAACCGGCAAGTCCTGCATCTCTTCACATACTGACCGATATCTTTCTTTAATCCGGGCCACCAAAAGTCTGCTTTAAGTTCAATGTACATCTTTGTGCCTCCGGGATGTACAGAAAATTTCGATTGATGTGCTTCTTCGATGATCACCTTTCTCATACCACCAAACTTTGGCACCCAGACTATCCTATAAATTCCTTTCAACCCAGATTCGCTCGTTTCCATATTCTTCATCTGTACCCTTATATCCTTAGCATCAATGTTTTCTTCCTTCAAAGCTTCCTCCTGAGCGGCTTTAACATCATCAATAATCGTGGAAGTTAACATCATAGACGTCATCATATAACAACAAACCTTGGCATAGGCTTTGCGACTCAAAGCATCGGCTACCACATTAGCCTTACCAGGATGGTAGAGTATCTCACAATCGTAGTCTTTAATAAGTTCCATAGACCTACGTTGTCTCATATTAAGCTCCTTTTGACTGAAGATGTACTTCAAACTCTTATGGTCTGTATAGAGTTGACACTTAGTTCCGTACAGATAATGTCTCCATAACTTCAAAGCAAAAGTAACAGCTGTCAACTCAAGATCATGAGTTGAATAATCCTTCTCATGCTGCTTAAGCTGTCTCGAGGCATACGCTATAACCTTTCCACGCTGCATCAGTACAACGCCTAACCCAGCCTCGAAACATCTTTGTATACCATAAAATCCTCATTGCCCTCCGGTAGAGCAAGTATCAGCGCTTCACTTAATGTCTTCTTCAAGATCTTGAAAGCCTCTTGCTGCACAGTTTCCCAAACAAACGGTGCATTCTTCTTTGTTAATGCAGTCAAGGAAACTACAATCTTCGAGAAGTCCTTTATAAATCTCCGATAATACCCCGCCAATCCAAGAAAACTTCTGAATTTTGTAGCTGATCGAGGCGGTTCCAAATTTCTTATGGCTTCTACTTTAGCTGGATCTACAAAAATCCCAGCTCCCGAAATAACATGTCCCAAAAACAGAATTTGTTGCAGCCAAAACTCACACTTTGAGAATTTGGCATACAACTTCTCTTTTCTCAACAACTCGAACAATTCTTTTAGATGATCAGCATGCTCATCCTCAGACTTGGAATATACCAAGATGTCGTCAATAAACACAATCACCGATTTATCTAACATCGGTCTGCAAACTCTATTCATCAGATCCATAAAGACAGCCGGGGCATTGGTTAACCCGAAAGGCATAACCAAAAATTTGTAATGCCCATAACGTGTCATGAAAGCTGTCTTAGGCACATCTTCCTCTCGAACTTTCAGCTGATGATATCCCTACCTCAAGTCAATCTTGGACAAAACACTTGCCTCATGTAGTTGACCAAACAAGTCATCTATCCTCGGCAGCGGATACTTGTTCTTAATAGTCAGCTTATTCAGCTCCCTGTAATCAATGCACGTCCTCATCGTGCCATCTTTCTTCTTCACAAACAGTACAGGGGCTTCCCACGGTGATGAACTTGGTCGAATGAAGCCCTTATCCAACAACTCCTGGAGTTGTTTCATCATTTCTTGCATCTCGGTAGGAGCAAGGCGATACGAGGAACGAGCTACCGGTGCAGCTCCAGGGATCAAATCTATTCGGAACTCCACTTGTCTCTCAGGCGGCACGCCAGACAAGTCTTCCGGAAACACATCCGGGAATTATGATACAACAGGCACATCAGACACAGTCTTCTTCTCAGCATTGGCATCAATAGCATATGCCAGGTAGTCGTCAAACCCCTTTGCCACAAGCTTTCAGGCTTTTGCAATGGTCAACAAACACAGATCCCCACTTCTCCTATCCCCATATATGCAAATCTCACGCCCCTCCGGAGTAGTTATCTTTATCATACGCTTCTTACACACTATATGGGCTTCATTTTCGATCTACCAGTCCAGTCCGACTATCACATCAAACTCACTGAATTCAATCGGGATCAAATCAAGATTGAAGACTACATCTTCAATCACTAACACACAGTTTCGATATACATGATCTACCTTGACTAGAGTGTTACTAGCAGTTTCTATGTCAAGTATAGCAGATAACTTAGATAGAGGCATAGACAGTTGTTGTGCAAACATGGTAGATACAAATGATCTATTGGCACCCGAGTCAAATAACACTCTTGCAGGCAAAGATTTAAGAATGAACATACCAGTAACCACCTCCGCGTTTTCCCTAGCCTCCTCCGCGGTAATCTGAAATGCACGAGCCGATTCCCTTTGTGGCTGGTTCCGGCGATTGACTGAACCACCACTTGATCCCCCAGATGATCGAGTTGACGTTGGTGCAGCAGCTAAAGCATTCTTTCGACAGTTCCTACTATAGTGCCCCCATACAACACATTTATGGCAGGCATCCGATTTCCGTGGGCATTCATTCTGGTAGTGGCCCAATTCTCCACAGAAAAAATATGCACGCCCATTAGTACACTTGCCGAAGTGTTCCAGATGACATTTATTGCAGTACTGCGGCTCGGTATTGATGGAATACGCACGAGCCCTATTGGACGAACCAGACTGTTGACGGTAAGATTATTGCGGTGAGTACTGCGATGATCGTGAAGAATCAGAGTAGCCTCCTTTGCGTTGACGTTTCGGTGGTGAAGGTTGAGATGGGTTAGTTGAAGCAGCAGCAAACCCCATCACATACCCAAACATACTCAGAATCTGTTCCACATTTCTGGCGGCTTCCAGTAGACCAGCAAATGTGGGGTAGCGTACGTTGCTCATCACCCTTCGGATTTCCAGATCAAGACCAGCCTCATATCTGGTCACTTTTCTTTCCTCTGTATCAACCTGATGAGGCGCGAACAAACTTAGCCTCATGAACTCTACCGCATACTGGGACACAGACTTAGTCCCCTGAATCAATGTCATTAACTTAGCTTCTAGTCTTCGGCGCTCATCAACCGGGCAATATTTCTGAGTGAAAATTTCAATAAACTCAGCCCATGTCATTACAGAAACCTTTTCCAGAGTTAACGCATTCACCATTGAATTCCACCACATTACTGCATCTTTGTTGAACATAGTCGTGGCAAACCGGACCATGTCCTTCTCAGCGCAATCGCTGATTCGGAAAGTCCTTTCTGTGGCTGTTATCCATTCCAATGCAGTAACATCATCACCCAACCCATTAAATTCAACTGCTCCATTTCCCTTGAAATCCTTGAATCGACAACCTTTGGGCTTGTTAGATGACCCAGTATTGTCATCTTGTTCATTATTGTTGCCCTCTTTTTCCTTGTTCTTTTTCTTGTCTTCCCTTCTCTTAGCTTCGGCCTCATCTCGAGCCCGAAACTGGTCTTGAATCATCTGATTTTGCTCAGCCATCAAGGCTAGCATCATTTCTCTTGTTTCTTCGGGTGTCATTCCTCCTCCAGACATGTTCTAAAATATAAAACATATAACTTGTTTAGTAACATGACATTTATTTAGAGACACCACCAATTGTCCCGTATGTAAGTCAACTTCTTATGATTACTGGATCATAACCTATCTTAGTTCAGATCATTACTTAAACCACTACATATTATCACTTAATGTTTGAGACCAAGACCTCAAGGACACTTGAATCTCAAACTACTTCTCTGATATCATTCGCTGTGCAACCCTTGCCAAATTAACCACCATTACAATACACCTAGGATTAATCGCCACATAAATTATTACATAATGATCTGAATGCTTAAACAAGTGCGGAAGTATTAAAGTACATAAATTAAAATAATACAAATTTGTCAAACACCCTACGGTGCTACAAGGGTTTAATACTAAGTCTACATACTTAATACATTATTACATCATCCAGAATATATTACAACATTGGTCTCATAGTACATTTACCGATTGAGTTGTATCAAATCTTCCAAGACTTCACAAACGACCTAACTAGAAGGTCTCGCAGCGGCTTTCCCTTTTTCTATAAAAATGTAAACAACTGAGGGGTATGCAAAGCTTAGTGAATACCAGTGATTTAACACATTCCACAAATCCTTATGATGCCCCCCAAGAGTAACACTGGCAACACATACCGTATACTCTGTACGTACTCAAAGTACGGAACCCGAGCCGCAGCTCCTTCGAGATGACACTCGGCATAAGAAAAACCAACCATCTGAGGCAAACATAACATCGGGGATGAGCTACTGCCTATCCTGACCACAGAGGTGTCAAACTCTGGGTCATATAGCACAGTAACATCAGAATACAGATGCGACCCGCAGGTCCATCAATAAGATGCACAATAAAGAAATGCACATGCAACAAGTAAGAATGTGCATCAACATATACACAAGTTAGTAGAATGCCAAATGAAAGTGAAACAACATGCCTCAGCAGGCAAAGCAAAAACATAAAGCAAATGCAGACATGTGAAAATCAAAGGTACTCACAGCGGGTGAGTTAGTTAATTTCAGTTAATTTTATCTCTCCTCGGGCTTTCAACCGGATCACAAAGTACCCCACTGTGGGTTAAACAACACCCCAAGGGACCTGTTACATTTCCATAAGGAAAACATATCACATACATGTTCGAGTATCAATTTGTACAATTGTAAGTGTAACAATATTCAGAATCGTCATCCGAAACTCATATTTAAAACCATCATTTTGTGGTGTTATTATTCCCAATTAATCCTCCTTTATTTACCTTAATATGTTACAAAAGATATCCCAAAAGTGTGATTAATTAACCATAAATTCTGATCCTTAAAAACCCATCTGAATTTCACAAGAATTGCAGCCAACTCGCCGAGTTGGTCCAGGGAACTCGCTGAGTCGAGGTCCGAATTACGGATCCTCGGCCGGATTTCGGACCCATCCGAATTACTTTACCCATCCGAGTTCGGGTCTCATCCGAGTTCGGTTCTTATTCGAGTTCGGTTCCATCTAAGTTCGGGTCTCATCCGAATTCGGGTCCCAACCGAATTCGGATCCAACACTTATGAATTTTTGAAGATTTATTCAAGTGTTCTTGAGAACTCGCCGAGTTCACCCAAGAACTCGCCGAGTTCACCAACAGATATGCAGGTCGCAGCTACGGGTTTTGTACTAAAATTTCAAAAAATTCATTTCTAGCCACATGAAGTTAAATCTAATGTTATATAAACATATATGGGGTGTTTCTACACTATTTCCTCCATTTTTAACACCCAAATTCGTCCAGATTGGACCAAATATGATGAAAAACCTCAAGAACACAAAAGCTTACAAAAGTTAAGATTTCTTACTGATTAGGACGATTTAACCAACGATTCTTGTTTCAAAGGCTTCAGAAATCTCCCAAGAATGATTTCCAACTATTAAAACATACATGCAACCACTGGATTTCAGATTTTAATTCTGAATTTCATGCATTTTTATTCTCAAAATAAACCCCAAATTGAGAAATGATGTTCTTACCTTAATCTCCTTTGATTCCTGATAATATTCAGATTACTTCCACGAATTTTGATCCACAAATTCGTTTATCCAGCAGAGATTTAGAGAGATATCTTGAGAGCTTTTGTGGAGATGTAATAGTGAAATGTGCATATTAAAAGACCAAGGGCCTTTTATTTCATAACTTCCGGGTTTTGGCACATTTAGCCCCTCAACTTATCTGATTTCACTAAATACTGATTTTATCTTAGTTTTATCATTACTAACATTTATAAATCATTATACACCATAATAATAATTCAAAATTCTCAAATTTCTTAATTTCTAAAAATAGCAACCAACTCTTAAATATCGGGAAAAATAATCATCTTTCGTAATCCAACTTAATTATATAAATTACAAAATATCCAACTAATTAATCTAAATTACAATAATTTAGATCTAAGAATGTTACAATTTTATCATAGAATCAGTCCAAAGGTAACTTGCAACCTGCGAAAAACCCTAAAGGTATGAAAGATTTTGATTAAGCGCCCTTTTCATTTTTTTTCTTCACAAGTCCCTAAACCAATTAAAACTCATAGAATCGGTCCAAAGGTAGCTTGCAAGCAGGTTACCGTGCTTAATCTATTTTGTAAAGAACTATCAAAGTATAAAATTTTCGATTAAGTCCCTCATTTATTTTTTAATTACTAGTTCGCGGGATATAATATAAACACGGAACCCATGTTAACTATTCTTACTTTTTCCTTCATTAGAAACTCATAAAAAAGCCTCAAACATTCAACACAAAATTTGAAGAACTTTAACATAAGAAAGATAACAAAAACATCTCTTAGAGTTAAACCAAGATTGATGGTTCTTATAGACAGACGTCTTCAATGGTACCACCGCCAACAATTATTCTCATAATTTTACTAATGAATCTTTATAGGAAAATCCCCTGATAATAGAAAAGACGTATTATGATTGAACAAGTTGTAAAATTCTTAAAAAAATCCACTTTGTCTGTATATTCCTCCAATGTCTTTAAAACCAAGTTCATAAAAAAGATCAAAGGCTATTATGAAAATACATGCATCTTCCGGTTCTAAGCATGAGCTATTGCAATTCTTTTCATAGTTAAGTTGCTACAAAACAAACAACTTCATATGAAGCAAACTTGTTGCTTCCGTAGAACCAATAAAAAGTGATGATTAGTAATTTGCTTCAAAGTTCTATAACACTACACACAAATTTGTGCATCTATAACAAAAATTTTAACGAAGCTAATAAGAGTTTTCGGTAGAACCGTAAAAAAATCGAAACAATAGCCGATCTACTACTTCCATGCCTTCAAATTAAATATATAACTGACCTTTTTTGTTATGTTAATTTGAAATAATAAAATTACATGGAAGAAGGTCAAATACATCAACTATTAGCCATCATATTATGTCGTAAACGAACCAAATCTATTTCATATTGACGGAACTAAAGTTGGCCACCTTTCTCTAATCGGAACATGTGTAATCTCTGTTGCTTCTTTATCACATTTTAAGGTCCAAATTACACCCTTCCTTGGCACACCATGGTTGAGCATCAAGTTAAATTGGCCATTGATGTCATTGCCTTAAGCCAAGCCAACAATCATCCAAACGCATGTAGCATATTCACAAGTTTAACACAGGATAATAGTGACTGCTACTAAAATATATGTGAAACATATAACGGCAAAATATGAGCGAAGAAACAAATATTCCATTATTAGCTAACTAAGCATAATAGTACGAAGAAGCTAGAAAAAACTACTTGAGCTCGATGATCCAACCATTTTTTGACTTTGAGGGCCATCTACAGACTCATCAATGCATAATAGAGTTGTTTAGCTACAAGGACTACACCAACGCTTCAATAAGTCACACTGCATGTGTACATAAACCCTATTAAAAGATCAAGACTATCAAATAATAAAGCTTACAAAGATCAAACCAAGCAGAGCGTAAAACACAAAACCATAATAAAGACATTACCCTTATTTTATGGTTGCCACTTGAGAAGTCTTAAGAAATGAACAAATATTGAACTAAAGTAAACTATTTCATAACTCAAATAAACACCAGTGAATTAAGTGAATGACAGGGAGATTTATCAATGTTTACAAAGGGTCTTAATCCAGGGTACGTGTAAAGTTAGGCATGTCGAAGCTTACACCTCAAACTCAAATAATATATGAATAACCATTCTTTTTAATAAGGGTTCTAACATAACCATATTGTGATTATGTAATTTCAATTCCATAATATATATAGCTTTTGAATGTCACGTATCGGAAACCAGCTGAACTCAAAGAAAGAACAATGGTATGTAGAACAAGTATAACCAAGCTAGTGACATGGAAACCGACAATAAGCTTGAAATAATGTACAGTGTCTGTGACACCTAAATGGAAAATTAAGTAGCATGTCTTATAGCATCATTTGACCCTTTTCTATCCTGTTTATCAAGTTTTGCAGATTTATTCATGTACATAATTAGCTTTAATCATGTAATATAGTTTAAATTTTGTGCCATTAGAACAAAATTTCTGGGATTATACACTGAAGCACAACCTTTAAGTTGATTGGGTTAGGGTTTATTTTCCCATAGTGAGACAAATTTCTGAATAAAGTGCACATGCAGTGCACTAAAACCCTTGAGAACAAGTTTGATCGTCAAAATAAACAAGTAGTTTTGAGTTTCATAAGTTCATTTTTATAGAAGATTGAAATTAATGTATGAAAAACAACGGAAAACTATTTTTTGAGTCTAGTGAAATTACTATTAGAGAGCTCTGTTGATAACAAGTTGGCTATATGTGTCATTGAAGCATCTAAACCTTCATCGTCATTTAGACCATCATTTGAAAGCTCTCCTTAAAACCCTGTTAAGAACCCAAAAAAAGTCACTAAATATCAACAATTTACTTGAATCAAGGAATGTTTTGTAGTTTGAACTTGATGCATTACATGCAAGGATTTATATGAAAAAATGTTGTTATTCCTTTTTAATCAATCAAAGAATCATAATAAAGCAATTAAGAACAAGATTGAATCACTAATCGAATGATTAATATTGCAACAATGAAGATTACAGAGGATGAAAATCGTATGCACTGTAGCCCTAATATGTTCTTCTCAATTTCCGTGCAATTACAAATGATGTCTATTCAGTTCATTTACAATAGAAATATTTCTATTTATATCTAAATTCAACTATGCTATATTTACAAAAACTACCCTAGACTTATTTAATTCATCAATCTAAATAAGATTCTAACATTCTCCCCCTTTGATGAATTAAACTAAGTCTTCATTTTGAAAGCCCACGCTTCATCTCAAAACGCGTGACGCTTTTTCGGTTGGACAGCCTCCACTTGATTTTAGAAATGAATTCAACCATGAGTTTTCTGTCATTTACACTCAACGCTCCCTTCTTCGTCTTTCTTTTCTTATCAGCTGCCAACTTTCCTTTCAATCCATTCATCACCTTCTGAAGCGTTCCATCACAGAATTTATTCAGTTAAACGCTTCGCATAGCTCTCAGCTTTCTATATTTGTCTTTATACATTACAGCAGGATGCTTTACCATAATAACTTGCACTACAAAAAACATGCCTTTAACAACACCTTTAGTGACGATTTCAGCGACATATTTAATGTATGGTGTCGCAAAATCAACGACTACACCTACGACGTTTGACTGAAAGTCACAAAGATAACGACACACTCAGCGATGTGTATATTGTTGTCGCAAAAATAACGACAACTTTAGCGACACATGCATGGTGTCGCAAAATCAACGACCAAACTTGCGTCTCAATTTCTTAAGTCGCAAATTTAGCGACGAACTCAACGACACAAACTACGACATTATTGTATGGGAATGCAAATGGCGACATCGTTAGCGACGTTAGCGACATGGGTGTCGTAAAACGCGTCGCTAACTATGTCTTAGATCAGCGACATCATTTTATGTGTCGCTAAAATTGTCGCTAAAAGACTGTTTTTTTGTAGTGTTGATATTCTTTCAAATCTCCTGCAAACTTGATAAACCGATCTGGAGCAGTGATATTTATCTTTCTCATTCCTCTTTCGACTCCGATCTGTAGATCTTGCACAGACATAAGCACCAGTTTGGTGTGCATGAAGTGAAAAATAGTCTTGAGTGCAAATCTACAGTGCTCGTTCTTCTTATTACGGCACAATTCATCAAATAAATCTTCAATATCTACCAAATGCATTCCGAACATGTCAGCTTCAGTGAATGTATAAGTGTTTCCATCAGTTCTTGTCATAGTGAAGGTAGCATAGAATATCTTAACAAAACGATCTTTTTCAATCTTGATCAAATCAACTATCCTAAACTCACTTCTGACTTTATCCACTGACTGAGCTTTATTCCGCAAGAAGCTCGCATAATTCACTATGTTTGGCATATTTGGCTCCAGAACTTTGAATAGCTTCAAAAATGTACATGGAGCTTGCTTCTTACAAAACATTCTCTTCTCCAAGTAATCTTCAAGATATGGAAGTTTATTCCTTTTTTTTGATATACTCGGCTGTTTTTTTTGCAGATAAATCTAATGTTTTTACCTTCTTCTTACTGATTTCATCTATACTGAGCAAAGTTAGCATATCTCTGATTTCTCTTTGAACAATCTGCTGAGCTTCAAATCTTAATCTATGCTATTTTTGTGATTCGTCAGCCAAGATGTATTCATTGAACAACCTTTCCAGCACTTCAACTTCATTTAACTCTGTAACCACTTGTGGCATAACTTTTTCCACAGGGAATGGTTCTACTATCTCTTCTTTAATATTAACCATAACCTCAGGCTTTTCAACCATCGGTGTAGGTATATCATCTCTCAATTTCTCCTGAACAAGAACCTCTTCTTCTTTGATCCTATCAGCTCTCACAGAAATATCAGTCAAACCAAGCATGTCGTCATCATCAGATAAATCAATCCCCACTTCTTTCTCTACATCTTCAATCAACAAAGTCTGCCCTTGAACTTCACTATCACTGTCATCATACTCTTCAAACTTATATATTCCTGATTGAATACTTAAAAGAACTGGGACATCTTCATAATGAATCCATTCCAGCTTGCTTTGAGCATCAACGGGTTTTTCTTTGGAGCTTCCAGCTTCACCCTTCTCTTGACCTTCTATTCCGTTCTCTTTCTCTGGATATGTTATCATTAAAAGGCCAATACCTTGCTCATCAAGCTTCCTCCTCTTCTCCCCCTCATGAATCATCGGAGTCTTCATCGTGCTCGTCATGCTTTCTCTTCGGAGTAGAAGCTTGAGCCTTGCATGTGTGTTCTACTGCCGATATTCGTTCAGACATATCTTCCAATTCAATGATTACTGTGCTCTCTAACCCAATCATACGCTCCCTTATCTCATCAAATTGATCATATACAAACTCTCTGAGCTCTTCATAACTTGATTTGGATCTTTTGTTTCACTTCTTATTCAACCACATTCTTGCCTTTTAACAGTTTATGAATGTTAGCCATCTGATGCATCATTTCGGAGAATTGGCTTGTCTTGTGATTGGTAACTCCAGCAACTGCTGCATTTAAGGCTTCATCCAATTTAGTTTCAGTAACAAACAAGGAAAGACTAACTACTGGGTCACTTAGACTTCCAGTTGTCACAAAATTCAAACTTGTGAAAAGTGTCGTGACTCTGACTGGACTTCTAACCTCTTCAAGTGACGGAGTAACAAATGCTTCCGTTACTAAGGTTGTTCCGGCAGTAACACTAAGTTCAACCGCACTTACTTCAACATATGAAGTGGACTCGAGTGTCCTAGTGTGTATGGGTTCTATAGTATGTGCAAGAATTGAAGTTGTACACCGGGGCAGATGTGTACTATATTCAATATCCATAAAATCTAAAGGATTTTCGGATAGATTTTGTTCTTCATCCCGGTGAGAACATGAAACATCTTCCTGTTGAGAGGAAAATGAGTGGCTGGTGGGGTGTGCAGTCGTTAGTGGGATACTGACTATATCAATGTTGACTCCCATTTGAGAGCCAACAACAGATGTGTTTATATCTTGGCTGTTTAGGCTTGGAGTCTCCCTCACACTCTCCCTAGTTATTTCAAGAGTATCTATCTCCGGATTTCTTTCAGCTATAGAAATTTCAACCAATCCTGCTCCTCCCTCATTTGCATCATGTCCATCCTCATCATCATCAACATTCCCTTCCTCAGTTCCTTCAGCAATATTTAATAATGTTCGTTCAGAATCGGAACTGCTCTCGGCTCCCCTTTCCTGCACCTCTACACCCTCACTCACAACTTGGCTGCCCTGAACATCAGCCCCGTGCTGATGATCCTGCTCACCTATAGCTCCCTGGTTAAGAAAACCCGTTTCCTGGGCTTCTACAGGAGCGTGATCTATTCTTTATAACTTCACGTGCTCACTCTCTTGATCCGCATATTTTAATAAAGCTTCTGGAATTGGCATTATATTCGCGTTCGGCGAATCTTGTACCCCATGCAGACTCATCATCAGATAGTCAGGGCACCGCTGAGCATTTGATCGTTTAGGAATCTGTTCATTGAAACTTAATTGCCCCTTATTAATATTTGAATGAACCTTTGAAGTGGTACAAACTTCCTTGCTCGATTAGTCGTTTTTGGTAACACTACTCCCTTCAAGTCGTCCCAAATGCACTGAGCGTAATCATAATGCTTGTTAAAAGCAATACCATGAAAAATTCTAAGACAATGTATGTTGCACCTATCGATACCAGTATGCTTGGACGTCATGCATCTGTTCACGATTCCGAACAACGTATACCACTCTCCGTTAAGTCCATTTCTTTGAAACTTAGAGCTTTTCGGTAGAGGCTTAGAGTATCCTAAGAATATCAAATCATGAACCAGCCCTTCATTGGATACAAAATCTTCGAAGTCTGCTACCTCTGGAAAGTTCACGGTATCAATGCGACGCGGTAAAAACAGATTATGTCTAAGCCTGGATAGTGTAATCTTTTGTCTTGAATTGATCAATGGTAACCTTAAAATGATTACTACCATCAGCTGGTATGAACTTTATTGTATGCCAAAATTGCTGTTAGTACACTTGAGGGATAGAGGGTTTATATTGGAGTAGATAGCCTAAAGGATGTCCTTTCAGGATGTCTACTATGATTGGATGACTAACTTTTATTATTTTTGGATCAAGACGGTGGTTGTTGTCACGGAAGGGTAGGCAATGTTTGGGTTTCACTAACTCAATATCTGGTATGGGTGTTGAGGGTGAAGGGCGGGTAACAGAAGCGGGTTTCACTGGTTTGGATACCAATGTATGATTTGAAGATGAATGGGAATCAGATGAATTTGAAGGTTGGGATTGAGCTGGGGAAGCCATTTGAAACCTGTAAAAAATAATAGACATGTTAGAAACAGCAGATAATCAAATGAAATCCTACAAATAGAAAAATAAAACATTTTGCGAGAAATTAGAAAAAATATGTGTTTCCTTGTTTAAAGCATCGGGATTCCAGACAATAATTTTAAAATATTATTGTTAGGATTCCAAAGTCAATCGTTAAGAGGCCAATGTTATAAAAACACAGATTTTAAAAATTTCTTGAAAAATGTGAGATTTTTCTGAAAAAATTAAAAATCATGAACACTTAGAAAAATTTTAGAAATTTGAGAATGGAACTTGATTGAAACATGATGTTTCTCGGATGACTCGTGATCCAACTCGAATGTTATAAGTATGAAACTCGAATGAATAAGAACTTTCTCGATTGAAGTTATGGACCAACTCGAATGATATTTATGTTTTCTCGAAAGACACAGAATACAACTCGAATGGAATTGTTGTATTCTCGAATGTAATTGCTTATCGAGACTTGATAGACAAATAGTCCTAAAGCTGCTCAACTCGAATAACAATAAAAGTTCCTCGAACCACCTATGAGAACAACTCGAATTAAACACGAGTGTACTCGAATCATAATTGTCATCGAGAATGATTGAAAATTTTTTCCAAGTCCTTCAAAGTAATCAACTCGAAAAAAAATACACTTTTCTCGAATGGAAGTATACAACTCGAATGAAACTTAAGGTTTCTCGAGTGTAACTTCATCCAACTCGATCAAAATTGAAAAATTCTCCAATGAAGTGTTTATCGAGAAAAACGTTTAAAAACTTTTCTAAGTCTAGAACCACTGATACTTTCAAAATTTCATTTCAAGGACTATTTTGCCTATCCAAAAATTGCTTCCTACTCAAAAATGAATTTTAAACATAATTTGTTTACTGAACATTGTCCAGAAACATGCATTGCGTACCAAAAAATCCAATTTTCAGTGGAAAGAACCCGAAAACTTTTAATACTGAAAAATTTAAATTATTGTTTGTGTGATTGGAACTGAGACTTGAAATTTAATATCCATGTTCAAATGAGTAATCCGCATACACCACACAATCAATTTCAGATTATCCCCAACAAATCACTAAAAACCATAAACACACACTAAGCGAACACGAACACACACATAGAGTATTCTATATGAATAAAACTCAAATACAAAATCTGAAACTAAACAAATAATAGGAAAACATTAAATGGACTTACAATATTAATCACTGATGTTAAAAATCTAAATTTGAAAGAGTTTCTTCGTGATAAAGAAAGCTTGGGTGTGTGTAATCGGAGAAGCAGAAAGAACAGTAACCGAGATTGTAAAAGTGATTTTGAATTTTGAATTTCAAATTTATAGTCAAATTTTCAAATTCAAAATTTTAGAAATCCGGCCCACTCAAAATATCTCAGCCTATTTATTCTGTTTTTCATTTTCAGACCATTTATTTTCAACAAAGACACACATACACACAAAAAAATACCTACTAAAAAAATTTGAATAAAACAAAAAAAAAAATATAACTAATCATCAAAAAAAATTTTGTACTAAATAAAATAACACAATAAACTAAAAGATAAAAGAAATTAATCCCCCTTGATTTTTGCATTTTAGCTCCCATGAGATGAATATTTCTTTAAATGACAACTCCCCCTACAAAAATCAGATAAAATTTTATCAGATTTTAAAAATCAGATAAAATTTTCTGTCTACTCCCCCTGCACATGACAATCCAAATATGTTAAACTCTGAAAAATTAAACTTTAAGATCATATGAAATTAACAACATATTTGATCGAATAAAAAAATGTAAATTTAAAATTATAATTTGTAACTACCGAATGTTTAAATCTACCGATTCAACATACCCAACTTGTATACCAAAAAATTAAATCGTTTTTCATCTAAGGCTTTAGTAAACAAATCAGCTAATTGATATTCAGTGGGTACAAAATATAACTCAATATTACCATTTTCTACATGATCTTTTATAAAATTATTTCGGATGTCAATGTGTTTGGTTTTTGAATGTTGCACCGGATTCGAAGCTATGGTTATTGCACTTTGAGAATCACAATAGATGGGAATCTTTTGAGGTGTAAACTCATAGTCTCTGAGTTGATTCTTCATCGACTAGACTTGTGAACAGCACGACAATACAACAACGTATTCAGCTTCGGCTGTTGACAGAGAAACACAATGTTGTTTCTTGGATGACCAGCAGACGGGGTTGTCACCTAGGAATTGTACTGCTCCTGATGTGTTTTTCCAATCCATTTTGTCACCTGCGTGATCAACATCAGAGAAGGCAGTTAATGTAAATGAGGATTCCTGGGGATACCACAAACCTAAGTTTGGAGTTCCCTTTAGATATCTTAAAATTCTTTTGGCAGCAGTCAAATGTGATTCTTTAGGATGTGTCTGATATCTAGCACAAACACATGTAGCAAACATAATACCCAGTCTACTTGCAGTTAAATACATTAATGAGCCTATGCATCGATAATGAGTTATATCAACAGGTTTCCCTGAAATGTCCTCATCGAGTTTCGATTTAGAATTCGGAGCCATGGGAGTTTTCATAGGAGTACTATTTACCATGTTAAATTTCTTTAACATGTCCTGAATATATTTGGACGGATTGATGAAAATACCATCAGTCAGTTGTTTCACTTGTAGACCCAAGAAAAAATTGATTTCTCCCATCTTTCTCATTTCAAATTTTTGGGACATTAAGAAAGCAAATTTCTTGCAAAACTCTGGATTTGTAGACCTAAATATTATAATATCTACATATATTTGAATAACTATAATATCGGGACCCTGACATTTTATAAACAGGGTTATATCCACTGCGCCTTTGTTAAATCCACACTTCAAAAGATAATTTGAAAGTGCATCATACCAAGCACGAGGTGCTTGTTTAAGGCCATGCACGGATTTATCCAAAATATATACATGGTCAGGCTTCGAAGGATCAGTAAACCCTTTGGGCTGATATGTATATACTTCTTCTGTCAATTCCCCATTTAAAAATGCAGTTTTTACTTCAATTTGATAAACGGTAAAGTTTTTATGAGCCGCAAATGCTAAAAACATCCTAATAGCTTCTATCCTAGCAACTGGAGCGAATGTTTCATCGTAATCAATTCCCTCTTGCTAGCTATATTGTAAGGTCTACGACTGCAAGATCTATCTAGACGCGGATCCGTGAACGAGTGTGGAATCCTCGTTGACGGTTAGACGGACAACTCTCAACCAACCGGAACACGGAGACTATTAGACGCTGAACGAACGACACACGAACGATCCTACGTACTAATTCTCTCCGAAACGGCACTCACCTAGCTGATAAACTCGAGATCGCCTTTTGCTTAATTCCTCATGAATTCTGCTAAAAGTCCCCTAATGATTCGAGTCTATCCCTAATTATAGACCCTGATTCGAGTCTGATGTGGGCCAAACTCGAATCTGGCCCAAGGCCCATTCGAGTCTGTCCACAATGACACTCTCGAATCTAGCCCATTCGAATCTATCACAGATTCGAATGTCTTCCTTTACCTATTCGAATCTAGCCAATACACTTAAACACTTAAGTGATGAAACTTATGTTTTACTTATGCTTGAGTTAATCTTTGACCTTTATGTTTGAACTTCTTGTAATATGTTACATCAAGTTCAAACACACAATCAATAACAGTCAAGCACATATAAACATATCTAACACATACTTGCTAAAATCACTATGCAGAATTACTTAGACTGCTATCGTCACACAGGATGTACCAACAGACTCCCCCTTGACGATAGCTTCTAATAATTCACACATTTGACTTAAAAAACTTTGTTTATTTATTGATTCAAAATACTACCAGCATACAAACCTTTCTCGACACATACCTTGACTACATTTTCATACTTATTAGCTTCACCGTCCATATGTGTATCACTTGAGATCTTACAGGCATGCAAAATGTGAAGATCATCTTTGGAGTGGTTTACCAGGTGTAGAGGGTCATAGACTCTAAGAATAACATTTTCTTCTAAGTCTTCCATAACCGCTTCCCCAGTCTCCGTGTCAGCATACCACCACTTCAGATTCTTCAGAATATTTTGTGGCATCGGCTTGAGAGGAACCTTCCTAAGACATCTAGCCGGCTTATAGTGAATCCTCATCCAAGGTCGTCCAGTTAGAGGATCAATACGTGACGGATCCTCTACTCTTCTCCCGACCCTTGGATTCAAACGCTCGAACTTCCTTGATCTCCCTTCCTTTCTTATGATTCTTTCGATTACGCTCGCGTAGGGATCATTGCCAATGTTTATAAGATCTTTCCAAGCTAGCGCAGTGATTTCGATCTTTGGCAGGGAGTTGAACGCTTTTAAAGTTCGCCTCATGTACTGAAGCCCGTCTTTTCTCTTTATTATATATAGCTGCAGATCTCTGTCAAAGAACCAGCTTAAAATTTGCTCAGACAGCTTCCCAGTACCTGTCACTCTCATTGTCCTTTTAATTGCTACTTCCTTCTCTTCAGCCCTGAACCATAGCTTTCGTTTTTCTTCATTAGTTAGCTCTCTTGCAGGTTCTTCTGTCGATGGCTGAGGATTCAATGCAGCATTTACTATATCTACATTGACAATTCTATTTCCATCAATCATGTAGGTATCGGTAATAGGATTCTGCTGCACAACTATCTCATCAGCTTCATCATCCTCATCAGCGACTACCTCATCATCTGACTGCCAATCCACTATCTCTTCTGGCACAAACTCGGCTTCCTCTAGCTCTTCATCTTCATTATCAAAACCTATATCCAGAGGATCATCATCGAGATCCATGAGCGCGTCAATCATCTCACTGATTTCAAAGTCCGTAGGTTGTTTAGATGAACTAGCCTCACCCATTTCTCCTTCGCCTTGACTAGGCTCCCCCTGAATTTGTGTAGCTTGAGCTGCAGGAAAATCTACAGACTCATTCTCTTTGTTTGCACCGGGATCATTGCCTTCGTTATCATCATCTCTTCGCTGTACCTCCTGATCCTTACAACTTGTCTCCCCCTGAGTTTGTAGATTTTTCATAAGTTGCTCAAGGAGGGACCTCATTGATCTGATTTCTGAAGATTGATCAGCAATGAAAGATTTTAGCTCTGTGTTTTCGTCCCTTACACTTTCCACAATCTTCTTCAGCTCAGCATTATCTCTATCAAGATTTGCATTATGCTGCTGGAGCTCTCCGGCAGCTTTTGTTAGAGTCAAGATTTGAACATGCTGAAAGTCAACACGTCCCTTGAGTTGCATGAATCTTTGATTTTCAGTATATGCGGCTGACGTAGATGGAATGGACTGAATGGGAGACGGAATGAATGGTGGTGGAATATATGGTTCATGATGCTGAGGTGGCGGTGATGGTGGAGCTGTGGCTTGTGGTTGGGTTTGGGTTTGAGGCTGAGGTTGTGCATCGGACTCTGATGATGTCCCCTGCATGAATCTGTGACGTTTGGCCCTTTGCCTTGTCACCAACAAAGCAACCTCCTTTTCTTCAAAATCTGAATCCTCAGATTCCCTTTCTTCTCTCCTCCTCGATCCTGCTGCTTCATTCACTACTAACCTAGCTCCATAGGTTCCGATGTGAATATTGGGATCTGCAGCCACTGATTCAGGAGCTTCAGCCTCCTGCCCAACCATATCATCTGATTCTGATTCTGATGATGTCAAGCCTTCATCAGCCCTTTCTGGCTCATACTCATCCACATCTCTAAGAACATCTTCTGCTCCTTCTGGTGAACTGAGCAGCTCCCCCACTAATGCGGCGGCCACGTCCTCGTTCGCATGGGGTCCTGATGCCCATATCTCTTCTAGTGTTTGCGCAATTTGTTCAGAATCAGGAACTGCACTTGAAGGCCCTGCTTCCTGTGCTTGGGGCTGTTCGCTCGTAGAAGGCCTGGATGCCTGGATTTGACTCGCGGCTGGTCTCTGTCGGCGTCTTGGATCACGCGGCTGAGCACGCGGCTGTTGTTGTTGTTGACGTTGCTGTTGTTGTTGCTGTGGTTGAATCTCAACGACCCCTGCCCAGTTGGCATCTCCCGGGGCTTGAAACTCCCTATCCACAATCGCTCCAAACAATGGACGCGCCACCGGAACAGCTAATCTTCCTCGATGTGAGGAACAGTCAGCAAAAATGCGTTTGTCCATAACATTAACGCTCAGAGAGTCATCTGACTGTGGCAAATTTGGCAAGAAGTGCCTTATCAACATCATGACGAATCTTGGATACAGCAGAAACCTTTCCCTTTCAGGAGCCGTAAGCTGATGGACGAACTCCGAGAAGAACATTTGTCAGAAGCTGAACTTCCGATTATACACCAGTGCAATAACCCCAGATTGGATCTTTGACACTATGTAGTCAAATCCAGCCTTCTTCGGCGCAAAGCAAACCATGAAAACGTGCACCAAGAATCTCCACTGCCCTATCAGGCCACTCTTCATATATGATGACTTCGCAACATCCAAACTATAGCCCATCCTCAGAAACGCGGACTGCCTAATACTTAACGGGAAGTCAATAGGCTCGTCCTCCTGTTACTGTGTTCCCAACTGCAGAACCTGTCGCAACATATCTGCAGAGAAGACTAGCGGCTGTCCAGCAATTCTGGTTCTTAGAACTGTCGGGGTGACAGTACAATCAACCTGTAAATGGTCATAAAACTGCCGTACATACGAAATGACTATTGGAATGTTATGATACAACGCATAGCTAATCCTAGATTCAGCTAGGAAATCCAAAACTTGGTGAAAACCATGCGCCTCAGGGATATTATTATCAGGATTAAGGACCATATTATGCTTTGGGATAAAAGCTCGAGCCGCCATATTTGCACAATAAACAAAACTGTTAGACTCATTAAAAATCAATAAACTTGTTTAAATTCAAATTTGTTTTATTTTGTACTTGATTAAATACAAAATCTAACACAATTCAATTTCCACAAGTTTAATAAAATTTAAATTAAACAAAATAAATAAAGTACAGATTCGAAAGTAACAGATTCGAAGTGTCCATATTCGAGTGTAATGGACAGATTCGAAAAGTCCCTATTCGAGTCTAATGGACAGATTCGAATATCATGGTCATCTCGAATCTATTGACAGATTCGAGAAACCCATGAACAGATTCGATATCCAAGCATAGACTCGAAACCCCGTCGGCCCAATTTTTTAACAAAAACCCAAGATTTTAACCATTTTGAACTTGGTAAATCACATACATTAGTTCAACTAGGTTCTAATCATCGATTTATGCTTTTAATTTGATATTTTATAGGTCCAAACTTAGTTATTTAGCAAAAACCCTATTTTGACCCATAAAACTTCAAAATTTGATGTTTTAGCCTAAACTTGTGTATAAAACTACATAAATCTTGTACAATCAAGTTGATTATACCTAGATGCAAGAGTAGAATCGAACACACAGTCTTCAAACTCGACAAAATGTCGTTTAGAAGGATTACGATAGACTCGAAACAACAGATTCGAAATCGCCTTGATAGATTCGATAGTATAGATTCGAAAACAGATGGAATTAATGACCTACTGTTAATCTATTTATACCACCAACCCTCGAGTCTAAGCGTAGATTCGAATCTACTGACAGATTCGAATTACTCCTTATTCGAGTCTGTCTTAGATTCGAAACCACCAACACTTAGAAAGATTTCGAAAATTTTGAAATAATTTCAACTTTTCCAACTTTTTCTACGGTATTGTGTAACCAGATAAACTATGCCAATTCTTTTACCCTAAGCTTAAGATAATTCACGCATTGATTATTTTATTCAACTTTGAATGCACCCTCAGTAATTTTTGACCTTTTACCTAAGTAAAAATTAAACTAAACTAAAATGAAATAAAATAAACTAACGTAAAAATAAAATAAAATAAAGTAAAATAAAATTTTGACCAAAAATTTAATCTAGACTTAAGAAAATTTACAATCTAAGATAAATACTTAACAACATATTTTTGATGAGTATAGTCTAAGAAAGGTTCAATCAGATAGCGATGTCTGATACTAACTTTCAGTACTTAAACTTTCACACTTAGGAATTTTTTATTCCTTTGATTGTTTGTTGTGACATACCTATTTAGCCGATTGTTGGTATTTTACCCCGTTAAACATTCTACATTTCGGAATATCCCTTGGCCTATTTATTTATCAGGAAATTATCTTACGTGACTCAGACATAGACATACTTTTATGATCAAGGCACACAGACAAAGATTCTAACTTGTTGGTATTTGCAAACTTTCTTTAAAAGACAAACATCGGACACAGGTCTGTATTTTCATACAACAAAGTGTCTTAGTTCGACATAAGGTTTTCTTTTAAAGTTAGCAGACAGCGGTGACAGGTCTGTACTGACGTACAACAAAGCGACATATCTGCTAACCCGAATCTAAACAGAGACAACAGGTCTGTACTTACGTACAACAGAGTTGCATGTTTTCGACTCTCAGTTACATATGATATTTCTATTCTTTCCATTTTTAGATGTATTTGATGTTGCCATACATCCCCAGAAAGTTTGCATACCTCATTTAGACTCAATGTTTGTATGTCTTGTACATAAAAATTAAGACCGATTGGTCGTACATCTAAGTTAGTGACACGCTTGACTTTTTCTAGAATATTTTATTAGCCTTGAGATTCCCTATATGTATTATGCCTACCAACACATCAAACTAAATAAAGTATAACACTTAGGATTTAGTTGCATTATGTGTGAAAGCCTAAATACTTAGAGTCTGTAATGACGGTGCTAATTTTCGTCACTTTGAACCTATGTATCTAAGACTTAACCCCCTTTTTTTTATATTCTCTTTTTTTTGTATTTTTGTAATTTTCTCTCTTTTTTCTTTTGTTTTTCATAAGAAAAGCAGTAAAATAAGCTAACCTACTAACTTACTAAAAATTGAAACTTACTAAAAATAGAAACTTACTAAAAATAGAAACTTACTAAAGATAGAAACTTTCCTAAATTAGCAGACTACTGTAAAGAAAGAAATACTACGACTCTACAAGAAAATAAACTTACTACTACGAAGACCAATTTACTCTGGGTTGCGCATTCCATTCAGTTGAATTAAATACTCAAACCGTGACTTGTCAAACGCTTTGGTAAATAAATCTGCATTATTATCTTCTGTTGCCACTTTTACCAGTTTGATTAAGTTCTTTTCAACACAATTACGAATAAAATGATGCCTTAGGTCTATGTGCTTTGTTTTACTGTGTTTAACTGGATTATTAGTTATAGCAATTGTAGATTGATTGTCTATCCTAATAGGAGTTTGAGTGTAAGCCAAACCGTAATCCCGCAATTGTTGTTGTATCCACAGAACCTGTGAGCAGCAACTACCAGCAGCAACATACTCGGCCTCGCACGTTGAAATGGCTACCGATGTTTGTTTCTTGCATTGCCAGGATACCAATCTCCCTCCTAGGAACTGACAACCTCCAGTTGTAGATTTGCGCGTCAAGCTGCATCCTCCGTAGTCAGAATCCGTGAACGCTTCCAACTCTAGATCTCCCTCCGCGTGATACCAAAGTCCCAACTTCGGTTTCGACTTGAGGTATCGTAGAATCCGCTTCACAGCTTTCATATGCATCTCCTTCGGATTCGCTTGAAACCTAGCACAAATACACACAGCAAAATTATGTCAGGTCTTAAGCAGTTAAATACATAAGTGACCCCAATCATGGCCCGATATAAAGTCGGATCCACATCGGTATCACTTTCAGTAACCCGGCCCGAGATTGTGATTCACCTTGGAATCGGCGTGCTGAAGTGGGCAGTCACTAGTTCCCTCCTCCCAAACCGGTTCTAATATGTCTAGACATCTTAGTTTGAATGGATAAACATCCCCTTCCTTCTTTTGGTAACTTGTAACCTAAAAAAGAAATTCAACTCCCCCATAGCACTCATCTCGAACTTAGACTTCATCACCTTCTCGAAATCTTTGCACATCTGTTCGTCGGATGATCCAAAAATGATATCATCGACGTACACTTGTACCAAGTGATAAAGTGTTCTCCCTTCCTCTTCACAAATAGAGTACTATCTATCCTACCCCTTTCAAAACCGTTTTCTAAAAGATGGTTGGATAAAGTCTCATACCACGCCCTAGGTGCCTGATGCAATCCATAAAGAGCCTTATCTAAGCGATATACTCTATCAGGATATTTTGGATCTGTAAATCCGGGCGGTTGTTCTACATACACCAACTCCTTCACCTTCCCATATAGAAAGGCACTCTTAACGTCTAGTTGATATACCTTAAAGCCTTTGTAGGAGGCAAACGCTAGAAACAACCTAATGGCTTCCAGCCGTGCTACTGGTGCAAAAACTTCGTTGTAATCGATTCCCTCCTCTTGGTTGAAACCCTTTACAACTAATCTCGCCTTGTTGCGCGTGACTATACCCCGATCGTCTCTTTTGCACTTAAAAACCCATTTGGTTCCTATTGCAATCTCCCCTCGAGGTAACGGAACTAACTCCCACACTTCTAGTTTCCTAAACTGTGAAAGTTCTTCCTGCATCGCTTCAACCCAGGAGTTATCCTTAAGTGCCATTTGCACATTCTTGGGCTCTACTTGCGATATGAAACATGAATAAAGACATGTGTGATATGCCTCGGAGTCGTTTATCATCGACAACAACACGGTGTTGTTATTTACACTACTCCGAGTCTTCACACCCTCGTTAGGATTTCCTATGATGCTTTCTATTGGATGGTTCTTGTTAATCCTAGAGGTCTCTATTTCATCAACCCTTAAATTATCTCCTAAGTTGGATCCTATTTCACCTAATGGGGAAACAGGCTCAGCTTCTACATTTTCCTCCTCACGGACGTTTTCCTCAGAGTTAGAACTTGAAGCTTGAGTCTGATTCTCAGTGTTAGGTGCCTCTTGATCAGCAACTTCTGGAGATCCATCTACAGTCGCAGTAGGCTCGGATGTAGATTCGAACGTGGTCCTCGGAAAGATTTGGCCATCGTCGTTCAAGATGCACGTCGCCATGTCCTTCTCGATTTGTAACTTCATTATCATCCAGAGGAATGTTTAAATTGACTCAAAATAACTTATCATAGTCCAAATATCCATTCCGGACCGTTTGGGGTTCATGTGTATAACTTGTGACCTTCAATGCTATCACAATCTCCACAGTACCAGTTGTTTTGTTAAACACCCGTTTGTTTGGTGAGTTTGGCACATAACCTAGGAAGTATCCTTCATCAGCCTTTTCACCAAACTTCGGTTGATGTTTTGTTCTTAAAAGTGTGCATGGTACTCCAAACGGTTCGAATCCAGTTAAGTTAGGTGGCCGTTTATTCAAAATTTCATAGCATGTTTTGTTCAATGATTTGACTGTAAGGACTCGGTTTAAAGTGTGGCACGCGGAAGAACACCAAGAACACTCCGTAGGCTCTGATACCACTTGTAAGGTCTACGACTGCAAGATCTATCTAGACGCGGATCCGTGAACGAGTGCAGAATCCTCGTTGACGGTTAGACGGACAACTCTCAACCAACGGAACACGGAGACTATTAGACGCTGAACGAACGACACACGAACGATCCTACGTACTAATTCTCTCCGAAACGGCACTCACCTAGCTGATAAACTCGAGATCGCCTTTTGCTTAATTCCTCACGAATTCTGCTAAAAGTCCCCTAATGATTCGAGTCTATCCCTAATTATAGACCCTGATTCGAGTCTGATGTGGGCCAAACTCGAATCTGGCCCAAGGCCCATTCGAGTCTGTCCACAATGACACTCTCGAATCTAGCCCATTCGAATCTAAGGATACAGTCGAATCTATCACAGATTCGAATGTCTTCCTTTACCTATTCGAATCTAGCCAATACACTTAAACACTTAAGTGATGAAACTTATGTTTTACTTATGCTTGAGTTAATCTTTGACCTTTATGTTTGAACTTCTTGTAATATGTTACATCAAGTTCAAACACACAATCAATAACAGTCAAGCACATATAAACATATCTAACACATACTTGCTAAAATCACTATGCAGAATTACTTAGACTGCTATCGTCACACAGGATGTACCAACATATATCCTTTGGCAACGAGGCGAGCCTTGTTTCGAATGATGACACCGTGTTCATCCTTCTTATTTTTTAATATCCACTTCGTGCCAATGATGGATTTGTCTTTTGGTCGCTCCACCAATCTCCAGACCTTCAACCTTTCAAATTGATTTAGCTCTTCTTGCATAGCCACTATCCAGTCAGCATCTAGTAGAGCTTCTTTCACATTCTTTGGCTCAATTTTACTCAGAAAATTTGAAAATAAGCACTCGTTCATGGTTGCTCTTTTGGTTTTAACTGAAGCTGAAGGATCACCTATTATGTTTTCAGTTGGGTGATTCCTTGTCCATTTAATGGTATGTGGGTTAGGTTGAAGTTGGTCTTGATTGGGGTTTAAGTACAGATAGTGAATTCAGGGATTTGCTTCTGAAGTTGATGTTATATCAACTGAGATCGGGGTTTCTGAGTTTTCAGAAGGCGAGTTTCAAAAGATACTGGAGATTGGATAGGTTGTACATTGTCAACAGGTAAGTGTATGTCTGTCGTTGAAACCTCTCCAATTTCTTTCGAAATTGGTTGGTGAGAATAATCTGAGACTACGACTGGCTCTTCAGTAATCCTGTCAGACACCAAATTTAAAACATTAGGTTTGGTCTGTTCAAAGTAGTCTTCATAAAAATTCTCAAACAGTTTATCTAAATCAGTATTTTCTGCACTCTGTTCAGATGACTTCATATAAGTCGGCTGTTTAAGATCGGGTCCTGAACTGGTATGTTCAGAAGCCATTACAATGCCTTCATCGGAACATTGACGCTTTCGTTAACAGTCTTTGTCCTCTTATTGTAGACTTGGAAGGCTACAGACTCTTTTGAATAGCCAATGAAGATGCCTTCATCCGCTATCTGACTAAACTTTCCCAAATTGTCTTTGTCGTTTAAGATAAAACACGTGCATCCAAAGACATGAAAAATTTTTACCTTAGGGACTCGTTTATTTATTAGTTCATACGGAGTCTTTTCGAATCTGTTGTTGATTATAGATCTATACTGTGTAAAACAAGTTGTTGCTACAGCTTCAGCCCAAAGGAATAACGAGAGGTTTGAATAAGCCAGCATCGTTCTTGCAGATTCCACAAGGGTGCGATTCCTTCGTTTGACTACACCGTTCTGTTGTGGAGTGCGAGCTGCTGAGAATTGATGAGTTATTCCCACAGAATTTAGAAACGTCTCAAGTGACTTGTTCTTAAATTCTGTCCCATTATCAGATCTAATGGTGTGAACTGAAAGTTACAACTTGACTTGAATTCTGCGAATGAAGTCGATTATGATTTCGGTAGCATCGGACTTGGATCGCAGGAAGAATACCCATGTGTATCTAGAGTAGTCATCAACAATTACCAACACATATTTCTTTTTGTTTATGCTATGTACTCGCATTGGCCCACATAAGTCCATATGAAGAAGTTCTAATGCTCTCGTTGAAGAGTGTTCAACTTTTGACTTGTGAGACGCTCGAACCATCTTTACTTTTTCACAGGCTGCACACAACTGCTCTTTTTGAAATCTGAGAGGTGGAAGCCCTTTGACTAACCCACCTTTTGCAAGGTTGGTTAACTCTTTGAAATTCAAGTGTAAAAGACGGCGATACCATAGCCAAGATACTTTAGATGTTGCTTTGGATAATAAGCAAACATCTTTCTTCAGATTTATTGAGGCTAGATCTATCGAGTACAGATTTGTTTTTCTATTTCCTGCAAGTATCTTCTTCCCTTCTCCAGATCTAGTGCTGCACCGATTCGCTTTAAGATTGTCCTCTAATCCTTTGTCGCATAGTCGTCCAATACTGAACAGATTGTGACCTAGACCGTCGACGTAGAAGACTTTTTGTATTGTGATCTTGTCGTACTCAAGACTCCCATATCCTTTGATCAGACAGAATTGATCATTTCCGAAACGAACCGTCCCACAGAATTTATCAACAAAGTTTGTGAGAGTTTCTCTATGTCCGGTCATATGCTTTGAGCAGCCGGAGTCAAGGTACCACACATGATTTACCTATAATATGAAAAAAGACGTGAGGTACCTACTTATCGTTGTGTATTTTGGATTTCGGTAAATCATGTGGTTTGTTATTATTCTTTTCATCAGATAGTGCTTTTAATTTAGGAACCCGCTTTTTAACAGTACGTTTAGGTATCCATTTTTGTATAGTTTGGTGTGGAACTTTTTTTGAAATATGCTTCTTTGGAACCTTTTCTTGTTTAAAAGAAGGAACCGTTTCCTTTGGTAACCAAACGAACTTATCAGATTTAGCATGTGTTATATGACAACGAGCAGACTTTAAAGCAAGTAAATCAGTTCAATAGTATTTATTACAACGTTTATCAGTAAATTTATTACAGACAGAATTATCAAATTGACTAATCCTATCAATAACAATATTTTTTTTGAATCTTCAATCTTGTCTTAAACTCTTGATTTTTGTTTCTCGTTGCTTCTTGCGCCATTCTTTCTTCCGATAACTTTTCACAATATTATCTGACATAATAGAAACAGGAGAATTAGTCGTTTTAGAAATATATTTATCCTGTAAAATTCTCTTACCTTTGGAAGTATGGATCTTCTGTGCAATAGAATCCTTTGAGGAAGATGATTCACCTTTTTCATATATAGGAGTCACAAAATGAACTTTTGTTTTCTCCTTATTCAGTTGTAAAATTGGTGTGTTTTCTGATGTATCCTTTGAATCTATAGATATTCTTTTCTGAATACTTACAGGTTCTTTAGTTTTTTCAATTTGTTTGTCATGTAATGGTTTAACAAATTCATCTATTTTGACAAACATCTCTTCCAATGAGTTGAAAATCAAATTCATATACAACTCAAAATCTTGTTCAGAATTAATAGAATCAAGTTGAATTGAAGGTTTTTGATCTGGTTGAGATTTGTTTTCAGGCTGATTTTGTAGCTTTAATCCCAAAGATTTACTTTCAGCCTTAATATTTTGATTTTCAGACTCAAAAGTTTTGATTTTCAATTCAAGATCAGAGTTTATCTTCTCAAGAATTGAATTTGGTAAATATGGCTTTTGAGAATGAGTAGTATTTTCAGATAATTCCTTATCAGAATAGGTCTGAATATACTCCTCAGAATTGCAAGAGTTTTGATAAGATTCATTTAATTTGTTATAATCGACATTATAATGCATTTTATCAGATCTCAACCTTTTTGAATCTTCACTTGATTCTACATCATCTGAAGCTTTCATAAAAACCATTTGTAATCCTAAATTTATATATCTGCATCATATAAAGTAGGTGAATTTGAAATTGCTTTTGTCAGATATTTAGGATTAGTCCAACCTATACCTGATTTTGAATTATAAAATTCGGTATCTTTAGGTTGATTTAAATATATTGTTTGATCTGTTGGACCTCGTTTTATAAACTCATCTTCCAAAGATTTAATTTTCTCGTAAAGTTTTGTTTTTTCATCAAATATGGCATGATATTTCACAGAATAACTTGACGCTTCTAATTCAGCTAAATTCAGTTTTTCTATTAGGTCAGATATATTGCTATTCAGTTTTTGAATTTGACTTTGAGGATCATTTGCTTTATCTTGGAGATCTGATACAGCTCTTAACGCTTAACACTAACGCATGTTCTTGACTTAATTTTTTCCAAGGAATTGACATTTTTCTTTTCAGCTTTTAAAGATTTTTCAAATTTCTTTAACATATAAGCCATTTGCGTCAGTTTTTGGTCTAGCATACAGGAGTCATCATTATCAGAATCAGAGTTAGTTTGTACCTCAGGTGTCTCTGAACTTTCTAATGAATCTGAATCTGATTCATCATTATCCTTATCCTTGCTGCATCCAGCATCTCCTGTTGCCATCAGTGCTAACTCTCATTTCCTTATCATCATCAGACTCTTCTTTCTCTTCTGTCTCCTCATCCGTCAAACCCACCCAAACTTCATCTTAAGCTATCATCGCAGACTCACTAAGTTCTGAATCATTAAAAACTTCCGACTTCAAACAGATGTGTGCATCTTCAAGCTAAAATATCTTCGTGTTCAGATAATTGGAGCCAGTGATCATCTTCAGCCATCAAAGCTTTACCAGCCTCCTTTTCCTTTGCTAGTATTTCCTTACGAGTGTAGTATTCTAAATTCTTAACTACAGGCATTCTACATTCTCTAGCATAATGGCCTGGCTTGCCACAGTTATAGCACTTTTGCTCAGAATCCTTCTTGGCAGGCTTATCAGATTTTTCATATTTGTTAGCTTTCTTGCCACTTCTTTCTCCTGATTTATCATATCTGTCCTTCTTTTCAAACTTCTGTGAGCCTGTTTTGTACCTCATTTTGTTGTTGGTTGGTTTCCGGTAAAACTTCTTTTGAAATGCATTTGTCAGTAAGGCCATTTGTTTCTTCATCTCTTCAATTTCAAAATCAGTTGAGGAATCCGTTGAGTTTGACTCTGATGAACTGCTGCTCACTACTGCCTGTTTCTCCTTATTTAGCTTGTATTTGTACTTCTTATCTGCCAACAGAGCTAAAGGATCAACCGTTTCCTTTTCAGACTTTTTCTTTCCTGACATCTTCCTTAAAACAACTTCCTGGTAGTTCTTTAGGTTTTCAAATACCATGTGAAAGTCCATGTCTTCAATATCTTTGGTTTGCTGAATTATCGTTGCGTTCTTATCCCACTCCGGATTCAGTACGTTCAGGAATTTGACATTGATGTCTAAATTTGACTTTGTGACACCATTCCTCTTCATTTCACTGACGAGACTAACAAACCTCAGATATGTACTCTCCAGCAATTCCCCTTCTCTTGCTCTGTAATTCTCAAACGTCATTAAACTGTTTCGGACTCTGTTTGTTGCTGCTTTGTCTGAACCCCTCATCAATTTACAGACCTCATCCCAGATGGATTTGGCTGTTTTGGTATTAGTCAGACAGGTATATATATAATTGGGTATAGATATCAGCAACAGTTTTCTAGCTGTCTTGTCCCCTAGTATTCTGCACATTTGTGCTTCAGTTAGGTTTGTGACCTCAACTGTTCTTTCAGGTATAGGAGGGTTGCCGGTGGGTACAACAGGTATTGTCTCAAGGAAAACATCTGGTCCTTCATTGAGTGATTTCAGTATTTCATCGGACCGGTCATGGAAACTTATAAACTCAAGGAATCTTTCCCTCCATTGTACGTATTCTCCTCTGTATAGAATTGAAGGTTTTGTTTCCACCCCATGGCTACTGCGTCTTTGGACATTTTGACTGATTAAAAGGAATCTTCCAAGATATTTTAAATGAAACTTTGATTGAAATTGTACAATTGATCAAACTTGAAGGTAAGTTAATCAAACTCGAATGAGTATTGAATGAAACTCGAAATGAATGGGATCAAAACTCGATCAATGAAAGATAAAACTTGAATAATGAATGGAATCAACTCAAATTGTAAAGATGGAAACTCGAATCTAGAAAAAAATCAATCAACAGATTAATAATGCAACTCGAATGCAAAGACTAGTCAACTCGAATGAAGCTTCTGTGAAACTCGGATCAAATGATAATAAACTCGAATGAAATTGACTGATGATTGATTAAACTCGAATTGGTCTTGTTTAAAACTCGATTGTAATTCACTTATGTTTTCCAAAACTCGAATAACCCTTCCTTTCAACTCGAGTAGAATATGATTCAACTCTATTAGTTCTTCAGTTCAACTCATTTGAATCTGTAATTCAACTCGATTGAAATTGAATACAACTCGATTGAAATTTCAAATCAACTCGATTGAAACTGACTTTCAACTCGAATAACACACTTTTTCAACTCGATTTAAAGTACTTTTCAACTCGATTAAAACATGAACAAACCTATATTCGAGTTTTATGGTTTTTATGAAAAAACAAGTCCAAAATTCAAGATTTTCAGTGAAAATGCATCAATTGATTTCAAATTGAAATCAAAGGTAAGGTTTTTACTTACAAACACTTTTTCTGAAAACACTTTGGTTAAAATCAGATTAAACACCTTGTTTTTCACAAGAACAGTGAATAACAATGGGTTTTTCAAAAAAATCTGAAAAATCGATGAATCTGCTTGATTGTTTTGAATTACAGATTGATGGATCAATCTGATCGGTTTACAATCCTTTTCCTTCAATCAAACTTTCAGATTCAATTACCAACAGAATCAAAAACCCTACGAGAGTTTTCAATTTTTCTTGAAAAACCGATGAAACAATGAATATTTTTTTAAAAAATTCAATCAAGAAATCATTCACATGCTCTGATACCAATTGTTATTCCTTTTTAATCAATCAAACAATCATAACAAAGCATATAAGAACAAGATTGAATCACTAACCGAATGATTAATATTGCAACAATGAAGATTATAGAGGATGAAAATCGTATGCATTGTAGCCCTAATATGTTCTTCTCAATTTCCGTGCAATTACAAATGATGTCAGATCAGTTCATTTACAAAAGAAATATTTCTATTTATATCTAAATTCAACTATGCTAAATTTACAAAAACTACCCAAGACTTATTTAATTCATCAATCTAAATAAGATTCTAACAAATTTAACAATTTTCAGCTTTATTGAATGTCATTTTATAGAATACAAGAAGAGCAAAAGTAGGAAATATGCTTAAATTTGACACAAGGAAGATTGTCCAATGTTTCGACAAGGTGAAGTTATAAAAGAAACAAAGAGAATTCAGCCATAATATGGTCCAAAAATAAACCTATAAAAGATAATCATGAACATGTACCCACTTAAATAAAATTTCTTTGGATTTGAGTATGAAAATTTTAAGTGTATGTTACATTAATTAAACAAGAATCTACGTGAAACATGTATGAAGATTGGTTAACTTGCTTGGTGAAGAGAAAACTCCCCAAATTGGTCGCTTTTTGTTTTGTTCAGCCCAGTATTGTATATACACTAACAATTAAAAGAAGTAAAAAATTCACTTGTAAAAGACTGAATTGCTATCCATGTGTCTTTTATGAATTCAAGCATATGGTTGTTAGAATTCAAAATTCATTACGTGGCTAAAAGGAGTTTAGTGACCAACAACTCAGAGAGGGGGGAGAGACAGAGGCAGAGCAAAGAAGGAGTATTGCTGCTGCCCTGTTTTCAGGATGCTTGTGATGGTGTTCAATGGGTATGAGAGAAAACAAGAAACCGAGATAAATAAATCGCAACTTAGTTAGTAGTGGAAACTGTCAAGTGCACTATGAAGATCGAAAGTAGATATCGTTACATATATGATGAATCAAAGTAGAAATTGAAGCTTGAAAATTCGTTGATGATTTGCCGAACTACCGCAATTGAAGAATTGGATTTGAACCCTATGATTCTGAATCACAAAAAGTGTGTGTTACAAAGACGAACGCACGAAAGAAAAATCATTGTGGAACGGAGTAAATTGAAAAGGCGGTGAACAGAAACTGCACCAGTTTTCATATTTTCGAGTGTTGGTGAAGCGTGTGAAAATGATTGGATTTGTACTTAAATTCACTAGTAGAGAAAAGCCATTTAACCCCGGTTATTTTTCAAATAGACCCCGGTTTTTGAACCGGGGTTATAGATGATGGGGTTGTTGATACATGTCATGGACCCCGGTTTTATAACCGGGGTTAAAAACTTTTTGACCCCGGTTCTTTATTGATAAACAGGGTTGAATGTCTTCAGTTTTGTAATATTAGGTAACATAGACCCTGGTTTATTTAAAAAGAACCGGGGTTAAATCTGACTTTTTTTTAAAAAATTACTTTTGTTTTTAATCTATTTCCAGTCATAATAATCATAAATATCAACAGAATGCTGCTAAAACAGTACGCTTTTAATCTGTATCCGGCAGTCACTAAAATACATACATAATTATAATAATAAAACGTTAACATTACAAACCCATTAATATAACGATCATTTATAACAAAAGTTCATATTCAAAACAAATGTTTAACCAACGGGAAACATCCACAAAAATTTCATTCCTTGCTTCCTTCTTCTAGTTGCATGCATCGAGGTCTAATCCATCCAATAGTCCAAACAAAATGCATGATCCATGATGTATTTTGAGAGCGGACTACAACAACAAAAAATGATTTAATGTAGTAGGAATAACAACACTAAATAATAAAATCTAATAAACTACATATTACTAAGAACATGTAAAACCATGAACCTCACATCCCAAATATGTTTATAGTTACATGCAACTCCAAACACATACAATAAGCATAGACAACAATATTTTGGATCCATGTTTTGTACTCATGTGCGCATGTCATGTATACAATCAACAACAAACTATATCCAAAACACATCTTTGTGATATATCTTCCTAACTATACAATATATACCAATAATAGAGTCAAAAGAACCAACTTTTAATCAAGCAATATACAATGACAAAAAACATCAAACTTGAGTATCAATCAAACATGTTCATGAGGTCGAAACTTGTTTGTTATGTTCTCGAATAACTTATTTTGTTACCATTAACTTAAAAGGAAAGAAAAAACATACCTAATCAACTTTGAAAATTAACGAACCAAAATTGTTGAAACCAAATATCAACTATATTGTCCAACTCAGAAGACCTAAAAGGTCTTGCGCTCTTCCAAGGGATCTATACAAAAGTAATTAAAAGAATAAATTATTTTTTGAACAAATGAGATGGTTAATTACAAAAGACAATATTATAATAAATTTTACAAATACTTACTGTTTTGGGAAAATCACATTGTCCATGAATTATGAATTCATGTATCCAACGCGTGACGTAATATCCACACTCCCAGCCGGCCGTTTATCGGTTGCACCAAAATATAATACCAAGTTATATTTTATACAAAGCGCAACACACAAATCAATATTTGTTTATATATGTAACATAAAGAGATCGAGATGACTTACATTAACCAATGTCCATCTCATATTAACATTGACCGATCCTTTGTTGTACATTTCAAGAGCCCTAAAAATTCAAAAAATAATAGAGGATTAACATTTTTACTAACAAATGTAAATCATATACCAAATCAATAACATTTCTAATAACCATTAGAATTTACCTTTTTAAGTGTGACGTAAGTTCATAATCAGATGTTGTCTTGTTCCCTTTCATTGAGTCCAAAATGAACTCAAATTTACACCGAGGGATAACTATATATAACATCCAGTGCTCACTAAGGTTAAGGTTTAAAATATATATTATATATAATCAACATATAATATATTATAAAACAATAAAGAAATAATATTTAACTACCCTTGCCAAAACGGTGCGAGAAACAGAGATTTTTCTGTTTTAGGTGTTGCATTGTTTCAAGCAAGTAACTTCTGAAACCATCCGGATTATCATGGCACTCAGTTGATTGAATATTTGTCTGGTTATAAAAAGCACACTTATTTTTCTTATGTTGTTGTCGCACCATCATATCATCCAACGTCCTACCAACATATAATATAATATAATATAATATATATATATATATATATATATATATATATATATATATATATATATGGTACATATAAGAAGGTGAATACAACATTATGCTAGTCTAAATACGATAAACATCATAACACTTACCGTATGAACCATATTACAATGGTAACATCAATCCATCCGCCTGTCATCAAATCTAGTATGTCAACAGGCAACAAAGTGAATTCATATCCTTCCTTTCCAAAGACCCCTGACTCCACAATCACATCAAACCATTCGGTAGGGTCCTTTCGTGACATTATTTTCTTGTATGTTGCTTGAGTAAGCGACGACTTCTTTGAAATGGTATTTTGTTTACTCTTTAGAAACATTAAAGTTTCTACTTTCAATAACATACATCAGTTTATCAAAAAGATTATCAAATTTCATATAATATTAAAGCATATATTAAGTAATTGTTTTTTAATCTTTACTTTTTCACAAGGATTTTTTTAAACGATGCTGACACTACCAAGTTGTTGGGCTGGTGTAGGCACCACTGGTTGGACATGTTTGTCTATACTCTTGGAACGTGTATCATCTTCACAAACTGGACACGCCTTCCCTCCTTTCTTATATGCATCGTATACTTCGATACCCGGGCTCCATAACTTTTTCATGTCTTCAATTAAAGGAGCCAAGTACACATCAATGTCGTTACCAGGTTATTTTGGACCTTGAATTAACAATGACATCATAATGTATTTTTGTTTCATGCATAACCAAGGCGGAAGATTGTAGATGCAGAAAAGAATTGGCCATGTATTGTGACGACTGCTCATGTTACCAAATGGTTTAATTCCATCTGAACTAAGTCCCAATCGCAAATTTCTCAATTCTTCACCAAATTCTACAAAATCGGCATCAATATTCCTCCATTGAGGAGAATCAGCAACATGTCTTAACTTTCCATCATTTTTACGTTCCTCTTTATGCCAACGCAACAATTTTGCATCTTTGGAATTTGCAAATAATCGCTTCAATCTTGGTACAATGGGCAAATACCATAAAAGTTTGGCAGGGGGTCCATTCTTTGTCACGTCATTATTTTCTTTTATTTGTTGCTTCTGTTTATACCTAGATGCACCGCATATGGCACATTCAACTAGGTTTTCGTATCCATTTCTGTACAACATACAATCATTTGGACATGCATGGATTCTTTCTATTTCAAATCCCACTGGACAAATCAATTTTTTCGCTTGGTATAATGAAATTGGCAGTTCGATATCTTCTGGAAGCATGTCATGCAAAATCTCTAACAAACTTGTGAACTTTTATCGCTCCATCCATTATTGACTTTTATATTAAACAATTTCAAAACTGCAGAAAGTTTTGTGAATTTCGTACAACCAGTGTATAATGGCTTTTCTGAGTCGTCAAATAATTGTTGAAATCTATCTTGATATTTTTCAGCAACATCACCCTTCAAATCATGTAACATGTCATCTAAATTATCATAATCATCATTATTGATTGACTCAACATTATTAATTCCACCATCTACGGCCGAGTTACTTGTAGATAATAATTCACCATGTCGTGACCAACAAGTATACCGTTCCATAAATCCATTCACTATCAGATGTCCTTTAATTTTACTAGAATCTTCAAATACACAAAAATTTTTACACTCTATAAATGGAAACCAAATTCAACGCGTTCCATTGTAAACCAATCATCCCCAGCAACTTTCATAAACTCAGACAAACATGTCAAATACTCTATTGAAGCACGTTCCATCTCGTACATCCATATACTTCGATCCATCTGAATTTAAAAAGAGACACTAAATATGTCACATGCTATGAGTATGTTTAAATGTACATAATGGTGGTCAATCATATCCCACTTTTTGAATACTTTGTCTCATATGTGAATCCGTATTAACAAACTGAATATTTAAGAAAAGCTGGCAGCATTTCCCCTTAACTCCCCAAGTATACGTATAAAACGCAACACGTGGGAGTAAAGAGAACCGTATACCGATTTTTTCCTAAATACTCAATTTGTTAATACGCATTCACATCCTAAATGAGACAAAGTATTCAAAAAGCAGTCCCAAAGCGGGGACAATCCAAACTTAATCTCTAGTAGATTAATTTTAGTCGGGTGTATGTAAACTAATGGCATATGAAATCCTACCAAAAGATGACAACCCATACTAAATGAATGTTATGAAAATTAAAATGATATAAAGATTGGAATATAACTACCTCAATAGTAAACAAATCAATAGATCCAACACAGTCAATATAGTCGGTGCGAAAACTTTTGTAGAAATACCTACAGTTAATATATAATAACTAAGAATAACTAGCAATTACTTAATATGTGTGTGTGTCTATATATATAGATATATATATAGACACACACACACACATATGAATGTATGTCACGAGGGTGTTCAAAATATTCCGAAACCGAAAAACCGATACGAAAAACCGAAAAACCGTACCGATTTTAAGGTTAACCGAACCGAATTTTCTATTATTTTCGGTTTGGTTAACCGAACCGGAAAAAATCTTCAGTTTCGGTTTCGGTTTAGGTTCACGATTTTGGTGACGGACGGTTAACCGAAAAACCGAAAAAATTTTAATTTTATATAGTTTAATGTTTATACCTATAAATATTAGCATTTATCTTAACAGTAATATAAAATTTTAGTTCATCTATTAGTCCACATTAATTTTTAAATCGAAAACTACAAAAAAAGAACATTAGAACGACTAATTTAGGAAATATTATAAATTTTTTTTTGTTTCCATTAGATTATGAAAGACATTGTTCAATCGTTTAAAGATCTTTTATAGATAATTTGTAGTATTATTCATCGCATTTATTATCTTGGACTTTTGAAGTTTTTAGAAACTAAATATTGAGGTTTTTTAATTAAAAAAATAATTTATTAAATAAAAAATGGTTAATTGGTCAACCGAACTCGCGGTTAACCGAGTTTTTCGGTTTAGGTTTAGGTTCACGAAATCATCAAATCGATATCTCCGGTTAAGGATCCATGAACACCCCTAACAATCAGGGTAAAAAATGTTGAGAATCAACCCCAGTTGCATTATAAAAAACCGGGGTCTATTACAAGAAAATTATATGCCATTCTTTATGCACTTCTCGAGGGGGATCGGTTTGGATGTTTTTAACATCAACCCCCGTTGTTTATATAAAACCGAGGTCTATAATCTACAAAAAATCTGTGCCTTTCTTGGAAAGGCGGAAACATTTATTATTGTATTTAACCCTGGTTTTATAATAAGAAATCGGGGTTTTGTTTTAAAAATCCCGCTCCAAGGCTTTAACCACGGTTTTTTAATACTTTTTATATCAACCAGAGTCTATTAGGTGGGGTTAAATGTACTTTTTGTACTAGTGATTCCAACAATACGGTTCAGGAGAAGGGTTCTGTTTCAGCCGCTATAATATATAGTAACTAGTGTAATACCCGTACGGTGTACGGGACAACATTCAATACAAAATGTTTACTTGTAATTCATAATAGCTTACTATTAACTCGAATAGTGTAATATCGATATGTAAAAATTTAAAAAACCAATAACAATACAGTATACATTCAAATAACACGTCATAACAAAACCATTAACCCATTAAATGTAAAAGCACTTCAACACTGCAACATTCTTCTAATGTTTTGTGCCTCTGGCATCGCCGGGGTCGAACATAATCTTCGTTACATCAGTAGAAAACAACATATTAACTGAAAAGTATGTAACATATGGCAATCAATATCTGAAACATAAGTAATGCATAAGAATTCCAAAAGTAACGTACTACAAGCATAACATAACATACCTAAATCAAAACGCATAAGAGTAACACGTGAAACATATATTATAGAGTTTGGTATCATGGCACGATAAAACCTTACATGTTCTGGATCTGGTGTGTCATACAACTTTATCTTTATCTTATATCCCCTATAAACAAAACGACATTTGTTATAAAAAAATATATTGTCCTTCACTAAATAATACATATAATAAAACAACTTAACTACAAGAAAAACGTGCACTTACGTCGCATCCTGCAAGAAGACTTCAAACGAAGAGCTCAAGTTTAAAAATGATGCACTAATTCGACGACCTCAGATGATTTTTCCAACAACATCTAATACGATATAAATTAAATGTTATAACCCCAAAAGCTAACACAACTTATATATAGAAACAAGTAATATAAATGATCAGATTAAATAACAAAGACCTACCGATCATCACTTGAGATCTTGTTGTGTGATGCACAAGGCTTCTAATTGATGCTACCAATGGATATACAGAAACCATGTGCTCAATATCATTTGTAACACGTGTAATTGTTGTCTTCTTACTGAAACATATATCCCACTCACAACGCAACAAATCAAATGATCTGAACCTTGGATAATGATTACAGCTTCCTTCGATTTTGAAATTATGCAAATGGAATACGCCACCCACAAAAGACCTCCACGGGTATAGATTCATCAAACCGAATGGTATATAAGATGCCATTTTCTATCTCTATAACACATTGAATTCGCATACCATCAACATAAAGTCAATATACATACCAGTGTAACATTTATCACTTACATCTTTATCCATTATAATTAATATCAATCTGTCATTTCTGTCATCTTTCTAGACAGCGATGATATTCCAACATGCGTGAGGATGAGTAAATGATGAAAAAACATCTACTGTCCAAATATCATCCATTAGCTACACAAAAAAAAAGTTGAGGAAACATCTTGACAGTAAGTACTAAAAGTCTTAAGGAACAAATACAACTAACATCAGGATAATTATATTGAAACCTCTAGTTTATATTGAAACCTCTAGTCACATAACAACAGTTCAATTATACGATAAGATGATATAACCCAACTTGTGTCCATAGTATACAAACATATAAAATATAAATAAGCAAACACTAAACAATATAACCTCTAGTATATACAATAATTTGTATCACAAGTTAACCAATGAGGTTAAAAATCATTAAAAAACTAAATGTTAAATATAGTGTAAGTACTTGTCATACATAACATAATGCATATTAAAAAGTCTTAAGGAATGTCAACATGAATAACAGTTTCAAATCGTGTGTGAGTAGCAATTCGTATCTTGATCTATAGCAAGAACACCGTCGTAGACGGAGTTGAAATACTGTCTGATTCAGTAACCCCTAGCAAGATGGACTCATTAGATGCATGATCATGATGTAAACCACAATGTGTTAGCTGAGAATGATCAGATGATTTTTGTTCTTCTATTGCACATGCTACACACGATACAACCGTTGATTGGGTCGGGAGACTGGCAACAACTTATTCATAGTCACTGTGATACTTGGCAACAGTGAGACGATGAAGACAATGCGGTCGAAGATTGAAGGCATCTACTTTGATATCAAGTACGACGTGTCGTGCACATAACGTGTCTAAAAGGAACTAGTACATCCAATCAGGATCCTCACCACCCTAAGACAGAAGTACACATACATTAACAAACGCCATTATAAGGATGTGAACAATAAATATTAACTTTGAGTGACCAATTGACCTCCTTAATACTCATCATAATCAACTCACTTGCAGTATACCCGACAAGTTTTGTTGCATCAGCCTTAAATAAAACACAAGTCATCTCATGTGTGTCATTCGTCAGCCGAATTACCAATTTATATCTATAGAACCCATAATGTGTTAACAAAACTAGACTATCATGACAAATACCAATAGAACAAACTTACGTTTGGCAAGGATTCACAACATTTTGTTTGTAACTTTCCAATCATTTGACAAATCTATATCAATCAATGTCCTAGCAACGGTAAAAATTGACTCCTATGATAAGTAACAAAGTTATTTAGTTAACTGATACCCACCGCATAAATATAATAATATAAAAATATTACCTCAGTAGGCCCATCATCCAAACGCCCATATAACTCTTCAATAGATAAAATGGAAATCGTATCCGTCAATGATACAGGTGGTCCAAATGTAATAGGCTGAGAAGGGCTATAATCAAATTATTGTATAAGATAAGAATATTGGGTTGTTAACTACTTTTGGAATATAAACAATGAAAGAGGTAATGACATCACCGGTCATGAAAATCACTTCTGGTATTTGCAGGTCCATGTAAAAATGAGTTGCCGATGTCGTGCTTAAATGTGGGACCCCTTCAAATAACCATTAAAATGTTAGTGATAATGTGTATACGTTAACATACTATCACGTAGAAAAACAAACATACGTTTATAAGCACGAACAGTGCAACACATAATGACAGCAACAACATTTCTAGGTTTTTTTGCACGAATCATATCATCAGTGTATTTCACACCAGACGACCCCCATAATGAGACGTCTAAAAACGTGCCACTGCAATCGAATACATGTTAAAAAAGACAAGACTGGAGAATGTATAATTGAACAATTCTATTGATGCACGAAATAATTATGATACCTCATATCAAAAATGACAATCTTACGGATATTAGAGGCGGGGCTTCTTATCGTTCTAGATTTTTTTTCAATAGGATTCCATACACGAACAACCCCAATAACATGATTTATGTTATACATTTAGTGAGAGTAAATAATAACATCACCTATTAAGTAAATATCATCATTTACACGAGTGTGGACGTTATGGAATGGGAAAAACTCAAAAACATATCGTTGGAACACATAAGCACCGACGCCCTGAATGCAGTAAAACAGACATAACAGCACCAAATTGAACAAAAAATCACGTTGTAAAGGCCTATACTTAGTCGTGTAATTAAGAACACTGAAACGACTAATCTTGTAAACACGACCCTCCATAACAGAATTTTTGAACTTCTCGATGTCATACTTCGGCACAAAAGCATGAATCTTGGACCATTGAAAACAAAGGAAATTACATTTTTCTTCGTAACATACAATATAAGTATGCCACGTCACAAATGAACAATGCAATAGAATGCATACCTGGTCGTCAACTAATATCATGTTTAGGGACAATTTCTGATCGTTCCGAGGATTGCACGTTGTCCATACACGTGACACCATTACTATCATGCATCACTTGTCACTTACGAGTGGAACCAAGTCAACATTGCATGAAGCAGTTGAGCGCATCCTCACTCAACCTTAACTACACGTGAAACGGGAATAACAACCTTCACATAACAATAAATGTACGAATGTATGTAAGGTTTGATTGTTTTCAACACAATATACACACGTACATAACTAATCCTTTGCGGAAGATTATAAAATACTTCTTTATAAATGATGTTTTTTTTTGTTAAATTGTCATCACATTTGCATCAATTATTAATATAAAAACGAAGACCTCTACGCGACGTAACTCGAGATGAAACGACATACAATTGACCATGACTGACTAAATACTAGGTTTTGTAGGTACCCGCAGACTGATTTGAATGTTTGCCCCTGAGTTTTATTAATAGTCATAGCAAAGCAAACCTTAACACGGAACTGTCTTCGCTTAAATCGAAACGGCCAGGAAGTATCAGTCGGAGTCATATCGGTCCTGCCAATAAGTGTTTTTTCACCAACATGACTTCGAGTGATTATCACTGCTTCAAGAACCAAATGACTAATATGTGTTATGATCAACCGTGTGCCATTACAAAGTCCACGTTTCAAGTTTATGTTACGTAACAACATCACTGGAGTCCCAATCTTTAACTCAAGCATGTTGTTTAGGATCCCAGAAAACTTCAATGTGTTAAGAAATTCAGGTGGGTACATAATACGCATTTCATCCAAATTGCTTGTCGTTACACAAATATCATCAGCACTCAACAAAAAATGCATGTCACCAACCATACTTTTCAACAATATGGGAGTTAACATCATCAACATCGTCGGCGGTTGGACACAAGATACATCATTCTTTCAAATACTCTAAATCAGTGATTTGACTTAACAAATCTGGTTATGTAGACATTATGATCGAATGATTTGGGTTGTTAGAGACCGGTATCAAAAGATCATCTGCAATACATAGTAATTCAGCCTCAGCTTCATCAATGTAATTGTATTAAGCTTCCCATCACCCATATCTATGAGCCATTTGTTAAAATGCATCATTAAATTCATATAGAAAGTGACGGATCACGAAGTCGCACATTTATGGACAAAATAAAAATTCTACACACATCCCATATCCTAGCTTATTTATTTATAACCGATGAAACCACTTCACTCCGACTTGCATTCGGAATAACATGCAAAACTTGTCGAAAATCACCACCTAGTACAATAACCTTTCCACCAAACACCTGATTTTCAGCACACAGCCGATCATATTTACACAAGTCCCATAATGTTCTATCAACAGCTTCAAATACATTACGATGTTGCAAGCGCTCCTCATCCCAAATTATCAAATCTGACTCTCTAATCAAGTCTGCAAGTTCTAAAACAACATCAATACCACAACACGAATCATTAACAATATCAATAGCGATACGAAAACATGAGTGTGCAGTTCGACCTTTAGGAAACAACAAGGCAACAACAGAGATGCAATACGTGATGAGGCAACAAACAATACCACTTTACTAATAGATCGTATGCGTGAAATTAGAGTGGTCTAAAGATATGTCTTGCCTATACCACCACTACCATACACATATATGTTGGTACATCCTGTGTGACGATAGCAGTCTAATTGATATTGCATTGTGATTTTAACAAGTGTTTTGATATATATGTTTATATGTGTTTGTCTGTTATTGATTGTGTGTTTGAACTTGATGTAACATATTACAAGAAGTTCAAACATAAAGGTCAAAGATTAACTCAAGCATAAGTAAAACATAAGTTTCATCACTTAAGTGTTTAAGTGATTTGGCTAGATTCGAATTACACAAAGGTAGACATTCGAATCTGTGATAGATTCGAATGTAGCCTTAGATTCGAATGAAGGCTAGATTCGAGAGTGTCTTTGTGGACAGACTCGAATGGGCCTTGGGCCAGATTCGAGTTTGGCCCACATCAGACTCGAATCAGGGTCTATAATTAGGGATAGACTCGAGTCATTAGTAGACTTTTAGCAGAATTCGTGAGGAATTAAGCTTAAGGCGATCTCGAGTTTATCAGCTAGGTGAGTGCCGTTTCTGAGAGAATTAGTTCGTAGGATCGTTCGTGTGTCGTTCGTTCAGCGTCTAATAGTCTCCGTGTTTCGTGGTTGAGAGTTGTCCGTCTAACCGTCAACGAGGATTCCGCACTCCTTCACGGATCCGCGTCTAGATAGATCTTGCAGTCGTAGACCTTACAAGTGGTATCAGAGCCTACTTGGTGTTCTTCGTGTTCATCAGATACATTCTAGGTTTCTTGACGCTAGTTGGACGGTTTTGCTCTCAAAAACGTGTTTTCAAGCTTAGCAAATTCATATTCGGGAAACACTTTGTGGTTTTTCACGTTTTTGATCGAAATCATTATTTTTCGTTAGAAAAATAGTGATTTAATCTGCAAAACGTCAAAAAATCAAAGTGTTAGCCGTTTTTCGAGTTTGCGGCGCTCGAATCTATAGGGGTAATTAGGGTTTCACTTTAGTCTCGAGTCTAACCTAAATACGCTCCTTTCGAGTCAATTTCAGAGGGTTTCGAATCTACCTTATTTCGAGTCTGTTGCTTCATTCGAATAGGATCTCGAGTCTAGCTTAGTTTCGAGTTTATTTCGAGTCTAGTCTTCTTTCGAATCTGGTGTTTCGAATCTACTGAATTCGAGTTTGCTCTGCCTTCGAATCTGTGGAGTTTTCGAATCTGACTTAATTTCGAATCTAATTGACCTATAACACTTAATCGAAATTAATCCTAAATAAATTGGAATCTAATTATATTCGAATCTATCTAGATTCGAAAGAATTAATTCAAATTAGTTTCGAATTAAATTAATTAAGTTCATATTCAATTAATTCCGAAAAGATGTCAAATCTTCAGAAATTCCTAGAAATGGACCACGAGGTCGGGAAGGCAAACGCACCGCCAAAGCTGATGAAGGTCGAGGATTATTACTGGTGGAAGGACCGATTTACCGATTTCGTACGGTTCAACGATATGCGCATGTGGGTGTGCATAGATGAAGGGTATATTCCACCGGTATCTGAAGTTGAAGGCCGTCAAAAGGTCTTGTCATACCAGATGATGAAGGAGGATGACAAGAAATTATTTGAAGCTGAAAACAAAGCTTTTTCTTTAATCCGAATGGCGTTACCGCAAGATATTCTACACACATTCCGGACTCAGAGGACATCAAAAGAACTTTGGGAGTCGCTTGAGAAGAGGTGTGAGGGAAATCCTCGGGTTCGGAGAAAGCGTACAGAGCTGTTAAAACAACAGTTCGCAATCTTCAAGGCGTTAAAGGATGAACAACTGGATGACATCATCACCCGGTTCTATCATCTATTGACAGAACTTGAGAGCCACGGGATTGAGTTTACCGATACTGACAAGAACAATAAGCTTCTTGATGCCCTACCAGCCAAATGGGCTATGTACGTGGCAATGATAAAGCTGAATGAAGACAAGTATTACACTCAATCTCTGGACGATATAGTGGGAACGTTGAGGGCATATCACTTCGAGCTCCTGAAGACTGAGACTGATTATGAGCAAGTCCAGAATCCAGCAATGTATTTTGGAAAGACGTCAAAATCTTCAGCGGCAGCCGAACCGAAGTCTGCTACAGCGTTTTTCTCTGGAGAGACATCATCACCAGCAGAGTCTGAAGACTCTTTGAATCGCGCGTTCTTAGTATTAGGAAGATCGGAAGAACCGCAACCTCAAGTCCAACAGGCATCGACAAGTCAGAGCTATTTGAAGATGCCAATGAGCGCAAAGTCGGCGGAAGAACATCTGAATCTACTTGCTTCGTTTGTGGCCGCTTATGGAAATTGTGTTCAAGGGAAGATCAATGATCCGGCTCTTTGGGATGAGGACTACGATCAGGTCGACCCTGATGACTTAGAGGAAATGGATCTTAAGTGGCAACTGGCCATGGTGACCCAGAGGGTTAAAAGATTCATTAAGAGAACTGGAAGGAATTTGCAGATGAATAACAAGGGAATCGGATTTGATAAGTCCAAGGTGAAATGCTATAACTGTCAAGGACTAGGACACTTCGCCAGGGAGTGCCAGAGGCCAAAGGTAGAGACATACCAGGGGCAGAGCCAACATCAGGGACAATTCCAAAATCAGTCCCAACAACGATACCTTCCGAGTTCCTCATCTGGACAGGCCAATCTAGCGGGTCTTCTATCCAATGTCACTTCAGATAGACAGCTAGATGGCACGTATGATTGGAGTTCACATCCTGAGTCGAATGCTAGAGCCTTCATGGCTGAAGTCACGGAAACTGGATGTGATGGGGACGAGCAGACCACACGGGACAGCAGTCCGATGTGGGTAGAGAATGTGAATGATCAGACAGTGCTGGAGTTTGCTGCTCAGATGGCCAACGTGGAATCTGATAACTCTAAGGTTAGTCTATCTTATTCTCTATTTCGTGATTTATGTGATTTATGTGTTAGTTCTAACGATAGGTTAAATCTAGTCTTAGACTCACATAAGACCATAGCTGCTCAAAATGAAAAATTAAAAATTGAAAATGCTAGCCTAAATGATATCAAGCAAGATCTAAAAGAAAAGCTTAAGGCTGATGCTCAAGACGTAGTAGTTCTAAAAGACAAACTCAGTGAGCAGTGTGTTAGGATAGAGCTAATGTATGAGCACGTAGAGGCCTTGACAAAAAGTCTTAAGGACAATGATATAGAGCTAGCAGAGACAAAGGTTAAGGTAGCAGAGGCAAATAGCAAGTTGGAGAAGTTTAGGAATTCGAGCCTAAATATAGGGAAAGTCTTAGATGCCCAAAGACAGTCTAAGAAGCCAGTAGGTCTAGGATTTCACGAAATACCTCCACCTTTCAATGCTAACTATGTGCCTCAGCCTTAGGAGAAAACTGACAAATCAGTAGACTTAGAGGACCTACCTGAACCAACACCTGAGCCTATAGTAGAAAATGCACCTAAGGTGGCTGACTCAACCGTCAAGGTCAAGAAAGTGAAATTTGTGTCTTCCTCCAGTGAAACACCTGCAGGAAAACAGAAAATTTCATGGGCTGACCAGGTCGACGAGTCAGACATCATAGTTGTACCAAAGGAAGTAGACACTAGTGAGACACCTAGATCTAAGGGAACAAACAAAAAGTCCATAGATAAGATGTCTTGCTTCAGATGTCACGAGAAAGGGCATGTTGCCTCTCACTGTCCACTTAGGAAAGCCGATGTTACCCCTAAGACAGTGAACCCAACACCTGTCAAGCCCTCAACTAGTGTGGCAAGCAGCAGTAGTTCTCAACCTACCGAGAAAACTGTGCAGGCCGCACCCAAACAAGTTGTGAAAAACACACCGGTTAAGGTTGGACCAAAGGAAGTGATTAGGACAAATTCACCGAATCGTGTCAATAATCAATCTAGGTCAGCACCACAACAAGTCTATAGGAGCACCACACCTAGCAGGTCACATACTCCAGTTAGGTCTCATACTCCAGTTAGACAATATGCACCGGTAAGAGCTCAAGGATCACAGTCAGAAATGGCATATAATAGAAATTATTCTAGAGCTCCACAACAAATGCCTACACCAAGGCAAAGAGTGAACTTAAATCACTCGGCACCACAACAGAATTCAGTTCAAAGGCCCAAGTCACCTGAAAGGCGAGATGGGTACTTGAAAGAGTTCACGTATGTGGACGAGAATGGTATTACCAAGTCAGTCATGGCTTGGGTTCCCCGTGATAACTAACCTCTTTTCTTTCATGTGCAGGAGATAACTACAGGTCCAAACAACAAGTGGTTCGTCGACAGTGGTTGCTCCAGGCACATGACGGGGGAAAGAAGTCTTCTTACAGACTTCAAGGGAGGTAATAGGGGATTCGTATCATTCGCGGGTAACAAGGGTGGAAATATCACTGCAACTGGAGAAGTCATTAATGGGACGATTACATTGGATCAAGTTTATCACGTTGATAAACTGGTTCATAATCTCATTAGTGTATCTCAAATCTGTGATAAGAAGAACTCGGTGTTATTTACTGACACTGAGGCGTTAGTGCTGAAGCCTGGATTCAAGAATACCTGAAGATTGGATATTGATGCGGGCGCCAAGGAAGAATGACTTGTACATGCTCGATATGAACAAGCCAGATACTTCGATGGGTCCGATCTGCTTACTATCAATAGCTTCGGAGACGGAGTCCGTACTGTGGCACAGACGCATGGCTCACCTGCACCTAAGGAAGATGAATTACATAACGAAGAATGGACTGGTGTAGGGTGTGCCATTGAAGAGTTTTCAGTTCGAGGACAAGTTTCTACCTTGCATGAAGGGCAAACAGCACAAGAAGACACACAAGTCCAAGAAGTAGAATTCCATAGCCTCAACATTCGATTTGTTGCACATGGACCTTTTCGGCCCAATCAACAAAAGGAGTATCGGAGGTAGTTGGTACTGCTTAGTTATCACCGACGATTACTCACGTTTTTCTTAGGTTTTCTTTTTAGGTACGAAGGACGAGACGGCTTCCAAGCTTATCGGGTTCTTAGACCAAGTGGAGAACTCATACGGAAAAAGGGTTAAACATATTCGTAGTGATAATGGGACTGAATTCAAAAACACTGTAATTGGTGTATATTGCCTATCAAAGGGCATAGTGCATCAATTCAGTGCACCATATGAACCTCAACAGAATGGAGTGGCCGAACGTAAAAATAGAACTTTGATTGAAGCTGCAAGGACTATGCTTTCGGATTCAAAGCTTCCTACCATGTTTTGGGGGGAGGCAGTGAATACCGCGTACCATATTTTAAACCGAGTCCTTACAGTCAAATCATTGAACAAAACATGCTATGAAATTTTGAATAAACGGCCACCTAACTTAACCGGATTCGAACCGTTTGGAGTACCATGCACTCTTTTAAGAACAAAACATCAACCGAAGTTTGGTGAAAAGGCTGACGAAGGATACTTCCTAGGTTACGTGCCGAACTCACCAAACAAACGGGTTTTTATCAAAACGAGTGGTACTGTGGAGATTGTGTATAATATTGAAGTCACAAGTTATACACATGAACCCCAAACTGGTCCGGAATGGTTATTTGACTATGATAAATTGTTTGAGTCATTTAACATTCCTTTGGATGATACTAGGTACAATCGAAAAAGACATGGCGACGTTGCACCTAAATGACGAAGGCCAAATCTTTCCGAGGACCACGTTCGAATCTAAATCCGAGCCTATTGCGACTGTAGATGGGTCTCCAGAAGTTGTTGATCAAGAGGCACCTACCACTGAGAATCAGACTCAAGCATCGAGTTCCAACTCTGAGGAAAATGTCCGTGAGGAGGAAAATGTAGAAGCTGAGCCTGTTCCCCCATTAGGTGAAATAGGATCCAACTTAGGAGATAATCTAAGAGTTGATGATATAGAGACCTCTAGGATTAACAAGAACCATCCAATAGAAAGCATCATAGGAAATCCTAACGAGGGTGTGAGGACTCGGAGTAGTGTAAATAACAACACTGTGTTGTTGTCGATGATAAACGACTCCGAGGCATATCACACATGTCTATATTCGTGTTTCATATCGCAAGTAGAGCCCAAAAATGTGCAAATGGCACTTAAGGACAACTCTTGGGTTGAAGCGATGCAGGAAGAACTTTCGCAATTTAGGAAACTAGAAGTGTGGGAGTTAGTTCTGTTACCTCGAGGGGAGATTGCCATAGGAACCAAATGGGTTTTTAAGTGCAAAAGAGACGATCGGGGTATAGTCACGCGCAACAAGGCTAGATTAGTTGTAAAGGGTTTCAACCAAGAGGAGGGAATCGAGTACAACGAGGTTTTTGCACCAGTAGCAAGGCTGGAAGCCATTAGGTTGTTTCTAGCGTTTGCCTCCTTCAAAGGCTTTATGGTATATCAACTAGATGTTAAGAGTGCTTTCCTGTATGGGAAAGTGAAGGAGTTGGTGTATGTAGAACAACCGCCCGGATTTACAGATCCAAAATATCCTGATAGAGTATATCGCTTAGATAAGGCTCTTTATGGATTACATCAGGCACCTAGGGCGTGGTATGAGACTTTATCCAACCATCTTTTAGAAAATGGTTTTGAAAGGGGTAGGATAGATAGTACTCTGTTCGTGAAAAGGAAGGGTGATCACTTTATCTTGGTACAAGTGTACGTCGATGATATCATTTTTGGATCATCAGACGAACAGATGTGCAAAGATTTCGAGAAGGTGATGAAGTCTAAGTTCGAGATGAGTGCCATGGGAGAGTTAAATTTCTTTTTAGGGTTACAAGTTGACCAAAAGAAGGAAGGAATGTTTATCCATCAAACTAAGTATGTCTATGACATATTAAAACGGTTTGGGATGGAGGGAACAAAGTTGACTGCTCACTTCAGCACGCCGATTCAAGTGAATCACAATCTCGGGCCGGGTACTGAAAGTGATACCGATGTGGATCCGACTTTGTATCGGGCCATGATTTGCTGTGTGTATTTGTGCCAGGTTTCAAGCGAATCCGAAGGAGATACATATGAAAGCTGTGAAGCGGATTCTACGATACCTCAAGTCGAAACCGAAGCTGGGACTTTGGTATCACGCGGAGGGAGATCTAGAGTTGGAGGCGTTCACAGATTCTGACTACGGAGGATGTAGTTTGACGCGCAAATCAACGACTGGAGGTTGTCAGTTCCTAGGAGGGATATTGGTATCCTGGCAATGCAAGAAACAAACATCGGTAGCTGTGTCAACATGCGAGGCCGAGTATGTTGCTGCTGGTAGTTGCTGCTCACAGGTTCTGTGGATACAACAACAATTGCGGGATTACGGTTTGGCTTACACTCAAACTCCAATTAGGATAGATAACCAGTCTACTATTGCTATAACTAATATTCCAGTCAAACACAACAAAACAAAGCACAAAGACATTAGGCATCATTTTATTCGTGATTGTGCTGAAAAGAACTTAATCAAACTGGTAAAAGTGGCAACAGAAGATAATAATGCAGATTTATTTACCAAAGCGTTTGATAAGTCACGGTTTGAGTATTTAATTCAACTGAATGGAATGCGCAACCCAGAGTAATTTGGCCTTAGTAGTAGTAATTTATTTTCTTTTAAAGTCTTAGTATTTCTTTCTTTACAGTAGTCTGCTAATTTAGGAAAGTTTCTATTTTTAGTAAGTTTCTATTTTTAGTAAGTTAGTAGGTTAGCTTATTTTACTGCTTTTCTTATGAAAAACAAAAGAAAAAAGAGAGAAAATTACTAAAATACAAAAAAAGAGAATATCAGAAAAAAAGAGTTAAGTCTTAGATACATAGGTTCAAAGTGACGAAAATTAGCACCGTTGTTACAGACTCTAAGTATTTAGGCTTTCACACATAATGCAACTAAATCCTAAGTGTTATACTTTATTTAGTTTGATGTGTTGGTAGACATAATACATATAGGGAATCTCAAGGCTAATAAAATATTCTAGAAAGAGTCAAGCGTGTCACTAACTTAGATGTACGACCAATCGGTCTTAATTTTTATGTTCAAGACATACAAACTTTGAGTCTAAATGAGGTATGCAAACTTTCTGGGGATGTATGGCAACGTCAAATACATCTGAAAATGGAAAGAATAGAAATATCATATAAAACTGAGAGTCGAAAACATGCAACTCTGTTGTACGTAAGTACAGACCTGTTGTCTCTGTTTAGATTCGGGTTAGCAGATATGTCGCTTTGTTGTACGTCAGTTCAGACCTGTCACCGTTGTCTGCTAACTTTAAAAATAAACCTTAAGTCGAACTAAGACACTCTGTTGTATGAAAATACAGACCTGTGTCCGATGTTTGTCTTTTAAAGAAAGTTTGCAAATACCAACAAGTTAAAATCTTTGTCTGTGTGCCTTGATCATAAAAGTATGTCTATGTCTGAGTCACGTAAGATAATTTCCTGATAAATAAAAAGGCCAAGGGTTGTTCCGAAATGTAGAATGTTTAACGGGGTAAAATACCAACACTCGGCTAAATAGGTATGTCACGACAAATAATCAAAGGAATCAAAAATCCTAAGTGTGAAAGTTTAAATACTGAAAGTAAGTATCAGACATCGCTATCTGATTGAACCTTTCTTAGACTATACTCATCAAAAATATTTTGTTTAGTATTTAGCTTAGCTTGCAAATTTTTTTAAGTATAGCTTAAGTCTAGAATACATTTTTGGTTAAAATTTTAGTTTATTTTATTTTATTTTTACCTTAGTTTATTTTATTTTATTTTATTTTATTTTATTTTATTTTATTTTAGTTTAATTTTTACATAGGTAAAAGGTCAAAAATTACTGAGGGTGCATTCATAGTTGGATCAAATAAACATTGCGTGAAATATCTGTGTTTAGGGTAAAAGATTGGGCATCGTTTATCTGGTTACACGATACCGTAGAAAAAGGTTGGAAAAGTTGAAATTATTTCAAAATTTTCGAAATTTTTCTAAGTATTGGTGGTTTCGAATCTAAGACAGACTCGAATAAGGAGTACTTTGAATCTGTCAGTAGACTCGAATCTACGCTTGGAATCGAGGGTTGGTGGTATATATAGGTCAACAGTGAAGTCATTTAAGATTTACTGTTTTCGAATCTATACACTCGAGTCTAAAGGCGATTTCGAATCTATTCTTCGAGTCTATCGTAATACTCCTAAACGACATTTTGTCGAGTCTCTTACTTGGTGTTTCGATTCTACAGATACTTCTAGGTATAATCAACCGGATTGTACAAGATTTGTGTAGTTTTATACACAATTTTAGGCTAAATCATCGAATTTTGAAGTTTTATGGGTCGAAATAGGGTTTTTGCTAAATTACCAAGTTTGGACCTATAAAAGATCAAATTAAAAGCATAAATCAAGGATTAGAACCTAGTTGAACTAATGTATGTGATTTGCTAAGTTTAAGATGGTTAAAATCTTGGGTTTTTGTTGAAATATTGGCAGTCGGCTTCTCGAATCTGTTCATAAGGACTTTCTCGAATCTGTCATTAGACTCGAGAAGCCCATGGACGTCGAATCTGTCATTAGACTCGAACAGAGACTTATTCGAATCTGCTACATTCGAATCTGTTTCCTTCAAATCTGTACTTTATTTACTTTAGTTAATTTAAATTTTATTAAACTTGTGGAAATTTAATTGTGTTAGATTTTGTATTTAAACAAGTACAAAATTAAACAAATTTGAATTTAAACAAGTTTATTGATTTTTAATGAGTCTAACAGTTTCGTTTATTGTGCAGAAATGGCGGTTCGAGCTTTTGTTCCGAAGCATAATATGTTCCTTAATCCCGACAATAATATCCCTGAGGCGCAGGGTTATCGCCAAATATTAGATTTCCTAGCTGAATCTAGGATTAGCTTTGCTCTGTACCATAACATCCCAATAGTTCTTTCATATGTTCGGCAGTTTTACGACCATTTACAAGTTGATTGCACTGTCACCCCGACAGTTCTAAGAACTAGAATCGCTGGACAGCCGTTAGTCTTTTCTGCAGACATGTTGCGTCAGGTTCTGCAGTTGGGATCTCAGGAACAAGAGGATGGGCCTATTGACTTTCCGTTAAGTATTAGGCAAACTGCTTTTCTGAGGATGGGATACAGTTTAGATGTGGCAAAGTCGTCATACATGAAGAGTGGCCTGATTGGGCAATGGAGATTCTTGGTGCATGTATTCATGGTCTGTTTTGCGCCGAAGAAAGCTGGATTTGATTACATAGTGTCAAAGATCCAATCTGGGGTTATTGCATTGGTATATAATCGGAAGTTCAGCTTTTCACAGATGTTCTTCTCGGAGTTCGTTCATCAGATTGCGGCTCCAGAAAGGGAAAGATTTTTGCTGTACCCAAGATTCGTTATGATGATGATAAGGCACTTCTTGCCAAACTTGCCGCCGTCAAATGACTCTCTGAGTGTTAACATTATGGACAAACGGATTTTCGCTGATTGTTCCTCACACCGAGGAAGATTGGCTGTTCCTGTGGCTCGTCCATTGTTCGGAGCTATTGTGGATAGGGAGTTTCACGCCCCGGAAGATGCCAACTGGGCAGGGGTCGTTGAGTTTCAACCACAACAACAACAGCAACAACGTCAACAACAACAACATCCGCGTGCTCCAAGACGCCGTCAGAGACCAGCCGCGAGTCAAATCCAGGCATCAAGGCCTTCTACAAGCAAGCAGCCCCAAGCACAGGAAGCAGGGCCTTCAAGTGCAGTTCCTGAATCTGAGCAAATTGCTCAAACACTAGAGGAAATATTGGCATCAGGGCCCCATGCAAATGAAGACGTTGCCGCAGCATTAGTGGGGGAGCTGCTCAGTCCACCAGAAGGAGCAGAAGATGTTTTTAGAGATGTGGATGAGTATGAGCCAGAAAGGGCTGATGAAGGCTTGACATCATCAGAATCAGAATCAGATGATATGGAGGAGCAGGAGGCTGAAGCTCCTGAATCAGTGGCTGCAGATCCCGGAATTCAAATCGGATCCTATGGATCTAGGTTGATTGTGAATGAAGCAGCAGGATCGAGGAGGAGGGAAGAAAGGGAATCTGAGGATTCAGACATCGAAGAGGAGGAAGTTGCTCCCTTGGTGACTAGGCAGAGGGCCAAGCGTCACTGGTTCATGCAAGGGTCAACATCAGCATCCGAAGCCCAACAGTCTCAAACCCAAACCCAACCACAATCCACCGCTCCACCATCACCGCCACCTCGGCATCATGAGCCATATATTCCACCACCATTCATCCCTTCTCCCATTCAGTCCATTCCATCCACCTCAACCGCCTATGCTGAAAATCAGAGGTTTGTGCAACTCAAGGGACGTGTTGACTTCCAGCATGTTCAGATATTAACCTTAACAAAGGCTGTCGGCGAGCTCCAGGCGCATAACGCAAATCTTGACAAGGACAATGCCGAATTAAGGAAGATTGTGGAGAATGTAAGGGACGAAAACACAGAATTAAAATCTTTTATTGCAGATCAGTCTTCAGAGATCCGATCAATGAGGTCCCTCCTTGAGCAGCTCATGAAAAATATACAAGCTCAGGGGGAGACGAGTTGTAGGGATCAGGAGGTGCAGCATAGAGAGGATGATGACGAAGGCAATGATCCCAGTGCACGTAAGGAGAATGAGCCTGTAGATTTTCCTGCAGCTCAAGCTACACAAGTTCAGGGGGAGCCTAGTCAAGGTGAAGGAGAATTGGGAGAAGCTAGTTCATCAAAACAGCCTACAGAGTTTGAGATCAGTGAAATGATAGACGCTCTTATGGATCTCGATGATGGTCCTATGGATATAGGTTTTGATAATGAAGATGAAGAACCGGAAGAAGGTGAGTTTGTGCCGGAAGAAATAGTTGACTGGCGTTCAGATGATGAGGTAATCGCTGATGAGGATGATGAAGCTGACGAGATAGTTGTGCAGCAGAATCCTATCACGGATACTTACATGATTGATGGAAATAATATTGTCAATGTAGATATAGTAAATGCTGCGTTAAATCCTCAGCCATCAACAGTAGAACCTACGAGAGAGCTAACAAATGAAGAAAAAAGAAAGCTATGGTTCAGGGCTGAACAGAAAGAGTTAAAGCTTAAGAAGACAATGAAAGTGCCGGGTACTGGGAAGCTGTCCGAACGCATATTAAGCTGGTTCTTTGATAGAGAGCTGCAGCTATTTGTAATTAAAAGGAAAGACGGGCTTCAGTACATGAGGCGAACTTTAAAAGCGTTCGACTCCCTGCCAAAGATCGAAATCACTGCGCTAGCATGGAAAGATTTGATAAACATTGGCAATGATCCCTATGCGAGCGTAATTGAAAGGATCATAAGAAAGGAGGGGAGATCAAGGAAATTCGAGCGTTTGAATCCAAGGGTCAGAAGAAGAGTAGAGGATCCGTCACGTATCGATCCTCTAACTGGACGACCGTGGATGAGGATTCATTATAAACCAGCTAGATGTCTGAGAAAGGTGCCTCTAAAGCGAATGCCACAGAATGTTTTGCAGAATCTACATTGGTGGTACGCCGATACTGAGACCGGGGAAGCAGTTATGGAAGATTTTGAAGAAAAAGTCATTCTTAGAGTCTACGACCCGCTTCACCTGGTAAACCTCTCTAAAGAAGATCTTCAGATTTTGTATAATTGTAAGATCTCCAGTGACACACATATGGATGGTGAAGCTAGTAAGTATGAAAATGTAGTCAAGGTATGTGTCGAGAAA